>LQNS02000211.1:21190551-21207388 GCA_001587735.2 Parhyale hawaiensis
TCTGCGCAGGTGTATGGCGTGTCAAAATATGTCCGTGTTCGCAACAAAGAACGATTGTTTTTTGTGACAAGTGTCAGTTTCCTTTGACTTCCACATTCTCCTAAAAAAATGATTCGATCACGGCAAGTGATGGAACGGCATTTCTATACAGACCTCGACCTTACATTTACAGTTTCAATGAAACTTATTAAACTTGCTGGGGAAAACGGAAAAAAATGACACTACTGCAGGGCTAAAAACAGAAATACAGTATACTGTAATTCCACCTCTGCGGTTTGACAACCTTCTACGTGCAGATATTATGAGAGAATACTGTCTGATGCTGTCACGTGATGCCAAGTGCTTTTTGCATTCATGATCATCTGTTTATCTGACATTCTTCTCCCCCTTCTTTTTTCTTTTTTTCTCTTCTCTTTTCTCCAGTCTTCTATATCCTAGTAACATAATGGCAATAGCTCATAGAGGGCCGGGGCGTAAGTTCTGGTGTCTCTTTGGGAATGGGCCTATTGGTTCGTCTACTGCCGCCTATCTAATCTAATGAACAACTCGCCTTTCCCCACAGAACTCGCAAATCCCGTAAAAACGAATTTTCTTGTGCAACGAAATTTTAGTGGTCACAACTGTCCATTCGCATATAACGAGGGTCAGGTGTACATACTTTGATTTATGTAGTAACGAACAAAAGAATAATTATTTTTGATAGTTTGAAATAAAACTCACCATTGAGCTTCCAGTTGCAGAAAATGTTCTCAACAAAATTGCGAACCCAGTAAATGCATATCTATATATTGAGGGAAAATTGAAAGCATCAATCATGTAAACATATATCTTCAGTAAGTCACTAACAGCAGCTTTCGGTGACGTCAGACTCTGAAAAAGAGACATATTGCAAGCTGTTACGTTCATGGACAAATGAAAAATGGCAGCAACCACAATTTTCTATCGCTTCTCTCGATCGACAACCGCAATGTTTATCGTAGCAAAAAACTAGAGAACACATACCTCCGCCTAACCAGGCAATGTTAACGAAAAATTCAGTATGGTCCTAAAACTAGAATTTCCTTTTTCATCACCAAAATTTTATTATTTTTACCTATTGATATTTTTTAAGAAGTCCTGCAAATTTCATGAACGTCATAGCAATTTGTTTGAATTACGAGTATGTTCTGACAAATATTTTAGTTAACATTAGATGTGAGACACTTAATTGGAAGGACCATTAACTACTAAAATTTGCGCATTTGTCTTGTCACATTTCTAGTAATTCCCGCGTATCTTATGAATATCCGCTCATAACTTAGAGAGTTACGTTACCAACAAGCATTTTGACAATCATCAGTCAGATACCCAAACACACGAACCGATCATTACCATTATTTAGTTGAGTCTTTCACAGTTTCTATCTATTTCTACAAATTTCATGAAGATTCGTTGATAACTTTTTGCGTTAGGTTACTGAGATAAAAATGCACGTAGAGACAAACAAAGAAACGGACGAATAGAACGTTTGGTCATTTGTAATTCTTGCATAAAAATCCGTCTATAAGTTTTTGAGTTACGCTTCCAAGTAAAAAGAAGCAGACAAGCAAACGGTTGAACGGATTTTTACCAAGAATTAATCAACTGTGCCTCCTAACCAAGGTCACAATCCTTGCAAAATTGTAAATTTTGTAAAGATCTATCAATAATTTTTTGAGTTATGATGGTAACAGACAAAGACTCTGACAAACCTAATAAAATTATACCTTCTTGGCGTCAGTAACAATTGCTCGCCATCGAACTCTAACTAAGGCCAATTTCGTTTAATTTGAAAAGTTAGAACTGAAAATACAGTAACTGTTAAAAAATAACTACGAGCTATGTACAGAGCTCATGCAAGAAAATTATCCATTGACAAGCTGCTACATTTGACTGAGCTTGGTACGACGAAAATTCTTCCCGCAGGAGAAACTGAAATTCACTAAGATTAATATCAGGCACTCTTTGTCGATTTGCTTTTAGCGGGGAGGGAATACGGTATGTCAATATTTGAAGAAATCATGCACTTTGTGACAACCTTTTTAAACTTTGATGATGCTCGGTATGAATATGACTATTTCAAAAACCACCGCACTCAAGTTGGGGGAGACCCCTGGTGGCCGTAATGGGCAAAATACAAGATGGCAATTACTGGAAAATGAAAGGCTATATCTTGGCTCATATTAAGAGCAGAACTTATTTTAATATCACTCTCATATTTTTTTTAGATTGAGAAATTCGTTTCTGAACTCAATTTTAGGTTTCAATTACATTTCAAGGGTTATTTTGCCTTTTGACGTGATTATTTCCCCACAATGTGTAATGCAGCTAATGCTTCACCTCATGTTCTCTCAAAATAGTCATATTTATTGATTAACTTTTCATGGCTTATTGAAATATCAATACAACCAAAACCACAACAACAGCAAGTAATAATGGTAATGGTATTTAGGTTCAGCTATTCAGGTACGACGATTAAAGTCCCACAAGAATAGCCTGCTTTGATTCATCATGAGTGACGAAGATCCTTTCGAAATTTCATGTAATAAAAGACAATTAAGACACGACACTGACTGGACATTGTGTTGCTTGTGTCCAGAAAAAGTAAGAAAAGACCTGCGACGCCTTTATAAGAAAAAATGTGATCATGCTGCATTTCAAACTCTCGAAGATGAACCGAAAGCTTTTGTAGACAATGATATCCCTATACCTCTTGGGATTAATTGGCAGAGCTTAAATGATGTTTCGGGGATCGCCTCCACAATGCTGAAAATTAAGTTAGATATCCAGACGGGTGTCGAGGACTCTTTGTTGGCATAACTTTCAGCAAGAAAAGATTCAGAAGGCGAGGACTTCATTCCCGCAAAGAACTTGTCCTAGTTTTAGTGAGTCCCTGGATCGGGAAAACATTCAGCGTGTCTGTTGTGAAATGTTTCGGAAAGGCAGTGATGATCCCATCCTCAGAGCGCGGGGTTAGATGCCCAAGTGGTGAGTACTCCACGCTTCGTGTTTGAAAGCAAAACAAAACAATCTTAAGCAAATAACTTTGACACAGAAAACACAAATTCCTTGCTAACTTCCATCACGCGGCCATATGATTCGGCCGTACCTATTGCATGGAAAGTATTGATGATGCCTTTTTGACGAGTGCTCGCATGTGATTTCAATCCACTTATAGAGGAAGTTGTGTTTCTCTCTCCTTCTTCTGGTAAAGCTTAAGGGCGCTGCTTGATTGTTCAGCAGCATTGCTGGTTATCAGCCGCAAAGCAGGCCATTCCGAATGTGGCACTAGTGCTAGCCTGGTCCTCTGCTACTGTATCCTCAATAAAGCTTGAGTTTTCTGGACTTAAGGACTTCCAAAAAAGTCAATAGAGGCTTACTGACTGGCTCACTGAGGGAACTCGGATCGAATGATCCCCTAAAACGCTTCCGTTCCTGAAGAATGTGTTGACGCAGCATGAGACTCACTTCAACAATCTTTTGTGCCTCATTGTCACTCACATGAATGCGAGATGCCTCTGCTAGAGCTGCAGCAACTGTCATTTAGCGAGAGATGTAAATGTCAGGACCTTCTGTGCATTCAGACTAATCTATGCCTAGTTTCTGTAATAGATGTTCTTTGAACCTTGTCGGATGGATACATTATCCAATCCAGTCTGAGTCTACTTCGCTAGCACAGGACGTACAATCAACGTTGTTAGTTGTGGCTCAACGTGCTATGCACGTTATCTGGAGCTGAATTGACAATGTCAGGTACCTATGCTGGTGACAACGTGCTAACAACGTCATCTGGAGTCCACAAATCAACTAGATTTCTCCGTAGAATCAACGTCAAATTGTTAGCTGGGTAGTTGGACCAGACGCCGATCGTACAGTGTCTTCAGGTCAGCAGAATTATTGAAAAGAACAAATGCTACAAGTTGAGTAAATATCGAGGGGTCGTATTGCTGCCTGGCATAACTTCTCCCCGCATTTGCTGATTTGTTCACAGCTGCACGGGCCTCATTCTTCAGCTTTGTGTAGCAGTGTATGTGATGATGAACATCTCCAGCCTCTGCATCCCTTGCAGCCATGGCTGAACAACGACCACGTTACGTTGTTCAGCCATGTTTGCAGCGTTCAAGCGTGAATATGTACCACCCAGTTCTTAAACTCTACAGCCCATCTACAGATATTCTGGCTGCATTCTTGACTACGGGATCAGTGAATTGGCTCATCACTGTCTTTTCGAAACATTTCTCATAATACACAGTGAATGTTTTCCCAATCTAGGGAGTACTAAAACTAGCACAATTTTCTTGGGACTGAAGTCGTCGCCTTCTGAATCTTCGCTCGCTGAAGATTATGCGAACAGAAAGTCCTCGACACCCGTTGGGATATTTATCTCAAGTTTCAGCATTGTGGAGGCGATCCCCGAAACATCATTTAAGCTCTGCCAATTGACCCCGAAAAGTATAGGGATATCATGCATTGTCTACAAAAGCTTTCGGTTCATCTTCGAGAGTTTGAAATGAAGCATGATCACATTTTTTCTTATAAGGGCGTCGCAGGTCTTTTCCAACTTTTTCTTGACACAAGCAACACAAAATCCAGTCAGTGTCTTATATTCCATGGAATTTCAAAAGGATCTTCGTCACTCATGATGAATCAAAGCGGGCAACAACTTTTGCAAAGATTGTTGAAAGCTTGGCCAAAACAATTATAATATCCAGAAGACATCTTACTGAGAAAAAACCTAATAAATTGTGTTACCTGGATGTAAATTATTTTCATCAATATTTGTATATATATATATATATATATATATATATATATATATATATATATATATATATATATATATATATATATACATATGTCCACCCAATAAGTGGTCGAAAGAGTTGAGCTATGTTCATGATTTTTTGCAGGGGGGTCTGATGGGTTGCCCTCGATGTGACCCATGGGAATAGCTGGCCATAAAAAATTACGGAATGGAATTTGTTCTCCACCCAAAAAGAGGTAGAGGGAGTTGAGCTATTCTCATGATTTTTTGCAGGGAGTCTGGTGGGCTGTTCTTAATGTCACCCATATAAAAAAGAAAAAATAGGATTTGCTGGCCATAAAAATGACGGCAATGAAATTTGCTTTCCACCCAGAAGCAGGTAAAAGGAGTTGAGCTATGATCATGATTTGTTGCAGGAAGACTGGTGGGCTGTCCTCAATGTGACCCATGCCAGAAAGCTAGCATTAGCTGGCCATAAAAAATGACGGCGATGAAATTTGCTATCACAGCGGTTGATGGTCTTACGCCACGAGGCGATCTAGTTTCAACTGTCCGTGATTAGACAACTATCAGTGGCATGAATTTTACTTTGGCAATTGCCTCCATGATTCAGAGCGAATCAAAAATACCCACCTTGGGTGACTATATAGCTACTACATTGTAAATGGCATCAAAGTTTTGTGTTCGAAAGACGTGCAGGCCGAAAATAAATATCTTGTAAGCAATGCTTTCTTGGCCCGTAGTCGATATCGATGCCAATAAATACGGAGAACCAGAAATGAAAAAAATTATTTGCTGCCAAGAAATCCTCGTGGTGTTTACCCGCCTGCTGATCGCTGAAGAATATCATACTCTTTGCTTCATTGATTATGTTGTCAGTAAGAGCATCAGCAGTTCAAGTTTGGATGAAGGACTCATCAGAAGAGGGTGCAAATCACGACGCAAAATATTGCTCTGAGAAGCTGAATGTATCTGCATTGACTGGACTTCAACAGAGGCAAAAAAAGAACTACATTCAGATACACGTTTGCCATCATCTTCAACCTGGCCTATTTTCTACCAATCAGTTTTCAATGGAACTTGACAGGACGACTAGAGCCTCCAATCTAGGCTAATTTCCACCTATTTGTTTTGTTAAAGCGTGATTGAAAATGGATAAAAAATAAATAAATAAACAGACAAATAAATAAATAGAGAAACAGATAAATACACATCGGTCTTTATTATATTGTAGGTACTCTGCAAGCTGCGCTGGGCTATCACTAATTCATTCGCAGTTAAACGGCAGGTAATAAATGAACAATTACTCCTTATGATCTACGATACTATAAAGCCATAGTTAACGACAATTTACGAGGGAATTCAAAAAGTTCTTTGAAAATTCACTTCGAGCTTCATTTCTGAACTAACAGATTGCCTTTAATTGCGTTACACGGTACAATCCAGGCCATAAGAAACGCCCTGGTGGCAACGATGAAATGATGGCTCTCATTTTTTGATAATATCAAAGCACTAAGAATCATTACTCGCAAATACGCTGTCAAAATAGAGGTCGAGCATTCGTTTGCCCTTCCTGCGAACGCAGCGCAATTGCCACTAACCACACAAACAGCCCAACACATAAAAATTTCATACCTTGTCACCAACTTCCAGCCATATTGGCACGGTTTGTGATGCTCAAATGAGTGATTAATCACTTTCCTATCAAAGTGTATCAAACTTGAGTCGAAATTGGTGGCATGAATACGAGAAGAAAACTACTACTACGGTAATGACAGAGCAATACGTTTGTATAAACGCCAGAGAGCTGGAATTAAGGGTAATTATTTTCACCTATTCTTAAGACTTTTTGAATTCCCCTTATTATTCATGCTCCTTTCATTCAGAAATTCTTTTTCCACAGCTAGATATTCCATTCTGCTTCAGCAGTTCAGTCTCAGCTAAATTATTTGCTGTTTACATTAACAGGTCAGTACCTGTCATTACCTACGTAGTTTGGTCTTGGCCAATGCTAACCTCTTAATGCAAACAACAACTAGAGGAAAAATGAAGGATCACTGAGAACTTTCTTTATATTTTTCAAAAAACACGAAAATTTCCAAATACATCTGTTTCCCCATGATACTCCCTCGGTTCCGAAATAGTTGTTTCACAGCCAAAATTTCATCCTGCATCAGCAGTTCGATTTCAACCAAATTAGTTAGATTATATTAGACTGCCGCCTATCTAATCTAATCTAATCTAATCTAACTAATTTGGTTGAAATCGAACTGCTGATGCAGGATGAAATTTTGGCTGTGAAACAACTATTTCGGAACAGAGGGAGTATCATGGGAAACAGATATATTTGGAAATTTTCGTGTTTTTTGCAATATATGAAGAAAGTTCTCAGTGATCCTTCATTTTTCCTGTATGGTAACTGTGTTGCACAATTTATAACAGGATTAAGAAAACGTGTATATTGTCCTTGGAAGCATCTAATAATCATTGCTTTGAACCCTGAGCAAAGATATTTACTTGCATTTATACGCAGCCGTTGTAGGAACACGAAGTGCTTGAATATTGATTGTTATTTTTGTAATATATTTTACGTTAAGTTAGAAAGATTTAAATTTCATTGCTTATACTGCGTAAATCGTGAGTCATCCATGTTTTGCTGCTGTTGTTATTATTCTTATTTCACAGGATATCGAGTGACTCGGCGAGGACACGCTTCACATAAATAACCAAGCTGGAATGATGAGAGAGAAATTGATTTTTTCAATTGCTGATATTATTCGCTTGCAACATGAAAGAGAACACTTGTTTCTCGGCCTCAGACGCACTCTATAAAAGCCTAGCATTGTAGCCTTGATGCATCATTCCCACCCCTCGCTACCTAAGGTAAAGGACTCCATTCCGACAGTTTATACCTACTGCAGTACGCTACCACGGGAACTGTCCAAGATGCTGGGGAACCGAGCGTATCTCACTCTTGTTCTCTGCTGCGTCTACACCGCTGGGCTGCCTGCAGGAACCCAAGAGCGAGAACGCAGTGAAGCTGTTGTCCGGATCCACCACGATAGGTCGACTGAATCTCAGCTTGTGGCCAGCGTCGAAGCCTTTGGGGTGACCCACAACTTGAATCTTAAGAAAGCAAGCATGCCCGAGGTGCGACTTCATGAACTTGTTTTGGGACCCAACGGGACAGCGATACCAGTCAACGCAACGGTGGAGCGGAGTGAAACTCATTTCTACGAAGACGAAGAAATTGGTGCCTTGCTATATTTCAACGAGGATAATGGTCTGGAAGGCATGGTGATGGATTCTCTGTCTCTCAAGCGTGAAAGTAACAAGTACTTCGTATCGAAAGTAAGCGGACGATGGAATCGGTCCTGCACACCTCTTGAGTTTAAAATGTCAACAGAGAGTATTAAGCGAGGCATACCAATAAGTCAGCGTCAGAATCCTTCCTACACTGTTGAAGTAGCAGCAATTGCTGATTTTATTTTGGCTTCTAAGTTTTCTTCAAACTCGGCTCTAGTAGAGTATCTTCGTGTTTACTGGAAGATGGTCGATCGCAGGTTCAGAACTGTTCAAGGAGCTTCAGTCCATATTCTACTGACGGATATTTTATGGTCCTCCTCAACTGCGGTAGACAATATCATAATGGAGGCATCATCGACTTCCGTATCTGACATGTACATAACTTTGGGCGATAAATTTGCTCCATATCTTGCTCAAAACCTGAACAGTCTCCCGTATTTTGATATTGCACATTTGATGAGCGGCCGCAATTTCTATGGAAATGTACAGGGATCACCAAATTACAATTACGACGGACTTGCTTACGGAGGAAGCGTTTGCGTTGTCTCTAATTCAAAAGCTTACAAATCAGGAGTTTCAGAAGATGATGGTACCTGGAGAGGCATGCTTACCACCGCTCATGAACTTGGCCACAACCTTGGAGCTCCCCACGACGGTGATGGCTCGTCATCATCTTGCCTATTCTCCGATGGATACATGATGAGTTACGAACGTTTCAA
This sequence comes from Parhyale hawaiensis, assembly GCA_001587735.2. Lineage (NCBI taxonomy): Eukaryota > Metazoa > Arthropoda > Malacostraca > Amphipoda > Hyalidae > Parhyale > Parhyale hawaiensis. The sequence continues at coordinate 21,199,360 of LQNS02000211.1, forward strand.
TTACAAAACCTTCTTCTTCTCGTCCTGCTCTTCAGCAGCCATTCGCAACATTTACTACGCAAGCACTGCAGGATGTCTTTCTACTGTAACCAACCCCAATTACTATACCTACCCAAACTATCTTCCTGGTCTAACCATCTCTCTCGACTCACAGTGCAAGGTGCTCCTGGGGATGTCGAATGCTGTAGCTTCTACGTACCACACTGCTGCTCAGCAGTGCTACGGTCTTCGCTGTCAATACACGTCAGGCAACACCGTTTACTGGCTCACCTCGATCTACCCTGCTTTGGAGGGAACACCTTGTGCATCAGGAGGATACTGCAGCCATGGCTACTGCCAGGCTAGCTGGCAGTAATTCTGATAGACTGGAATTTTCTGAAGTAAATATATGAACATGAATCAACGCTATGTGTTGTAACGTATGAAAGCAACTGCAAAATTTCCCTTATAATTGTAAATTCATGTATTTTACGGGAAATGGGAGGCAGAAAATATATTTCACATTAACCGATCCATGATCCTGATTTGCTTACTTATATACATGTATACGTGAAAGCTTCAGAAATCTTATTTTGACGAAATCTTGACCATCCGATCTTTCGTTTCTTCAGTGATGCGGAATAAAACTGAGCAGAAAAAGCAATTTCATTGTCCTTTTTTTTGTAGTTACTGTTTGGAATCTCCTGCAGAAACCAATTAAAAAACCGTAAAAAATGTTTTATTTTTCACTTTTCACTCAAGAGTTCCTATCGACTTCGGGGCAAAAGCTTGAATTTTGCTGGAAAAAGCGACAGGTCAGCGTTAAATGCAGCCTCGGTGATAAAGAATTCCATACTAAAATATTTCTATGTAATTCATTATCAAACGAGAGCAGATAATTGATAACCACTTAAATCTTATTCATGACAGAGAAATGAGGCACAACATAAATAAAATTGATTTGTCCACCCTACATGCAGTAGTGACAATAGCAGTAGTAGAGTGCTAGCAGAATATCTTATTTTCGTGCAAATTTATGATACAACTTCAAGACCTGCATGAAGCTCGATGACTGAGAGTGAATTGCAAATCGCATTTTCATTTCTCTACACCGTAAGGTTATCCGGAATGTTCGACCACTTAGGCGAAAAGTTATATTCCAAGTCAAGAAAAATACTGTACCAATACTCAATCCCAGGATATTTAATTGGAATATTGAAATCTATTCAGCATCTGTAATATGTTTGTGATTTCCATAAGTTCTAATAAATGCCAACTTGAACTGACGGCTTTGCAGTCAGTACTGGTGACGTTCATTTGCTGTCGTTCAGCATGGTTATGTCTTCGACCTCTCACGCGAGCTCCAAATTCAAGTCTCCCTCTCTACTTGTGACAAAGCCTTGATTATTCACCATTTCAAAAATCGCATATGCAAAGTTCAGTAGTTAATTCAACAAGTTTATGATCAAATAATGCTGTATCACGGATGTCGATATTCTTAATCGAGGGTACTCTATCTACGAGGAAAAGATGAGAGAAAATGGAGAATGCAAAGAAATCAATGGAATAGTTTAAGTTTATAAGGAGGGTCCAATTAAGCACATAATTGTGGTAGGGTATATGTCAAGGATGATGAGACCTTACAAGGTAAACGCAATGGGAGGGGCCAAGCTTCAGAGCACCATGGAAAATGGGCTTGTGACGTCAAAAAAGTTAAGTACGTTAAATATACAGCAATTTTACATTGTTATTACCCGCAAACGAAGTGAGAGAGGGGATAATGTTTTCGTTGATGATTTAAGTATATATTTATAAATATATAAATTTATCTGTCCACGGAAAAACTGATCGGAGGAGATGAGCAATCTTCATCATTATTTTGCAGAAAGTTTGATAAGTTGAACTAGATGTGACCCATGTGAAAAAACTAGGACTAGCTCGCCACGAAAAATTAACGGCGTTGAATTTTCTCCACCGCGGTGAATTTGCCCTACCACGGCAAATCGTTGCAGCATTCTATTTTTGTCAAACACGAACGAAGTGAGAGAGGTGATAATGTTTTCATTGAAGATTTAAGTATATTTGTATATATATATATGTACTGTATATTTGTCTATTCACCCGATTAGTGGTCAAAAGAGTTGAAAATCTTCATATTTTTTGTGGGGAGTTCGCGGGTTGACCTAGAGGTGACCTATGCCAAAAAACTAGTCCTAGCTGGCCAGAAAAAATTGACAACGATGAATTTTCCTCCAACGGGGCAAATTTGCGTCCACCTCGGCAGACGGTCTGGAGCACGGGGCGTTCTATTATTTTCCTATGTTATTCTCAAGGAGGTAATGTACTGGGGCGTAGGGCGCTAACTTTGTTGGACACGGCATTCATATGAAACACTAGGATTAACTGGCCATCGAAAATGACTTTCGTTGAATTTACCCCAACCGCAGGTGATGGTCTTACGCCACGAGGCGTTCTAGTTTTCCTTCGTTATTATTGCAGTGAATAGTTTAGCACCTACAAACCATAACAGCGACGATTTAACAGAGGAAGAAGCAGAAGACATAATTATGATGATAGAAACGGGAAACCCATGCACGAAAGTGTTCCCACGCTGGATATGACTCATGCCAAAAAACTAGGATTAACTGGCCATCAAAAACGACGGCGATGAAATTTTCTCCCTTCGCTGGCGATAGTCTTACGCCACGAGGCGTTCTAGTTTCTTTATCACTTCATTGGGCCTTCAGAATGTCTTACATTTTCTACAATATTTATAGTTGCACAAAAATATGTATCAAAGCATCCACGAATGTTTTTAGCTGTATAGAGAATACAATTTTGGAGGAACATCGGTTTAAAGGCATGTGAAAGAGCAGATGAATTCAACCGGCAAATGCCCTCAATCCCGCATGTATCAGAAGCACATCTAGAGTCAAATTTATCGTCTTTCAAATGCAATAAAACGAGTGAGTTTTGTCGAGAGTAATATGGCATTCTGAAGATGGAACCATGTGAGAGAATAGCTCAATGTTTCTCCTTTATTTATAGCCATCCTCTACCAATGATCTGTAGTAGTGGGTAATGATGCGAATTACGACTTTTTGAGGGTAGGTTCCCCTCGCGCCCCCCGGGTCATCGCGCCGCCCCTTCCGGTTTCCCAGGCCCCGCCCACTCCGGTTAGCGCCCCCCCTGACCCCCGCTAAACCGCTAGTGCATTGCCCNAGCGCAAGCAATAACCAGTGCACACAATGTTTTCGCCAACTTGAGAAACTAAATAAATGTTTGATCAATACCAATCTCTCAGTCGCCTTTAACAAAACCTGCATATATATATATATACTGTATATTTGTCTACTCACCCGATAAGTGGTCAAAAGAGTTGAGAATCTTCATATTTTTTTGTGGGGAGTTAGCGGGTTGACGTAGAAGTGACCTATGCCAAAAAACTAGTCTTAGCTGGCCAGAAAAAATTGACAACGTTGAATTTTCCTCCAACGGGGCAAATTTGCGTCCACCTCGGCAGATCGTCTGGAGCACGGGGCGTTCTATTTTTTTCCTATGTTATTCTCAAGGAGGTAATGTACTGGGGCGTGGGGCGCTAACTTGGTTGGACACGGCATTCATATGAAACATTAGGATTAACTGGCCATCGAAAAAGACTTCCGTTGAATTTACCCTAACCGCAGGTGATGGTCTTACGCCACGAGGCGTTCTAGTTTTCCTACGTTATTATTGCAGTGAATAGTTTAGCCCCTACAAACCATAACAGCGACGATTTAACAGAGGAAGAAGCAGAAGACATAATTATGATGATAGAAACGGGAAACCCATGCACGAAAGTATTCCCACGCTGGATATGACCCATGCCAAAAAACTAGGATTAACTGGCCATCAAAAACGACGGTGATGAAATTTTCTCCCTCCGCTGGCGATAGTCTTACGCCACGAGGCGTTCTAGTTTCTTTATCACTTCATTTGGGCCTTCAGAATGTCTTACATTTCCTACAATATTTATAGTTGCACAAAAATATGCATCAAAGCATCCACGAATGTTTTTAGCTGTATAGAGAATACAAGATTGGAGGAACGTTTTTTTAAAGGCTTGTAAAAGAGCAGATGAATTCAACCGGCAAATACCCTCAATCCCGCATGTATCAGAAGCACATCTAGAGTCAAATTTATCGTCTTTCAAATGCAATAAAACGAGTGAGTTTTGTCGAGAGTAATATGGCATTCTGAAGATGGAATCATGTGAGAGAATAGCACAATGTTTTTCCTTTATTTATAGCTATCCTTTACCAATGATCTGTTATCTATGTTTTCAAAAGGCTGCAACAATATTTGACTCAGATGCTATTCATTAAACGCCGAGATAGAAGAATTTTTTAACGAAATTCGCAAGAAAAATAGCAAAGGACCAGAGAAACAAATAACTTTCCATCCGACGAACTAATATTAAAGCAAATGTCTATACATAATACGCAGAAGCCATGCAATGACTCCGTAAATTAAGAAAAAAAATCCACTACCATACGCTACGCGCGTTACAGCAATATAGTAGTAGTGTCGCATTCGACTCGCGATAACTGACTTGCAAAATAATACTACCCCGCACCTAAACTGTCTTGCGGGACAATCTTAATCAAACGCTAATGTTGACACCATAATTTTACCAATAACGTTGTATTTTTTTACGATTGTGCACGTGGTAATGCTCACGGATCATATAGACAGCGAGGCCGCAAAGTGTCCTGCAGCACTTTAGTTTCTAACCTCAACTCGATAAAAACTCTTCTGATTATCACTGTGTACATAGTTGCCTTCAGAGCTACTTTCTAGAGCTTGCCAATACTATACATTACCGAAGTACCCCCTGTACCGTCTTTTAGAATATAATACTAAATGTTTCTTATTTGTTGCAATAGCGGACATCCAGGTTCCATGTTTTCGAAAGGTTTATTGAGCGTATCAACTGGATTTTAATATATATTTGGCCGAGCTTTCGACAGTCTAAACGAAAGTCGTTTTTAAGGCAAAACTTGAAGAACAAAAGAGTTATACTATGTACATACTATGTACTTCAGAGCCAAAGAGCTTCAATACAGAAGGAGGGAGCCTTGTGGCCCAGTTAGAGACTTGCCAGCGAGTCAACCAGATCTCTTATGGCTGACACGCTCATTGGTGGAAAAGACGGGGGACCACTGAGTTTCACGGGGGAGCAGCAGACGAACCGAGTTGCTGATATGCGATTGGTGCTTAAGTGACTGGCTGCAGCCATAAGAGACTCTTTACTGATATGCGATTGGTCCATAGGACAACTGGCTGACAGCCATAAGAGACTCTTGAGCTTCAACGGGCTAGGCTACTGGCTCCCTCCTTCTCTATACAAGCTCCTAGTTCAGAGCTACACTAGCTCTAGAGCTCGCTACTACTATACATTCTACCGAAGTACCACCTGTACCATCATTTAGAATTTAATACTAAATGTTTCTTATTTGTTGAAATAGCAGACATCCAGGTTCCATATTTTCAAAAGGTTAATTGAGCGTTTCAACTGGATTTTAATATATATTTGACCGAGCTTTTGACAGTCTAAACGAAAGTCGTTTTCAAAGCAAAAATTGAAGAACCCAAGAGTTATACTATGTATCAATGATACGGAAGCATAGATTTTTCGAAAATTATTTTTTTTGAGAGGTCAGGGCGCATTATATTAGTTCATATCAAAGATTTAAGACAAGCTTCAAAAATTATGGGATTTGTTGGTAACGGTTATAGCAATTTCTGTTGAGAGCTGAGAAACTAGATTCCAGAAATTTTATCTTCTTACAATAGTGTATGTTGGAGAGACAGGCCGTAACGTTCAAACTATAATTAACGAGCATCAAGATAACGTAGAAAAGCAACAAGTTAACTCTCTAGTATGCCAACATGTCCGTGAAACTGGACATTATATTTATTGGCAGAACATCAGTATACTGCAACAAGAAACTCACTATAAGAAGAGAAAATTTCTGGAATCTAGTTTCTCACCTCTCAACAGAAATTGCTATAACCGTCTCCAATAAATCCCAGAAATTTACAAACCTGTCTTAAAATCTTTGATATGAACTAATATAATGTGCCCTGACCTCTCAAATAAAATGATTTTCGAAAAATCTATGCTTCCGTATCATTGATACAATGTATGTACATAGTATAACTCTTGGGTTCTTCAAGTTTTGCCTTGAAACGACATTCGTTTAGACTGTCGAAAGCTTTGCCAAATCTAATACTAAGAATGACCGTCGTGTGTTTATATATATATAAATTTTTATGTTTAAATATTTATTTATATGTTCAGTGTCCCGCTCTTAGCGAAATAGATAGGCGGAATTTAGCCCAGGCTGGAGGCTCTGGTTGTCCTCTCAAGCTCCATTGAAATTGATAGGCAGAAAATAGGCCAGGTTGCAGAAGATGGCAAGCGTATCTTAAGCAGGGGCAGTTGAAATTCCAACAATGAAGACATCGCAGGCTTAGTCTGATTTGTACGAGTATTAGCTTCTCCATACATCGAATCAACGGCAAAGTATAAGGCGACCTTTTATTTGAATGCACTTCTTGCATTGAGGAAGTTGAAATCGTAGCACTGAAGATATCTGAAGCTTCCGTTGGCACTCTCATGCTTCTTGTTTCGTAGTTTCTTCCCACAGATGATTTCGTTGAATGAGCTATTCTTCCCACTTTGATGCAAATTTGAGCCCCTCAAATGAAACGTATATTTGAGGTGGAAAGACGGTATCAACGATATCTTTGCTACGGAGGGAACACATTGTATATAAGCTGCTATTTTGTTTAAGTTTGTTTGAGTGTTTTACTCAAGATGTTACTTCTTCCTGTCTACATAGAAGACCTAAGGATGACAGCACGACAAAGGATCAATGAAGAAAAGAAAATTAAGAAGCAAATATGAGAAGAGGAAATTCCGCACCGGTCTAGAGGCATTAGGCAATCGTGTAGGTGATTGCGTGAATTTTTCACGCACGGGTCCACTAGTAGATATTAAAATCCAGTTGAAACGCATAATAAACCTATCGAAAATACTGAACGGGTTTACAACCCTTTCATTACCCACATCAAGTCAGCACAAGTATCTGCAGTATCTTTTACGTACGTACCTACATTGACTGAGATTCTCAATACATGGTAATATTGGATTACCATTACATTATAGCTCTACCGAACTGATATATACCCGTAGTCGAGGGTACAGCGTAGCAGTGATCTTTGTCTACGGTTTTTCTAATTAAATCATCAACACGAGTTAGTAAGTGCTACATCGTACACCGACGCACGCACGTATAGTTACGCCTACCAGATCCGCGTAGATCCGCGTAGCAACACGACAGCGTGGATACGATTAGGATATCTTAACGACGCTTAAGTGATGGCACAGCTATAGAGCCACATTTTACAGACACTGTCCCAACGGGTGCGTGCCTGTTACGGAAAAAACTTAAATAGTAATAAGATTTTATCCTTCAAAATGGGAAAGAAGCTCTTAGATGCTTTGATAGAGAGCATCATTACTCTCTGTTTAAGTGTATGCTGGAGAAACAAATACCACCCTACATTGTTAAAATGTTGCTTTCAAACCCAAAAATGTTATGTAAAATGGGGGCGAAAACATCATCAGCGTTTTACATGACTAATGGTATACGACAAGGAGGCCTGCTCTCTCCCGTTCTGTTCAATATCTTCATTGACTGTATCCATATAAAATTAAATGCAGCTGGAGTAGGCTGTCATATTAACAATAGAGCAGTAAATGCCCTTAGTTATGCTGATGACATGGTGCTTGCCTCTCCCCATGCTACAGGACAACAAAAGCTACTCGCAATCTGCGAGAGCGAAGCGAATAATCTTTGTATTGAATATAACACAGTAAAAACAGTTTGCATGTATATTAGGCCTTGGAGAAGTAACCTTCCCGGTCATAAACATTCTGTTCTCAATAGTGTAGAGCTTAAGTACGTAAGCAGCTTCTCTTACCTGGGTCATAAAATCACTG
>LQNS02000211.1:21217482-21230686 GCA_001587735.2 Parhyale hawaiensis
AATGCGCAGTGCCAGAGACGGACTGGAATTTCAAATGCCGTTGCCGACACCAGATACTCGCCCGAGTCCCAGTGTTCTCTCCTTAGGTGTCGCTACCCCAGCGGTTCCGGCTACCAGTTCTGGAGTTCATACATGCCTGCTCTGGAAGGTACCCCATGCTCGAGTGGTGGCTACTGCAATGCTGGAAGGTGCCAGAGTTCTTGGTACTAACCAGGGTTCACCGAGATGGTCTAAGAAGATGCTTTCGACAAAAATCAATCATATTTTTTTAATTCAAGCACATACAATAGATACAATGAATGAAGAAAAAGCCCAACTGTTTAAGAACGCTTATATATTTGATGTCATACCGTGTGTCATACAAAGAATTGGTTTTCCCATAAAAATACCACTAGCATTTTTATTTAGCATATGTCTTTTGCTGTTTTTTCGTTTAAGGTATTTTTTATTTTAGGAAGACATATTTAGCAGTGAAAGTTTTTATGCAAACATATGGTAATCATATAGTGTGAGCATGAAGATAAATTGGTTTGCGATGTTTCATTTCAAAGACCCTGTTTGAGGATACACTATATAAAATTATCAAATGTTGCGTCATTTCTGTTAACAGTAATCGGAAATTTCTAAATGGCACCGTGTCTCTATTTTTTTATGGTCACGTATCTGTGTTTCGCTATTTTTTACAGTTTTATGAATAGAGACTGTATTTAAATCGCATGACCAGCTAGTTCAGCCCTTCAGGTGCATCGTACTGATACTTAAATGTTAGGTACTTATTTTACAAGCTACTTGTTATCTGTCAGGTATCATGTGATACTCCCTGTTGTAATAATACAAACAAAAAATGCTGCAACAGTTTCTGGTAGTTGTATTCATTTCACTTTTTTATTTATTATAAGGCAAAAGATAACGCGTTCATATTACCGTACAGTTTTATTATATCTAGTTTGTTGTCGCGCTGAATAGCACTCACCCATGAGTGTTACATTGCTACTAATGAAGTTGTAAGGGTCTGAATGCTTACCCTTTTTTTCATATAGTGTGGTCTATGAGCAGCATTTCAAATGGTGTTATTGGTACGAGACGAGCAGATTAATTAATGAAAGATAAGGTTAATGAAGCTTTAGTAAAATAATCTTTTTCATTTCTAAGATGAGACATTGTAACCGTTGATATTGTAGACCGCGGTTGTCAATCGTGTATTCTCTTCTTTTCAGAATCTTTGACAAACTGCACTGAATGTGACAAGCTTTTATGCCTCTGTCATAATGATCTAATACAGGGGTCGTACCTGTATTATTTAGCTTCAGTCTCTGCGTTGTATTTGCTAGTGTTATTTAATTTTGTATAACTGAAGTACTTGAACTGTAGTAAAGTTGTTCAACCCACTTACGGTGACAAGCAGGGAGTAATAATAACCTGAGAGCTAGACAAGCATACGAAGAAAAAGAACGCACGTGAAATTACGTTTTTTTTTTTTTTGGACCAAGCAGCTGCGGCACACGCTTAACATAATGCTCATAAAGTTATTGCGTTATCAATATTGAAGTGCTCTATCTATGGTTGTCTTATAGAACGTAGTACTAGCACTTCCTGACTGCATCTTATAGGTAACATGTATATGCTAAAATAATAATATGCAGGAAAAGGAGCAGCGAGCGCTGCCGCCGCTTGGTTCGATAAAATATCATTTTTCGCGCGTTCCTTTTTTTCTCATGCCTGTCTGGTTCTCCCGTTACTATTACTCTCTGGTGACAACGCTCTGGTTGAAGCAAGGTCTTATCAACTAAATCAGAAAATCACAATTCAGCTGTATGAAACATTAACTTTTCAAGCATTAGCTTTTCAAGTACTGTAGTAGTATATTAGCAATGAACCGCGCTTGAATATAAGAAAATATGACTGTAAAAAGAGAAGAACATGGAGCTGTTCCTCTTTGTTTTACGTTTGTAAGCCACTTTCATACTCTAGATTTTGCAGCACCTCTGCCAACTTTGATCTTAAATTACAAATAAAAGCAGACATTTTATTTTTATCATCCCCAAAATTTGATCGTTTGTACATCTTGACCATAATTATCACGGGCGAATGAAATGAGAAAGGTAATAATACTTTCGTTGAAGATTTAGGCAGATAATATATGCGTATATATTATCGAAACGGGCTATTAGATGGCTAAGAATATTCATATACGGCCCGTTAAGTGGCTTTTTGGTTCGATAGAGGTACCAAAATCCTGGCCACCTAACGGCCTCAACCTTCAAAATGTAAAAAAAAAAACACTATAAACACCGTGGAGTTATGCAAATTTGGTCTCATTTTGAAGGAAAATAAGTCTACGTTCCAACGCACGCCAACTTCTCGATAGTAAAACGGGATTTTTTTTTGTGCTATCACCATCCACCACGACCATCCACCCTAGTACCAGCCCCCTTACAATGAGCTCTTACCCCGCCAACCTTGTAGGTTAGGTAATCCAAGACTGGTTCCCGCAGTGGAATATGAAATTTAAGACATAGTGAACCCGTATAAAGACATATATTTGACATAGGACATTAGCAGAACCAGTCCTGGCCGCGAACCTGCAAGATTCTCGGAGGGGGTGTACCTCTATTCAGATGCTGTTGCAGGACTGTTGGCCCTAACCATTTTGTGGATCGTCCGGGGCACAGACCATCGCATAGGAGATTAAATCGTTAGCGCAATAGCTCTCGAAGATCTGTCAGAAGGCACATACTTGCAACAGCGAGTGTTGGCTTCCCAGTTGGAATGTGCGGTCACGTTGACTTTACAGTACTGGAACTGTTAGCTTTCCGCACAAGTTAAGGCAAAGATCCCGTCGATTGAGTGGCGTCTTTTACACTTTCTATCAAGTTTCAGTGCATTACCTTTTATCTAATTTTAAGTGAGACTTTCGAAAAGTTTGTGTAGCTCCGTAAAATGGAACTTGTAGCCGTGATTAGGTCTGTTCTAACACATGTAAAGCGATTCAGAGATGGTAAGTGAAAGCGCGTGAACTAGGAATTCGGGACCAGTTCAGCCTATAACGGCTCGACTGAACTCAACGGTCAATTCATAGAGTTTTGACGAAATGTTAAAAGCAAATTACATTATATGAAGGGAAACATACAGGCCGGAAAAGGAACAAAATATGTAGTGAGCAGAAAGTACTGCTTTTACTCGTATATTCCACTTAAAACTAGGCTGAGTAACTCCTTACACCTGTAACACAATTAAGAAGAAGGAAAACAGAACTGCTATTTCAAGTTCCATGAAAGTCAAGCCTTGTGGATTTACTTTGACCCTACTCTAGCAAGTCAGTCACTCGATGACACCTTAAATCTACCCTTGAATTTATAAACGAAAAGTTCTAATTCCCACGATCAATTGCATATACTATCGCTCGCTCTGGACACTGCACAAAACATTTCGAAAAATTCAGGTGCGGAGCCTCATTAGAGTAGGAGCCCTTTTTATTTCGATCCGAAATGATATACACGTGCACTGCCCGGATTAAGTCTCATACAACTTCCACAGCTTAGTTGTGTTTAGTTAAGCCAAAAAGCCTCAACTTGTCCAGAACTTAGAACAGTAGCGTTGGCTTTGACCCTTTGAGTCGTTTTACAAGTCAGGCACCGACACCATGTTTTGCATGAGTTGTGGCCGTATCAAGAATAATCAGTTGAAGTTTAACGCCTGATACTCCATTCAAGGGGCGTAACCAATGCACAGTTTGAAGTTCTGGATAATTCAAACCTATTGGACTGTCTTTCTCGACTTCGTGATAATGGGGTTAGCGTGCCAAGAGTAATCGGTTCAAGTTTATTATCATCATGATACTCTATTTTATTTTCGAAACCAGGACCCAATTTCGATTTTTGGATTATTCGGGCCTATAAGACTGTCTTACTCTGTCTTGTGATGCTGAATTACGTAATGTCCTGCGATTGACTTCATTAGTATTAGCGGGATGTTAGAGTGTTGTGCCTCTTGCCCAGCTAAGTTGGTGTGGATTCTTGTGAATCCCGGCAAGCTGCGTCACTGTACCGTACCTGACATTTATGCCCAAGTGTGGGTTCACTGTCCCAAAGACATACGGGGATGGTCTGAGGGTCGTAGTGATCATTCAACCATTCCGTCTCTGTCGTAACAGCGTCGACAATAATTGACAAGGGCCGCGCTGTCAACTGGGGCCTACCAGACAATGCGCATGTATATCTGCAGAACCAACGAATGCATGTAAGCCTATTTGCGGTCCCACAGACATATACGTTTCGCATAATTTTTACTTGTCCAAGGCCTCAGACGAGAGCTTCGGGTTTGCCATTCATAATCGTGTTGCAAGTGTAATTAGGAACTCGATTACCCCGACTATTGCTGAAAAGTCAATTTTACATCGCTTGTAGAGTTTTCACCTATTTCAAGAGTAGCAGAAGAAATTTAAACGCTTAAAGCTCTATTCTTGTGGGTGAAACCAATGTGCACTGTTTTATTCCAACGACAAATTTGAAACGCAACTTGCAGTGCCGCATCCAAAAAATTATTAACATAGTTTACAAGCGCTGTCAGTCTTTACCATAAGAAACTTAAAGATATGCCATCGAACTCAGTCGAAAAGATCACTGATGCTTCCGACACGAAATTCAAGTTTTTAACCGGAAGTGTTACATGCTGACCATTAAAATAGATATAATAGCACCGTCTGCTGTGTTACAATCGGAGGGAATTCACAACCCAATTGTGGATCAGTTGAGCGATGTATAAAGGGATCTACCCATGCAGCGACTTGGGTCTAAATTGTCGATTTTTCTTTTTTTTTTTTTTAGCTGAAAAAGAGTCCCTAGGTACTGAGAAAGTGTGTCCTACATTATTAAGGAGTTACGGTCGCTGGAACCAGCCAAAAAGGGGCCCAAAATGGGGGCATGATGGGTTTAAAATTATCGATTGCGCATCGATTGCTCTGAAACTTGCACAGTTTATGTATTTTTAAAAAAGAAACACATTTTGCTCTGAAAACTTTTTTTATTTAGGCATTAGTTTTTGAGAAAATGGGAAATAATTTTAAATTTGTATAATATATGTATATTCACTTCAAATTATTTCACAAACTAAGACCTAAATCAGAAAAGTTGCATGAGCAAAATGTGCTTCTTTTTCAAAAAAACATATTCTGAGCAAATTTCAGAACAATCGGTCAACAAATAAAAAAAATTTGAAAAATCTGGTTTGTGTCCTTAAATTTCATCGAGTTTTGGGCACTAGAACCCCAAAGAGGGGTCCTAACGGGGGAGGGTAAGAAATCATGACATTTTGCATGCATGTCATTTCTAGATGCTAATACAACATTTAAACTTGTCAATACAGCAAAAAAGTGCATTATATGACTTTTCATCTAAATATTTTACGTTGTGTGCCTATCGTGTAAAATATGATTTTCCCATCTAAAGCTGAATAGAAGTCAATGAGTTTGCATTGCATTTTACAACTAATTAATCGAAGAAACCGTGCGGTAGTTAATGAGTGTTTTGGTGACTTGTGTGACATTAACCGGGCGTGAAATAGCAGATTCATGTAATGAACATTGTACCTCCTATGCTACTGGTTCGGCCATCGGCTTTACTCCTGAAATAAGACCATACGATATACGTAAGCCTCGAGTAGAGGAGGCTCTAGTACTTGATCAGGAGATGCCGGACATAATGTAGTCTATGAAAAATAAGCGTTGCCATAAAGACAAAATTCAACCCAGACACTTACTTTTGCTCAAGATAAACATTTATGTGCAATATTCAATCGTTGCATTTTACTTGGTGTTTATCCCACTGTTTTAAAAGTTGCTAATTTCGTCGCCGATGCAACGTGTTCTGATCCCCTGATATAGAGCTGCTAAGCCCTCTCAAAGGAAACTATTTCCTGTTAACCCGAGTATTCATAATTGACAACTGGTTCTAGTATTTTATAATCATTCACCACTGTTTGAAAACAGGAATACAAATATTAATATATGTTGTCCAACTGTATAAAAAAATCCACAGCAGGGGTTGCTGCAAATTCCTTACACAAAGATCGAAGTTAATATCAGTAGGTCGTTTAGAATTTTATTCAAAGCAATAAAATCCTCGAACGACAACCAATTAAGACCCCTTTCAGAGGAAAAGAAAGGGTCGCTAAGATTGATCTAAAAAAGCTTCGATACAAGCACAAAACTTGATTAAAGTGGGCAAAAATTATTAAAGATTTGCTTACTACAAGATAACAATCGCAATAACGTGTGGAAATAGACCCACTGAGCTATGAAGAAATTGAAGCGTTAAGTACGTAGAATGAAAGAAGAACTGGAACAAAACGAAGCAGTGACAGAGGTAATGGCTGCGACTGTACAGCTCGCTGTCTACTGCGGAAAGAAATTCACTTATTCAAAAATCGAAGTGCAATTTACTACGGCGGCACAAATCAAGAAAAATTAAGAACCTGCTAATTTTCTTCAGGCAAAATGACAAACGATTTAAATTTCATTGCATGATCCTGACTACGTCAAATGTATTAATCGAATGCAATGCTGTTTGAACGAAATAGCAATCAATAACTAACCAATAGAGAATAAACGTAGTTTATGTTGCGAGTTTATACGAGATATCTGCGTTAGGGAGAAGATTGCATTTTAAGTACAGTAATTTCATTCACCAGTGAAGTTGGTGATTACATCCTATTCTGGCAATCCGAAGAAAGTGGCCGTCGCTAAGAAGCACACAGTCAGTAGATATTCCGGCCTCTCAGCATCGACACACATCTTCCAACAATTCGCCAGCAGTCCATCGCCTTGTACTGCAATCGAAATCAAAATTCATTACATTTCGCCACGCCCGGTCTAAACCATCCAATATAGTAGATTTTTATTTCCTTTGAAATGCTACACACTTGATATAATAGTGCACGAGTGATTGGATAAACGTCTTGAAATAGTGAAAAAAAAGATAAAAAAGATAAAGGGTGAACTGAGCTATCAATTTAAAATAGTTAGATTCAGTTAAGGTATGGTAAGCCACTAAAGTGCAGAGGAAAAGGTCTCCGCTTTTAGAATAATGGATATACCATGATATAGTTACTAGGTTCAGCTCAAACGTTTAATAGAAGTTGAATATGGTCGAACAGACTGGCAGGCGGTCGAGAAAGAAAAGTTAGGCAGCGGAATCAAGAGGTGCGTCGTGGTCTGCGGAATCCACCTTGACCACACCGTGGCGGTATACTTGAAGAATTCTATACGCCATCGGGGCTACAGCGACAGAATCAAGCCACTTTTGAACGATGACTGTACAGAGGAGCGTCGACCGTATGGACTCGCCAGACTTAAACTCGAGAACGGAAGAAACTGAAACCCGCCGAACTCAGGCGACTGTACTCTTAAGACCGGCTTAAATCGGAACTGTAAATGGAGATGACGGTGAAACCGCGAGGTTCCAGGGCATTCTACAAAAATTATCATTGAAGGTGACTGTATCAAGGAGCGAGAGCGATGCGGTGTTTGCGGCATGGACTCTACAAAGGTACTGCTATTTTTGGACAGGCCATTACTTAAGTAACTTTAAATTCAATGAATTTCAGGCGGTGTCCGCGGCGCAGTACCAACCAGCCCCAATCCACGAACCAGAGCGTTATTAACAGGTAACAAATTAACCCACTACGGGTTTATTTTTATAGCAGTTGCTTCTTTATTTTTCAATTTATTTACAGTAAGCATCAAACTCAATTTTGATGAATACAGATACATAACATTTTGATGAATTTTTAATCTATTGGTTACGTTCAAAATTTCCAAATCAAAGTACATTCGTTTCCCGCACACAGCACCACAAGTGACGTGTATCTGCGCAGGTGCATCCAGCGAGTCAAAAACTTTCCGTGTTTTAACAAAGAACATGCAGTTGTTTTTTTCCTGACAAGTGTCGGTGTTCATTGAATTTCACACTGTGCTAAAATAAATCATTCCATCACCGCACGTGATGGAACGACATAACTATGCGGAGCTCGACCTTGCTATTATTATTTTCTGAAACAATTGAGTTATTAAATTTGTTGAAGAAAGAGGAAAATTTTACACTAGCACAAATTTAAATACAGAAAGATTCTGCAAAATTATTGTTGTGTTCTTAATGTCCTTCGATTCAACAAGTCTTCGCTTTTTAGTTTTGCCAACCGTTAATATGAAAAAATACTGTCTGATCTTAGCAATTGATGAAAACGTTTTTTCTACCATAGCCACTGATTTGGAAGTTGTTGAACTTCAAAATTTTACAGGGCTTAGCTGCCAGTAGTTGCTGCTTTAAAGCAGATTCTTGTTGTCTTCTCCCAAAACTGTACAAATTTTACCCTATTTTGGGGTTAAGGTAGGTCTGTAATAATGATAATAATCATGATAATAATTTGCTTATTATTTGCTATCTAATTCTGCAGAGAGAGAGAGTAACGTGCAGAGGAAGAAATGGTCCAATAACAATTGGTAGGAATTTGAGACAGAATCATGCAGGCGTTACCTCTAGGGCTAGCCACCACCTGCCACAATGCGCTTTTGTTCCCTAACCCCGTGACGTTATCAAAGCCAGAACTGGCTAAGGATTCACTCCTTTGTTTGCATGGGACAAAGACCTGATGCTTGCCATTCTGACATTGCCTCCATGATACAGTTTCATGCTCAAGCCTTATTTTGACTCCAAGTCGAAAGTGCTTTTAGTTATTAACTGTGAAATGAAACTTTGAACACCCGTAATCCGAAGGAATAACCAGCAGTCCACTTTCGAGTGACAAAATATTCCACAACATTAACGAAAGGTTAAGTAATCTCGGATTTATAACGAGGGAAAGCTGGAATTTCTGACTATGGTAGAGAAACAAGTGGAACGGAACTTTCTCTTTTGTGCCAAGAATTGAGAAATCAATCAGTGCACATGAAAACCTGAAGCCACGAACGTGTTCGTGAATACATGACGTAAACCATCAATGCCGAATACGAAATGGTTCTTATTCATTCCAGTAATTGCTTCTCTGTTTTAGCCGTTTTACTCTTTTTGAAAGAAAAGTTGAAAATGTATAGCCTTGTATGCTGCATAATAATAACTCATATCCAATTGCCAATGCTATAATTTGTCATCTATTCAAACCCTTAATTGAATCATATTCTTGTGTATGATTCAATTGGCAAATGATGGATCACGTACTTGTACCATCTGTAGTGAACTTTCTGTGGAAGAGGAAAGCTTCAAAAACTGAATCTGAGAACACTCTTCTCTTCATTTAGAAGCCGACTTTTTGTTTGCGCTCATTGATACAGCGAAGAAAATAGGGGTATTTTTGCTTCTTTAGGACAACTTCAGCTAGCATTTCCTTTAGTTATGCTTTGTCTAGTATAGTTTTACGAAACCGTGAATCAAAAAACTTGCACCTCGTCTGCAGAAACAAAAAGGAATCGAGATTTTCAAAGTTTCTTTGCACGATCAGGACCCTATTTAGAGTGGGGTAATGGAGCGGTTGACCCCAATCTAATAGGACCCCCCTCAAAAAAAAAAAATAAAATGAAATAAAACTAGAGCTTACCTACCTCCGAAAAATGAGGTAAGGTAACGAAATATTCAAAGTGGTTCTAAAATTATTATTCTTTCCTCTGTATTAACACCAAACTTTAATAATTTGTACCTTTTGGCAGTAATAACAATCCTGTAGTTGTCTTCAAGATCCAGATATAACTCTTTGAGTTATGCTGCTGACAAATAACTGAAATTTTTATCATTTATAACTTTCAAAATCCTAACAATTATGATGAATTTCGTTAATATCGCTCCATAACATTTTGAGTTTTCTTAGAGACAGACACGCACAAAAAAAGGCAAACAAACAGACAGATAAACGCCACGAAAACATAACCTCTGGCGGAGGAAGTAAAAAATGAAATAGGAAAATATTCCACTTCATGCAGAGATTCGAATGATGTCAATAGTTTGAAATGCTTTGAGGTTAGATTAGCTAGTAAACAATAGACGAATCAACCGGCCCATTCCCATAGAGCATCCGAGACATACGCTCCAGCCCTCTTTGAGCTAGTGCCATTATGTCAGAATCATAGAGATATCTGAGGAAGAGTACAAGATGAGGAAGATCAACACAGCCTGAGAGTTGATTGAGTAAGCATATTCAGTTGTTGCAGAGACGCAGAGCTCGGGGATTTTAATTACGTTGGCATGAAAGAAAGTGAATAACGGTAGCGTAGAAACTTTGACTGTTACGAGCTTCGGACGCCTTGAGGAACAGTTCGTAACTGTGGAGGACGTTGCTTACAATGATTGTCAAGATCATTTTTGAAAGCATCGACAGAATCCTTTCCTACAATTTTGTATGGAGGGGATGTTAGTCGTCTCTTCAGTATGTTTACTATGAAGTACGGGAAAACTGTTAGCTTAGAATATTCTTCGATCTTTACTTATGAGTTTCTGGTTGCTTTTTCGCAGGTGAACATTAACCAAAAAGTCCCGTTGACGGCTAGTCGCTAAAACCACTCAGGTATTTGACTGTTTCTATCAATTGTCCCCTAGCTGAGTCATCTTTGTTCGAAAGAGATAAGTCCCACTTCGCAGAAGCAACATTTTTATGGCTTGTTTCGTAACTGAGACATTTACTTTGTTCTTCTACGTTGAATTCTTTCAATTTTATCGATATCTTTGCACCTGTATGGCGACTAGAATTGAACAGCATTTTCTAAATACGGGTTCACTAACTCTTTTCGCAAAGCAATAATTATGCCCTTGGATTTGTACTCAAAATTCTTCCTAATACTTGCTATTTTCGCCCTTATGTCAACTTGCTGAATGTTGTAGATTGCTTTTGATGACTATTCTCAGGTCACATTGTTGGGTGACAGCTGCCAATTATGTCCCTTTCAATTGCAATTGAGCTTAGGGGTTCTCAGGCTCCGGCCTAATGTACATGACTGAACATTTGTTGACATTAAAGCATATCTGCCAAGTTGCAGACCATGACATGGGGCGGTCGAGGTCTTATTGTAGCTCAAATCTATTGTTGGTAAGATGACATAGTTTAGTGTAAGCATGTATATATATCTTACAGTTTCTCACCTTTTCAACGCCTGGCATTACATCCGTCCGACCTTGTGCTTTAAAAAAATAAATACAAAGAGTCGAGTTGGAGATTCGATCTGGGGACCTAGTGATTACCTCACCAACGGTCTACCACTGCACAGTGCCCTGGTGGTCTTTGTGTATATGTATAGTTAGGTAGCCGCCTTCCGCTATGTAGGCTTTGGTAAAGGAGACTCTAACTAGCGAAAACATTTTATGCATTGGATATTATCTGTTCTCGAGTACGATATCAATGATGGCTGTCATCATCAGCTAACGTGATACCGATACATAATTAGGGGGATAAGAAAAGCTCCAGTACCTATCGACCAATCACTCTTATACCGCTCGTCAGCAAAACCATCAAAATCCTCCTGAAAAAGCGCATCACTGATTACCGGAGGCTGCATCAGCTCATATCCGACACTCAACATGGCTTCCGAAATGGAAGAAGCTGCTTAACAAACCTACTGGACTTTTTCTCAAAAGTCAAAGATATTAAAGATGAACAAAAGGATGTAGACCTTGTGTATCTAGACTTCCAAAAGGCTTTTGATAAAGCCCCCCATCACCGGCTAATGAAAAAATTGGAAGCCCATGGCATCCAGGGTGACTATTTACGATGGTTCATGGCATGGCTTACGGGTCTGCAGCAGTGAGTGAAGCTTCAAGGAGAGATGAGCGACTGGACACAGGTATCTTCAGAGGTCCCATAAGGTAGCGTGCTTGGCCCACTTCTGTTCTCAATTTACGCCAATGATCTCGATCTTAAGATCCGTAGTAAAATCAGTAAATTTGCGGAGGATACTGAACTATGTTATCCTACCACGGAAAGAGCCGAGCTCCTACAAGACCTTGGCCACCTCATGGAATGGAGTGCAACGTGGCAGATAAGCTTCAATGTCGACAAATGCTCAGCATTGCATTTAGGGCTGGTGAACTCTTCAACCTCATAGAAAATGAACGGAACGGAATTGGGTTCTTTCACCCTGCAACGTGACTTGCTTGGGAATTACTACTACAAACAATCAACAACACAGTCAGCAAATTGACATGAGTGTGAAAATTACAAGCAGAGTACTGGGATTCATCACAAGAAACTTTGAATACAAGTCCAAGGACATCATCATTCCCTTACACAAGGCATTATTGCGGCCACACTCAGAACTTGCAGTTCATTTCTGGTCGCCACATCTGTGTAAAGATATCGATAACATGGAATGAGTCCAACCTCAGCTGAGTAACAAGTCGTATGAACGTCGCCTAAAGGAACTGGGTCTGAGCTCTCTCGAGCAAAGACGACTCATGGGCAACTAATAGAAACATTCAATTACTTTAATGACTTCAACGACGTACCTACAACGGGACTCTTTGATAGAGACCTTAATAATCGCTTGCGAAAAACGGTCCAGAACTCAAGCATAAAGCTCGAAGAACAACCTTAAGTCATCAGTTCTTTTCCTATTTCATCGTTAGCATTTGGAATAGACTCCCTTCCAACGTTGTTGGTGCGGAGTCAGTCAACTCGTTTAAATATCGTCTTGACATACATAGGGAGAGACATCCTCCACAATTAAGAACCACTCCACTACGAGTCGCAAGATCTGAATAGTCCAGGCTCTAGGGGGTGGGTGTCTGTGTACATTTCTCTTTCACGGCTCTACCATGTATTTCCTATTCCATATGATGAGGACATTAAAAAAAAAAGTCGGGTAGAGCTTTCGCAACTGGTACATTTTTGAGGGGAGGCATGGAGGGGCACAAAATTATCACTTGTGGTCTGATGGTTCTGAAACTTGCTCAGAACGTGTATTTTTGAAGAAGAAACACATTTTGTTCATACCACTTTTTCGATTCAGGCCTTAGTGTTTGAGATAATGGGGTTTACATATGTATATATATGTATTTTGGAAAATTCAAACGAATAGAACTCGATGAGTTTTCAAGCTATAATAAAAACAATTATAGAAATTGAATATCAGCGTTTAGTTTACAATTCACTTTAAGTACTTTTTCCACCTTCCTGAAGGTTAAAAGACATCTACTCGTCAGTTTCTTCAAAACTATTCGGGAATAAAATT
>LQNS02000211.1:21232577-21254163 GCA_001587735.2 Parhyale hawaiensis
AGGGTAACCTCCAATTACGCACAGGCAAGTGCATAGGTTCGCGCTGCCACTGCTTCGGCAGTTGACACCAGCACAAGTTTCCATTGTATCACACAAGGATTCCCACCTGGAACTACTTGCTGACAATATCAATAACAGTGTGTAGGTATATCTCTATATTCAGTGACCTCACTATCACTGGTATCGGGGAATACTTCACATTACACCGATTACCGAAGGTTCGCCGGTTGCTGGCAGAAACACACAGATTACTCGTTATCCATTATATTTGTCTCTCAGTACACTTCTCACTTCTGCAGTATGTTCTTCAGACTATAGCGACTAGCTACGCTAAATCAACAATGTGCTACTCTGATAGGCACTATATAATAAGTCTAAGTTCAATACTTCGTACTATGCACTGTTACTAGCTCACTATACAAATGTCTATGCACAAGCACTGTATAAATTAGACCTTTAGGGTGTAAAGGTCTTCTGGCAGTATGATTCAATGCTTCACACCCAAGAGTACCGAACGGATTGGATGCCAGCTAGGGTAAAAGTCTGTCTGTATCTGCGCTGACGCTGGCTTTTATCCCCTGAGACGGGCGTGTCACCTCTCCGATGAATCGGCTCCTGCACACGCGGCAAGATAGTTAACTTGAACGCACGAATGGCAAGTTTGCAGCGAGTGCACCCCTGTTTGGTGTCCTAATGTCTCTAGAACCGCCGTGAGTAAGCTGCGCGCGGTTCTGAATGCAGCCTTGCGCATAGTCAATGGATCCCACCGCATGGCTTCAGCGCATCATCTCCACCGTGAGACCTCAACCCTACCAGTTAGCGGCAGTCTGGTGCTGCTGTCAAAACAATATCTCCCTAGTGCATTGCGGGTACAGCTTCCTGCCCACGGTACTATCACGGCCTCCTCCGGCTCTCGCCTTATTCGACACACCCTTCAATCAGAGTTTGGAGAAGACATTGCTCCCCCTTCTTACAGATGGGATTCTCCCTCCCGAGCGATACCGCACTCCCCTGACCTAATTATACACATATGCTGTTGCAACTGCATATCTCCCAGCAGAGTTTTGGGCCACCACTGATCTTTCTGTGACGAGGAGTCTCTATCCCCAGATCTTTCCTATCAACCCTCTCCCAGCTACCCTTTGGCCATTGTTCGGCCTTAACGGATGATAAGTTCCGAGTGAGACGGATCGACGATCCCTCCTGTCAGCTCTGCGGACAGGGCGAACAGTCTGTTCGTTACCTCTTCTCGTGTTCTATTCACCCCACTGATCTTTTGGTGAGCCGTCTTTCGCTTAACCCCCTGGGAGCCGCACGTTTCTTCGCTTGTCTTCCTCTCTTCGTCCCGTTCTGCCCAGGCAGCCTCCGGACCCTCCTCCCCAAGTTAGCACTGGCGGACCATGGCGATGGCAACGAACAAGAACAACAACGTACTGGGACCATTAGTCCCATTCCTAAGAGTCCAGTGTCGCCCCATGTCGCCAACTACCGACCTATTACGCTGACGTCCATTTCCTCGAAGGAGTTCGAGAAATTGGTCGCATCTAAACTTTGACGTTTAGCTGAGGCTACGGGTGTGCTGCCTGCTAGTCAGTTCGAATTCAGAACTTGTTTGGGTTACTGAGACGCTTGTTTGTCAGTGTCACACCATTTCAAGTCTGCGCTGGATGGCGGGTGTGAAACTCGCCTTGTTTAGTTGGACTTTAGCGTGGCGTTTGTCAGTGTCAAACACAAGGATATGTTATGCAAGCTTGAGTCGTTTGGTGTGAGTGGTACGGTTCGGTCAATCATTCGTATTCATGTTTCTGAGCGGAGTGTGTCTGTTGACGGTTTTTTGAGCGCCTCAGTCACAATGGAGTCTGGTGTTCCTCTGGGTAGCGTACTTGGCTCGCTGCTGTTCGTTCTGTATACTAGTGACATGCTCCATTCGCTGGAGAACACGATGATTAACTATGCCGACGATTCCACTCTGATAGCAGTGATACCTGCCCCCAGCATGCGTAATGATGTCACCCAGTCTCTGAATAGGGAGCTACCACGCATTAGTGCATAGTGCTCATCCTGGAGTATGAAGCTGACTACAGAAAGACAAAGTCTATGATTGTCAGGCGGTCTCGGACACTTTTACCACAGCATCCACATATGAGGATAGATGACTCTTTGCTTCAGAGGTGAAGTTCATTGGAGATTCTCTGTGTTGTGTTTGATAAGAAGCTTACTTTTCAGCCGCATATTAGGTGACTGTGTCACCAGCTTCCAGTGAAATTGGGCTCCTGCGTATGGTGAATTCGGTGTTTGGTGATAGTGAAGTTGTCCGCAGATGCTTTTAGGCTTTGTTGCTGCCTGTGTTGGGGTATTGCTCACCGGTCTAGGCTTCAGCTGCTGACAGTCACTTGCGTCTGCTGAACCGACTTAGTTCAGCCAGCAGGCTGTGCGCCGAAAATGATGTGAATCTATCCCAGAGGAGAGAGGTGGCCGGACTCTGTATGTTTTATAAGGTAAAGAACAATGAAAGACAGTGGTTTTATTATTCTGTCCCTGCGCTCAAGGTCTCTGGGAGGATTACACGTGTTGCGGTTGACGAGCACTTTTTTTCACTTTGGAGAGTGTTAAATGCCACACTAGTCAGTTTGGTTGTTACTTCGTGCTCTCTTCTGTTGAGGTTTGGAATTCATTTGCCGGCATCGGCTTCCAGTCGTGTTGGCGTGCAGCCTTTTAAGTCAGTTGTGAATGCATTATATTGGACTTTTTAGCAGCGTTTCGGACTTCCCGATGTTGCAAAATGCTTCATTTGGGTTGTACTAACAGTCCATGGTGGCCCGAGCGTGAAGTTTTGATAATAATAATACTTCGTTCATGGGAATTGAAAGATCCCTCTGTGGCTCTGGAAGAGTGGTGCTGGGCGTCTCTCTGGCTTGCCGGCAGGGGAGCCAGCTGTAGCTGTAGCTAATCAGCGTCGGCCGCTACGGGCGTGGATCCTCGAATAGCTGTAAGGTTCTTCATGGCTGATTGAGTGTGAAGAGTATGGCCTCTTTTGATTGTAGGCGGATTTTGTCGTTTTTGCAGAGGATTTTAGCACAGTTTTATTTGGTTTTCCTTGGTGAATTGCTGGTTGTGTTTAGTTCTTGCAAGCTTAAGTGGCTGCCTCTTCCTAAGATGCTCTGTAAGTCTCCTTGATAGCATAGCGTTGTCATGCCGATGTATGAACTAGGTTGGGGCTCACAGTCCCCAACGTTATAAAAAATTCATACAAGACATTCGTTTTTTTGCAGTTCTGGTAGTGGTTGCGGGGGTTGGAGTAGGGTATTTTTATGAGCAGCTGAACGGTTTTTCCGATTTTGTAATGTATAAAGTGTTTTAGCTTCTCTGTGGCTGTGTGGGGCTTCTGCAGGTAATGTTACTGTTGATGATATGCAATCCTCTGAGACTTCTCAAATACAAACACCTACGCATCAAACGGCAAAACAACTCAACAGACTCCTTACTTCCTACCAGAACGGCAGCAATTCTTCCCGTACTTCATAGGGTACATCTGGAATAAACTCACCTCCAAAATTATAGGAGCAGAGTCAGTCAATACATTTAAAAATCGTCTTGGCAAACATTGGGAGCATCATTCTTCAAAGTTAAAGATGCCTGCGCCAGGAGTCCCAAACTCATAACGGCCAAAGATTCTAAGCCACCGCAACCTAATATTTTTCATGCCCTAGCTAACTTAACGTCTCCAAGCTAAGTGAACTGCAGCAATTGATTATGATTGCACGATTACTCTTTAGCTACGTTCTTTCGTCTTTTCTTCCTCAGATATCTCCATGATTCTGACTGAATGACAATTAATAGCTCATCGTATGAGGCCGGAGCGTAATAAGTTCCGGCTGCTTTGGGCCTGTTACTCCAGCTACGTCCAGCAGTCTAATCTAGTTGACACACATTGTTAATTTAAACCGTCTATGGTCTGTTGCGCTGACTTCAATAACCAATCTTCATAATACGCATTGTCAAAAACTGCGGTAAGTGCATATTTCTCTAGAACTCATTGTGGCGTAAGACCATCACCCGCGATGGGGACTTATTCAATGCAGTCATTTTTGATGGCCAAGTATCTCAGTATTTGTGCCATTTTTCACATCTATCTCAGTCAGCCCACCTGACTGCCTGAAAAAGTTATTATTACCGTATTATTATTATGACTCAGCTCCTTCTACAGTACCTCTTTTTGGGTGGACAGAAAACAAAATTCATCGCCGTCACTTTTGATGGCCTGCTAATTCTAGTTTCTTGGTATTGTTCACATCTGGATCAACCCACCTAACCCCCGTACAAAAAATTATGAACATTGCTCAACTCCTTCTGCCTCTTTTTGGGTGGACTGGACAGACGAACATATAGATATAGCTTCTTATATCTTCAGCAAAAACATCATCACCTCTCTTCGCTTCGCTCGCGGGTGCTAAATATGCAGTAAAATCTATAACTTGATATTCATACCCACCCAGCCCACCAAGAGGTCCGCAGAACTAACGCATGGCTTGGTTTATTCTCTTCCTCGTGGCACTGTTCTCGCGCTGTCTCTGAGCCTGAGTAACTAGCTGTAGTAATGTGTCGGGTGTTCGCATGCTTGTCTCTCGGTCTTTGCATCAAAGATAACATAGATAGGGAGATCCAGAGCAAGAAGCTGCCACTGTCAAATTCTTCGGTTTCGGTCTTTTGAGGCTCTGCTACGGAAGTCACCGTAGAAGCTTATGGTGAAATTCACCAACTCAAATTGAAGGAAATTTCAATGCCACTCGCTCCCCTCAGTCATTTTTTTCTAGGACAAAATGGCTTCAAGAGTAACTGCGAATATCGCCAACTATGTGCGGCTGATGATATTTTTCAAGGACGAGGAAACAGGATCTCTCCTGTAGAAGAAAGATGGAAGCTCCTTGTAATGGTTTGTGTCTTGCTCGGTAACTTTAAAGCACAAAGCTAAACTAAACATACAGTGACGGGAATTACCATACCTTCATATTTTTCCATGCCGTATCTCGTGTGGTAACAAACACATATTCGCAAGCAATGGAGGAGCGTAAGGCGTTTCGGAAATCAACGTAAAGGCTATGTCTTTTATATAATACTAGTTGTTTGGTCATTCCACAGTATTTTTATTGTAATCAAATTTCAACACCCTTCACATATATATATATATATTTTTTTTTTTAGTGTTTGGAGTATTGGTTTATTAAACAACGTGTCAGGGGTTAACGTTTATGTAGTTCTGACTGAGACTTCTATCTCTGATTCTGATGATAGTTACGTGGAGGATGTATTTACTAACCCATCATTTGCTGGTAGCCCTTCAAATAAACTTTTCTCAGTGTTTTGGATTTTACCTTCATTCTATAAATCATTTTGGTATTGTACATTTAATCAGTGCTCTCAGCTTTGCTCCACAAAGTCAGTCGGTGTTTTGTGTTGCGAAACGAGGCATGCGATGTACACCAGAAGACGTGTATCTTATTGCAAGCGCTGGACTCACTGATGACTATGCTTATTTTTGGGGCTCTCTCTTCATTGCTATAAACTTGGGCATAACCCAGATGCTCGGCAAGGCGGTGATCCGAACACTATATGTATTAGTATTAAAGTTACGCTACGAGAAATGGAAGGAACAGTTTCAATGCTAACGCATGTTATTTCTCCCAGTACGGTTCCTCCGAGGAAAGTGCTGCCAACCTGCAGCAATCGACTGTACCTTGTATTGCTTCCAAGCCATTTCTAGTTCTCACTAGTACACTCTGAGCTAGATATTGCCACGGTAACCGTTTCATTGAATGAGCAGTGCAAGGTTGTCACAGATTATACGAACGCCGTTGCTGACCCTCGAGTTGACGCGGACACTCAATGCTTCACCTGTCAGTACTTCTACTAGCATAGGTACAACTATCGCTTCTATCATGGACCATCCTCTGCTCTTGAAGGCCACAAATGTTTCAAAACTGGCTATTGCAGCTATGGATGATGGGTTAGTTAGTGAAGGGAAGTCTCTACCAGGATGAGTCAAGTAAGTTAGCATTCTGTGGTGTTTCACGCGTGAAAGAGAGGAGTTGATTGCATGCTGAAGAGGACAGAGGATAAATATATCTAAAGTCTTGAACTTAATTCATTAACAATTAGCTAGCAAACAACTTCACTCAATCCAGTTGTTAATTATCACTGTTGTCTATCGAAACTAATCTGTAGTAACTAACTAATAGCTAAGTCGGAGTTTATCAATCTGTCTGTCACGTCACCAAATTAACTCAAGAACGTATGGACAATGCTTTATAAAAGTACAGAGAATTTAAAGTATGTTAGGAGAAACAAGAAACAGTCGATTGACTTTTGGTGAAGACCCCTTCGATCATTTGTGGGAATATTCAGCTGTCTGTTTGTTATAACATAACTCATACAGCTATTAAACCAATCTTCATGAAATTTTTTAGGAATTACTGGAAATGTTACGAAGAGCAATTAACCAAAATTTCATTATGATCTATCAGTCCGTTCGTCTGACGATCTCCATGTTTGTTTTCATATTTTTCAGTAATATAACTCAAAAAGTAATCCATGATCTCCACGAAATTTGCCTGCATTGTTACAAATTTCGGAATTGTTATCAAATTTAGATGATGATTGGTTTGTCCATTCGTGCGTTGATATATATATATATATATTATGTTTGTCTCAGTGTTTGCCAGAAAATAGCTTGGAAAGTTACTGACGGTTCTTCCAGAAAATTAAATTACAGCAACTTTTATTAATATGCAGAGGCACAAATTACAAAATATAGGTGATAGAAAGAAAATTTTGGTTTCAGGACCCATTTAAATATTTCGTTAGCAATGCTTTCCGTGACGAAAGTATGCGCTTTCTGAATGTTTTTCTATTGATCCGAAGGAACGTAGAAGCTACTGCTGCGAGTGAACGGAACGGTTGTAATTATTGTTCTATTAAGAAGATAGCATGAACTGAGCGGGGCCACTGTTCACAAAAAAATTAAGAGACTTAATGCAGATTTTCATGAAGTTTGCGGAGTTTTAGAAATTATAGGGCGTCTTCGGTTATATATTTATATTTCCACTCTTGCGTCCTGGTAACTGTAGGACAGTATCACACGGTTGCAAATAACTTGTGCGTCTCTTTCAATCTGTTAGTAATAACTTCACCGAGAAAATTTAAATTAACTCCTGCAACCCATTTCCACACTGCAAAATTTGCGTACAACACAGTTTTCAAATTAATTAATAAGGCGGTTTTAATAGGCTATTCAATTATCTAAGGGAAGTAAATACAAAAATTATATATATATATATATGGTTTGTAATCTGAAATATTCGGATCTTTCACATTTTGTGTACAAATTATAGCAGCCAGTTAGTAATACAACATCAACACATGTTAGGACTCACACGATGGTGATATGAAAGAGGATTTTTTATCGGCTCCACGTCTGAATGCCTCGCTGGGTCAATTCAAGCAGCAAAAAACTACATAATTCTCTAAGTTCTAACCAACTTCACAGTAGAAGAAGCATCAGGAACCTTTCTATGTAGTAACACTGCTTGCAGTTTAATAGATCTTTGGGCGAAAACCGTTATGTTCAGAGGGACTGGACGAAAAACATTCTCCCGATCAGCCGGTTTAAGAAGTTACATTTACAACATCAACTGCAACGCACCACATGGAGGAATACACCTTTACAAACAATCACATAGATGAATAACATTTGAAAATCGAATAAAACATTGGAGTACTTGAATGATTTATATGCATAGAAAATGCATAACGACAGATAACATTATTTTTCAAGAAAGAGGTGTAGATTCAATGAAAATCTAGAAAAAAAAAGTGCCAGAAACTTTTCTCGGAACAAACGAAATTGTGCGGGTTTTGCGACTTATGTTGCACGTAAATGGTGAGGGTTGACATTCGAGGTACAAAAGTCACCCTCAAATAGTAACTTTCACAGTCACGGTGATTAGCTGACCCTGCCTTCTTACCCTCCAATCCATATGTTTGGTGTTAAATATTTTCAAGAGAATAAATTAGAGAATTAAGCGAATGAGATTTCACAGTCTTCTGCATACAGCATTTTCCAGTTATTTCCTATAAACGTTTTCGTATTGGAAGAAAATACTCATGGCCATTTTGTGAAAATGAAAACATTTTTTCCTTGTATAAAACTTTGAAGAACCTTATTAACAAATAACTACATAATTTAAGCATTACATCAAAACGATTATGTATAACGAGGACATTATCACAACAGATATTTTATCTAATGAATGTTTTATAGTTTCTGCTTGCATACAAACTTGACAAAAATGCTACTTTTGTTTGCATACATGTTTCACTTGCCTTGTCTGCAATGTTATCGGTGTATGTTAAGCAAAGTTGTATTTCCAATATTATTTATCGATTCCAACAAAGCCTGCTTAAATTTAGGATCACTGCTTGATTTTTTATTTTCGGAAATAAAGCGAAATGTTTTCAGTATACCGCAATAGTTGATGAAATGAAGATCTCAAGTTATGATAATACTCAGTGAAACATAAATTTAAAAATTAAATCGTGTATGAATTTTACTGGTTTCATTACCTCTATTAGCTATATAGTAGAACGTCTGCCAAAGAAAAAAAAACTCTTTAATAGACGACTTAGACGTACTATTTCATAAAAACCCGTCATTTGCGTTTGGACTAAAGCATATCAGTAGTGGGTAAGGCAACGAAATACGTGCTCGTGACCTTTGACCTCTGGACTCCGCCTGCTTCCGGTTTCCCAGGGGTCGCCCACTTTCGGTTCGCCCCCCCCCCCCAACCCCTGCTACACCGGAAGTGCATTGACGGTCCTAAACCGGAAGGTCAAGGTCACGCGCAAGGTCGGGAGGAATGAGAGATCACGAGCACGTATTTCNCCTTTGACCTCTGGACTCCGCCTGCTTCCGGTTTCCCAGGGGTCGCCCACTTTCGGTTCGCCCCCCCCCCCAACCCCTGCTACACCGGAAGTGCATTGACGGTCCTAAACCGGAAGGTCAAGGTCACGCGCAAGGTCGGGAGGAATGAGAGATCACGAGCACGTATTTCGTCGCCTTACCCACTACTCATATCAAAATATTCCTTACGCACTAAACAAAACTACCGACCAGTACACCGCATTAAACACCACTAATACGAGTAATATTATTATTCTAGCTATTATTATTAACGCTTTACTTAGCGGCATCCTCTTCTTTGTCAGGGACTTTTCCACTTGTTGGGACGGCTTCGTTCCATCAGCCTCCGTCTCGTCCCTCTGAGTCTGCCCGTTGTGGGCGCCGGATCTCCAAGAATTCTGGACGTGCGGAGCCTCCTTCATATCCTGGATTGGATGGACCGAGTTGGACAGGAATTCGATAGTCGCAATCTGTTGCTTCTGATCCGCAGATGGAGATTGCTTGACTGGAGGATCAGGTTCCAGGGATCGGTCAATCACCGTGTGGAAAACGATGATCGTGAAGATAATGAGTATGCTGGAGAGCAGCCACACGTCAACGAGTTTGAAGTACGACGTTTTGGGAAGACTTGACGACGCCTGAAAGTGGAAAATCGAAAAATTGTGTCGTTTTATACTGGACTTTGTTGGGATCTCAGGGGATATATTGTTTGACGCTAACGTTGTTTGAAACATTTACAGTGATCTAGTTAATAGTATCTAAATTTATTTCAAATGCTCAGCCTATGCGATAACTGCGTCGTCACCCAAGTCTGCATACGTGGATATTTACCTTCGATAAGGAGGTTATGTTTTCGTCGACTTTGTCTATCTGTTATTCTGTCTGTCTGTCATCAAGATAACTCAAAAAGTTATGGACCGATTTTGACGAAATTTATGTAGATTATTAGGTATGTTAGGAAAAACAGATGATAAACTTTTGGTGAAGATCTGTCCATCCGCTTGTTTGTTTGCTTGTCTATCTACTATTTTTTGTTAGTGCCCTAACTTAAGTCGTAATGGACGGATTTTCATGAAATTTCCATGAGTTATTGGGTTTATTACAGAGAGTAAATGATCAAATATTTGTGATGATCTGATTGTTTTTTCGTTCGTTTGTTTGTCGCTGTGTTTGATTTTATGTTTGTTAGCGCAATAACTCAAAAATTCCTGGATGGATCTTTATGAAAGTTTCAGGAATTGTTGGTAATGTTGAAACACATAACTGATTAAATTTTGGTGCTGGTCAGTATTTCCGTTTGTGTGTTTGACTAATGTTTGTTAAAATGTTTGCTTTCCGTAATAACTCACAAAATATGAATGGAACTTTAAGAAATTTTCTGGAATTGTTAGTAATGTTAGAAGACATAATTTATTGAATTTTGGGGATGATCGGTTGGTCCGTTTAAGTGTTTGACTAATCTTCATTAAAGTGTTTGTTACCGCAATGACTCAAAAATTATGGATTGATCTTTATGAAATTTTCCAGAATTGTTAGTCGTGTTAAAAGACATAATTTATGAAATTTTGGTGACGATCGGTTTTTCCGTTTGTGTTTGACTTATGTTTGTTAATATGTTTGTTAGCAGCATTACTCAAAAAGTTATGAATGGATCTCCAAGAAAATTACGGACTCCGTTAATTAACATTATCAAAAGACAAAAGTGAACAATTTTGGTGTTGATAAAAAGAAAATCATGGTTTCAGAGCCAATTTAAATTTTTCGTTACCGCAGCCTTGCTTGGTGGAGGTATGCACTCTCAGAGTGCTCTAGTTCGTTCTTTGTCTCATGCCGGTGCCACACGCTAGCCAACAGAACGACTATGCGGGTTTTGACTACCGAATCGACGTCTAAGAACCTACGCACTTACGCTTTTGCGCAAAGCTTAAGGATGCACCCTACAGTGTTTGTGCGAGCGATTGGTTAATCAAGTGGGAAATATTTTGTAAACAAATCGCCCCAAGCAAAATCTACCAGCGTATTGGTCGTTCACAGTTCAGTTTACTTTCGTAGCTGCCACAGCTGATTTCTTTTTTTTTTTCTTCTTCTTCTTCTTCTTCTTTCTTTTTTTAGATATTCTATCAAGCAACTTCGACTTAATTTAAATTGTAAAAGCAGCTGGTAGCTTCAGTTACATAATTCTGTTCGTTAGATTAATCTTTGCCACGATGTTGAGCCCATATAGCCATTACAACATCGTTCCTTTGAAATGAGCTCGCCGTCTGTTGCCCATCGGATTATTCTCACGTGCAATTAGAGAGACAAGATTTTGCGTAAAATTTTTGTGAGAGTTTCCTCAGCTTTTGGCCAGCGTTTGTACCAGCCCTAATTTTTTTTTATCTCCAAAGTTCTACTTTCTGCTTTCGCTGGTCATCTACAGAATGCGACAGTGTTTACTTGGTGAGACACTCTCAAGTCTAACAATTATGCAATCGAACAAATTCAATAAAATATGTACGCTGATTAAATGACAAAATTTGAAACACCTGTCTGAGGCGTTCTTATTGAAAATACGTACCATTTAACTCCAATGCTTTTGGCTGTCGCTTCATCCAAATCATACACAGCCAAGACAGAAGCCTAACCTTAGTCCAATTATCGATCAGCACTGACGAGTAGAAATTACCTGAGTGAAAAGTGTGGCCATCACCAGGAGTGTCGTGAGGGATCCCAGCACGCGTACCTATAGGAAGTGGAAAGAAATATTAAGTAGTGCTAAAACTTAGATAACAAAACAGAATCCAAATCAGATGAAAATTTAGCAAAAAGATATTTTACTGTCGTTCCCCTGGGCAAGGTAGAAATCAACCGATGCACCTGAAAACAAATTTATCTTCTACGTCTTAGACTATGAGCTGAGAATCACAGAATCTTGGGAAAAATTACCCATGCTGTACAGACCAGTTCAACAATTATCCTGAGACAGTCAACACACGTACGATATGAATACAGTAGTGTGGTCTATGCCTGAGACTACAGTAGAAGCTACTTGGGGGCAGTACGTGTGGGGTTTGATGCGCTTGGCAGTAGGCCCAACCAATGCAACACTTAGGGTGTTTTACCGGTCATATTTCTCAAGTATTTGTAGCATAGTAGGCGTTTTGATTTTAACAGGGCTCGAATCGGCCCGTTACGGCCATGTTTAGATTCTGTGATCGTGGCCACTTCTGGAAGATTTACAATCATAGGCCCCTCACTCGTCTTGATGTGGAACATTTTTACTTGAGAGCGTTGACATGCTCCCATTTCTGCCAAAAGCCTGTGTAATTTCATTATACTGCATAATAAAATACAGTTTCTGTGTTGACACACTTACTTTTCTCTCCGACCCGATGCGAAAGTTTTGATAGGGGAAATTATTTTGCTGGACGGCATGGGTGGCGTTGAGTTCATTTTTTTTTTATCGAACAACTAAAGAGATCTAAGGCGTCTCTTCGTAGTAGCACTGATTATCGCTTGTATTTCCACTGTAAATATCTTTCCCCCCGAGTTCATGATGCGTAACTCGAGTTGATCAACGGAGGAAACGGGGAAAATTTCATTTTCCTGTGAGTAAAGCTACGAAGGGCGAAGGATAAGCAATTTCGTTGAAGTAACTCCATTCTGGCGTTATTTGATTACTGCGTGGGCCATGAGTTGGGAAAAGAAAAGTGATAGGAAGGTGTGGCCTCGTGGCACCGTCAGGAACCGCACTATATCATTATAGTAAGAACTGACAGGGCGTTGGGACGATGACTTTAAAGCCATCAATAAAAGGGTGGACACCATCGGCAGTAAAGAGTCCAAGCTCAGACTGCAAGACTAGGAATGCTAAAGGAAAAGGATCTGGCAGCCACTGGTTGCTCCAAGCTCTGGATTTTACTGTAGCTACGCTGCAAGCAGTTTAAATGCACAACATTCTAAATTTGTCAAGAAGCGCACAATTGAAAAAAAAACTACAGATTTGGGTAAGCGGAGTAACAAAAAACAAAATAAAGCTTAACTCACTTGGAAAATCGCTGGCTTGAAGTACAAAGTGAGGTAACTGATGACAAGAAGACACATGGATGGGATGTAGATGTTCATCAGTATGAAGCCTGCTCGTCTCACCAACACAACTGTTGTAAGGAAAATATTGGTCAGTGTTGCCGGGGGCTGAAATTAAATAAATCTACGAGAAGCTAAGAGAGCTGCCGGTGACTGTCATCTGTGCAGGATGGAGGTTGCTTTAGCTGCCACTGGCAATTTCCCTAGCGGCACAAATATGCTGCGCACACGATAAAGAAACGGTCGTGCACGGATGTGTGAAATTTGCTGACAAAGCAAACACCCCAAAATTAAAACGTAATTTCGCCCACCTCCAGTCCACAACATATGCCACAAGTGATGAGCATGAAAATGAAAGAGAGAGTTGTACGAGATATTGGTGCAAGAATGCAAGACGATGTACGAGACATTGGTGCAAGAATACAAGACGATGTACGAGATATTGGTGCAAGAATGCAAGACGATGTACGAGATATTAGTGCAAGAATGCAAGACGATGTACGAGATATTAGTGCAAGAATACAAGACGATGTACGAGATATTGGTGCAATAATGCAAGACGATGTACGAGATATTGGTGCAAGAATGCAAGACGATGTACGAGATATTAGTGCAAGAATACAAGACGATGTACGAGATATTGGTGCAAGAATGCAAAACGATGCTTCCTTTAAAAGTCGCCGTGGAAAAGAAATGGAGTGGATACATGGATTTTACGAACTATATCGTCTGGTGAAGTAGAGCTTATGCTCGCACAATGGAAACTATTACTACTATCGAGGATATAGAATACTGTTTCTCCACATAGGATGCCCAATACGAGAAAAAGGCTTGAAGCTAACCAAAAATCGGTTCCCTGCCAATTCAACGCCAAAATTCGAGGCATGTAAGAGTACGATTACCACAAAGATTTCGCTGTCTCCATTTGTATTCAATACAATGAAAATTTGAGCTTTTCACATTCATATGTCTACTGCCAGGTATCTAAACTAAACTAATCACTGTGAATGAATGGATTGTAGTCAGACACTCGATCAGAGAGGACTGGTAGGACTTTCGATGCACGCACTCCCAGCAGAGATCGTGGCAAAGCCGTGGCAATAAAATATTCCAATGGCTTCGCTGTATGCAGGAAACAAGGCTGTTTGTATGCTGTTTGTATGTATGCTGTTTGTATGCTGTTTGTATGCATGCTGTTTGTATGTATGCTGTTTGTGTGTATGCTGTTTGTATGTATGCTGTTTGTATGTATGCTGTTTGTGTGTATGCTGTTTGTATGTATGCTGTTTGTATGTATGTTGTTTGTATGTATGCTGTTTGTATGTATGCTGTTTGTATGTATGCTGTTTGTATGTATGCTGTTTGTATGTATGCTGTTTGTATGCATGCTGTTTGTATGTATGCTGTTTGTATGTATGCTGTTTGTATGTATGCTGTTTGTATGTATGCTGTTTGTATGTATGCT
Organism: Parhyale hawaiensis; assembly: GCA_001587735.2. Classification (NCBI taxonomy): domain Eukaryota; kingdom Metazoa; phylum Arthropoda; class Malacostraca; order Amphipoda; family Hyalidae; genus Parhyale; species Parhyale hawaiensis. The sequence continues at coordinate 21,247,064 of LQNS02000211.1, forward strand.
GTTTGTATGCTGTTTGTATGCAGGAAACAAGGCTGTTTGTATGCTGTTTGTAGGCAGGAAACAAGGCTGTTTGTATGCTGTTTGTAGGCAGGAAACAAGGCTGTTTGTATGCTGTTTGTATGCAGAAAACAAGGCTGTTGGACAAAATGCCGTGGCACTGTGAACCGTCACGAATAAATATGAAAGTCATGGCATTTAAAAACTTGCTGGATTCTCATGCAAGAAGAATAACCGCGGTTACGTGCACTGTGGAAATTATTCGCTGTAGGTTCTTCCTTTGGGTGCAAACTACGACTCACTGAAAGGAAACAAGCATCGCGAGTCGTGACTACACACGTGAGGTGATGTGCGAAACGTCACCTGGACCTCGGCCGAAGATCATTACAGTACTCGAGCTAGGTATCTAAAGCGCTTCCAGACACGTTTCGTGACATTTGTATCACCCGCGAACGAAGTGAAAGAGGTGATAATGTTTTCCTGAAGATTTAAGTAAATACATCTGTAGGTATATAGATATATATATTTCTGCTCACCCAAAAAATGGTCGGAGGAGTTGAGCAATCTTTATAATTTTTTGCAGGGAGTTTGTTGGGTTGGCCTAGATGTGACCCATGGCAAAAAACTAGTCCTAGCTAGCTATGAAAAAATGACAGCGTTGAAATATCTCCCCCGCGACGAATTTGCCTTCACCGCGGTAGATCGTCTTAAGCCACGAGGCGTTCTATTTTTTTTTTCATGTAATTATTGAAGAGCTAGCTATAATAATATCAACTAGCTTCATGCTTACGTTTCACACGGGTGATAGTTTAACGCCATGATGCATTCTAGTCTACACTATTATTGACATTCTTCAAGAATGCTACAGTAACGCATTGCACCTACCAATAGGAGGAAGTCTCCCCTATAGAATCATCAACATTCATCAATATTTTTGACTTTTGTTGCCCAGCTTCATATTGTTCCATGTTATATTATTGCTTAAAATTATGGATTCAAGGAGATTTTCCAGTAAAACATCGACTTGAAGCTCATTCCACCAAAATTAGGCCGCAATAATAATATTTATGAGAGATAATTTTTTAAAGTATTCAGAAACTATGAAGGATACAGCGTTTGATAGCGAATATTTGAACTCCGTCTAAGGAAACAAGCCTGCAGAACATAGAGGATTTCACTGCAATCACTAGAACATACATTGATGGCTTCTGTTTACAAGCAAGTAGTCAAGTGCACGTTATAGCAAAAAAAAAAGATTGTGCCACTTCATTGGGACAGATTTCAGACTATTGTCACAGTACAACTTTACATTAGAGGGTGTACTAACAACTGAATGAAGATGGTATGTGTGAGGTACAGAGCCGTGTATATACGAGAATTCACAGCATTAAAATTGTAATAAAGCTAGTAACTGCCTTTACAATTATGTTCTTATGACTGGCGACGAGAACTTAGCTGCTAGCGAAGTTTATGTCCTATTTATGCCCACCAAGCACGATAAGAACTAAAGGGACTACAGTCAACCCAGTAGCATAAATATGACGTCACTAGCAGTGACGTCACAATAAGCCAGTAGCAACGCTTTGATTGCCTGCAAGGTCATAGCGCACCACGGAGTGTGCCTCCAATCAAGGTCGCCGCATGTTATAAGCCGAAGTGATGTCATGAACATAGCGGAAATGAAGTTCTCCTATTGGTTGGCCTAATGGATTATTTTCCCTCTGGGAATGACACTATCACCCAATTTGATTCTATCGCGTTTATGCGAGGTCCAGCTCCTTCTAAAAGAAAATAAGACATCTTTCTAGTCCTCGCCTGGCAGACCTGTGCAGCCAGCTTTTAGGTCGACTTCGGGCTATGCTTCTTCTCCTCCTCCTCCTCCTCTCCTCTCCCTCTCCCCTCTTTTATCAGTTTATCACCTGACTCTTTCGCTCGGAGAACGCTTCCCTGTCACCTTCGGGCCGCGGTCCAATTCTTTATCAGCTTATAGCGTTAGAGGCTTCGCTTGGGAAAAGCTTCGAGCTCATCTTAAAGCCGAGGGATGTGTGTGATTTTTCTTTAGTAAGACAAAAGGTCGACGTTGCACGGTACCATGCCATCCATCAAGAGTCGCACAGTATTAGGGTGACTTTTGAGGTATTACCAAGACTCTCGCAGTCATGTATAGACTTTCACGGTATACAGACTCACGCAGTACTGTGTTCTTAGAGCGTCATGGTGTTTCTTCAAGAGTTCGGTTCTCCCTCGAGGCCACACTGTGCATTGGACTGACCACAGTTGCTGACGGTCGCACAGATCGAGGGCTCAGGGAAGTCTGTTAGTCACCTTACCTAGATACCTTGATGATACTTCGGACGAGGTAAAGGTGGCGTTATGCACACTACCCATCTTGCGCATAGGTGATGCTGCAGTCTGTGACCAACGGGGTGGCTAACAGCGAGTTATCCCCACAGTTCAAGTAGCCGCTTACAACAAGATTATATGGCACTTTCAGTAAATATGCGTCCAGTAAGTGTTTAAATTTCGCAGTCTCTGTACCGGTGACATTTCGGATGTGACGTGGCATTTTGTTGAATAATCTGGCCCCCCGAAGTGCGAAACTATTAAAAAATATCTACTCTCCGACAGCCACTAAGGTGGCATGGTGTTTGCACGCAGTTACCAGGCTGGACGCGGCCTATCTCAGTAAAACCTATATTGATTACTATGTACAAACTAGGAGGAGCTTTAGAAATAAAGCAAGTAAATTTTAGTCTGTAACTAATTGCATTGTTGAATATATGTTCAAGCTAGCTATCAAATTGATTTTTAACAGCGTTCAGTTGGTGTTCCACTATAGTCATTACTCTTTCTCTCAACTTGTCTTACATCGTGAATCTTAGCAGCTTAATGGGTATTAGGTCTTCCGCTTAGAAATTTCCTTTGTATATTATGTATTTGAAATCCCTAAATCTCTAACTACGCACCATTTTAGATCTCGACGTTTAAAACGAAGCGAATGCCGGAGTTCCGGCTTGAGATCATACCTCATGTATGGCGTTTTATGCCCTAAAAATAATGAATTAATTGTGTACAACTTCCTCTTTCTTAAAGAACAGAATTTGCTTTAATTATTGTTAACTAGAGTGCTCTGAGAGTGCATATCTCCGTCAAGTAAGGCAGCGGTAACGAAAACTTCAAATTGGCTCTGAAACCATGATTTTCTGTATGTCAACACCAAAATCTGTTCACTTGTGCCTTTTGATAATGTTTAAAGTGTTCGTAATTTTCTTGAAGATCCGTTCTTAACTTTTTGAGTTATGCTGCTAACAAACATTTTAACAAGCATAAGTGAAACACACAAACGGACCAACCGATCATCACCAAAATTTAATCAATTGTGTCTTTCAACATGACTAACAATTTTTGAAAATTTCATAAAGATCCGTCCATATTTTTGAGTTATTGCGGTAACATACATTTAAACAAACATTAGTCAAACACATAAACGGACCAACCGATCATCACCAAAATTTAATCAATTATGTCTTTTAACAGTACTAACAATTCCTGAAAATTTCATTTAGATTCATCCTTGATTTTTTGAGTTATTGCGCTAGCAAACATAAAATCAAACACAGCGACAAACGAACGAACAAACATATCATTGCACAAAGTTGATCATTTACTTTCTGTAATAAACCCAGTAACTCATGTAAATTTTATGAAAATCCGTCCATTACTTTTTGAGTTAGGGCACTAACAAAAAATAGGTAGACAAACAAACAAACGGTTGGACAGATCTTCACCAACAGTTATTCATCTGTTCCAACTAACATGCATAACAATCCCTGTAAATTTGGTCAAAATCAGTGCTTAATTTTTGTAGTTATCTTGATAACAGACAGAAAAAGCCGACGAAAACATAACCTCCTTGGCGGAGGTAATAATGCATAGCTCAGAGTGTCAGAATTTTCAAATAGCTTGATTTCATTTTCTCGGGCATACAATGACGCGCGAAAATGTTCCCGGAACCCCAACTTATTCAAGTTGTGCAGTTACGATTTCTTTCCCTACTTTAGGCTTTCGTTGGTAATAGACACTAAGTGATGGAGACTGAAAATGAGAGCAGGGACTTAGTGAAATGATAATATAGATAGTGCTAGTTGTTTCATTTCCCTTAGTTTTATTACTTATAAGCATATGTAGGTCATCGAATGGTAGTTACGACGGAGATGTCACAGCTTAGCATATAAATATTTGTGAAATTGAAATATCGCCACTACTACGTTTACCTGTCAGTACTTACTGTCAACAAGCAGCTCTGCAAAGTCATTTTCATTATTGAACCTGAGGCTGACGTCATCCACAGAGTACTCGATGAGCTGCTGATTACCCTGATAGTCAACTCTCGAATCTGCAGCGTCGAATGTCAGCAGGCGGGAAGACGCTGACAACATCGTCAGTTTTATCGCGCACTCCTGGAGAATGAAAATCCCGACAGTAACGATCTGGCTGTTTGCCTGACTACCAGTCTGCCTGTATTCCTATCTGTGTTTCTCGCAGCTAATCCATCAGTTAGCATAATTATGTATTAGTAAGTTCTTCTGCATGTTCAATATCTAACTACTCATCTCGTTCACCAGTAAGTGAGGCACATTCAACCTGAACGCACGCTTCAACTGGTAAATCCACAAGCACTGGATTCTACTGGGACCCAGCCGTAGTCGACCAATGATTGCCGGAGCTACGACACCTGGCTGTAAGTAGCGCGCGTCGAATTGCCCGAAAGTCGTCCCACTAAAAAAAAAGCTAATGCTCTAAGGCCCACCGACATGGCGGGCGGCAAGTACTGTACCTACTCACATGACAGGACAGCGCTGGCCCACCCAGTACTGAATAACATAATTCAGTAATAGTTCTAGCTGTTACTCGGCTACTTTGTAGACGAGCATGTATGCACCTCACTTTAATTAAAATTAAATCATTTTTATTATCAATATTATAATTATTTCCTCCGCCAAGGAGGTGATGTGTCTGCTAGGGTTTGCTTGCTTGTCTACCACTTGTGCTGGTGTAGCATTGCGTTGCTTAGCACTGTCCAGCGCTCTTTTTAGATGCGTGTAAAAGTCATCCAGTATAAGTGAAGCACTTTAAGTCAATTATCTTTACCGTATACAAACATTAATCGATTCGTTTCGGCGCTAATCGCAAACCGATTACGCTTGGCAGTCTCAAACGAAAGTGGTTTACAATAAATGCCAGAAACTCAATATAAAATGGTGACTGGCATGCTCACAACTGAAGTTCCTGGTAAGGGCACACTGATCAGTTTAGACGATCTCACACAAGTTATGAGAATCGGAAACTATCAGGAGCAAAAAACTCACCTGCGTATCGAAAGGATATCGCACGAGGAAGAATTTGCACTGAAACGTGTGGCTGTATTTCCTGCTGACTGTCAGTCCATTTTCACTGCCTGGATATACCTCCACTGCAACGAAACAATAATAATAGTAAGCACTTCTTAACTCTTTTTAGCGTTTAATTCCATTTTACTAAATTTTTACAAGCTATTAACTTGTGCTTCTATTATTTAACTTGTATAGAGTGAAAACAACAGAACACACCTACAAAGTCACTATATTTGCTTTGTCTGGGGCCCAGAATTTCAATGAACTTTAAGTGTGGACAACGGTACAAGAAACCAGAGCCAAGTGCTAGTTAATGGATCCCTGTAGTAATGTACTCAGCAGCTACAGCCTTGCCGCTTCCACAATAGCTTTGACCGCACGCCCCCTTCTAGGAAAACCACATGCTTGCTCTTGCTCATGTAGCTGGTAAATGCCCACTTGGGCCCTGAGGAGGGTACGGCTGCAGCTAACCACAGGCTGTCCGAGCTACAGAGTCATGCTGATGGAGGGCTCGAGCGCAAACTACACCCACGCCCATAAAGCCAGTGCTACCAGTGAATATGAGTGACAGAATTGCTGACGCTGCAGTCCCGAGTATCAAGACTTTTCCTCCCTTTCCTGGAAGCGAACGTCCCATCTCCCGATAACGAGCGCATCAGCAACTTTGACCAGTGAGCTATGATGGGTAGGGAAAGCTCACAAGTAGATATGGTAATTTTCAAAGTCAAATTTCGGACCTTTTCGCTTCACAGAAACCTTCAAAGAAGGAAAATGGACAGCTCTTCTAAGGTAATTTGCAGGGACTGACTCACTCGGACGAGACATCGTTAGCTCAGGTAACGTTCGGATATACACTGTATTGCAAGCCGCTTCATATTCTGGCTACGCGAAAAATATAGAAGGGAAGTAGCTAATATTATTAAAGAGTAATGAAATTATGTGCACAAAAATGCATTTATAGGCCAGAGAATGCGATTTATTAACCATTTGAGAACGAAATAAAGTGTCGGTTTCTCGTTGAATTGGTAGTTTGAAATGCCATGTATGAAGTACGATGATGCAAATCGGGCCCAGGGGTGATATCAAATCCCTCAAATTGTGCAAGTCAGTAAGCAGCGTCCGAAATTATGTTACCTTCTTCCGGTCTCGAGTCATCAGCAGCTTTCGGGGCGCCCTTCATCACCGCCATCATGGAGGCCTCGGAGTCCACTTTCGTGATGTGGTTGCCTTTTGTGTTCGTGAAGTCGATGACGGGGGCCCAAATTTGTTGCTTGATCTCATCTGGAATCCTATTTGTGGGCAAAGCAAATCGTTATGAAGCTGCAAAAATGATGTCACAATAAACTTGAGAGCGCTAAAAACTCTTCGTGACTACAGGACATTTACCTGAGCCATGAATTCTTTTTTTTTTTTTTCTCAACAATTTTTATGCAAAATATCCTTCACTAGGCGAGTCAATGGAATCAAAAATAAAATGAGAAATTTAAGCTGGACTGCCGTAATAATTACCGTCGATACTCACATATTTTGCCGCTTTTCTTCATTGAGATTGAGAAATCTGATGCGCTTGTCAGTCCAGGATATGCTGAGATTGAGGTTGACACTCAGCAGCATATCCGAGGTGTCCACAGTGAGGGACTCGATAAGAACATAGAGCGACACCGGCAGACTTTTGTCTGCAGCGTACGACTGAGGAGGAATGTCCGGTCG
>LQNS02000211.1:21254780-21291683 GCA_001587735.2 Parhyale hawaiensis
TCCTTCGTGTAGTTCTCAATTCGCTTCGTCAGCAAATGCATTTCCTCGATATCTTTTGGCAGCGGCAACTTAGCTGCTAGCCTTTGGCATAAATTGGAAGCCACGGTCGCCGTCGAAGGCTCAAAAATGAAAAATTGATTCAACACGACTTTGCTGCACAGTTCCTTCTCTGTCATCTCTTGCTTGGTAACAGAGCCTGTTGAGTCCCAGGGGCCTGACCAGGTGAGAACGTCGCCTTCTGTGTCATCCGCGCAGGACCACTGGCCGGCCATTTCTTCGACATCGAGGGCCTGGCTCCAGATGTTAACCTGAAAGTATATATTAAAGGGGAGACCTATTACTACGAGCCTGTGTTGAGGTTATCCTCATATGTAGTTAGTCTCACCATCCAGTACAGCAAGACACCATGATCCATTTTTTTAATATTATATTAAGCATCTTATTATTTCTTGCTTTGGAATCTTTGACATCACTGACAACGAGGCCCAAAATTGGACAGTTAACGTAATCATTCTAAAATTTTTATTGCATGCAAAAGCTATTGTGACAAACAATCTTTATTTTATCTCACTGTCGCATAAAAAAAACTGCGAGGAAGACACTTAACAAGAGCGCTATACGATAATCATACCGTACATTTTCCTGATATTGCAACTTTGTGGCACAAAATACAAATAGGCGACATATTAGTTTTATGCAGTTGCACAGTCTGCTACAAAACCTTCTATCGATCAGTTCCACATTTTAAATGTAAGCTGAAGTACAAAAATATACCACAGCGGTCATTACCAAATTCGACATTAAGCAATTATTAATTCCTCGTACCTAGCAAGCCACACCGAACATTTGTTTTCCCTTGATATCCTTTTATGTCAGTCAAACTCCAAAGCTCAACGTAAATCACGTGGCAGTTCTCTTTGTGACTTGGCCGCTTCGCTAATATCGATTTACTACACTGTGCATAGTTTTTCAACCACAACATATGTTAAGTGAATGCAAACCTGAATAGCCTAATATCAGCATTGATTGATTGTTTCTGATAAAAAAAAACTATTCATATGACATTGACTATAAGTTGTTCGTTTTTAAGGCCTGTTCACTTCATAGTCATTTATTTGCCTTACCTTCACACTCCAAAACATTTAATTTATCGTAGTCTCCTAGTAAACTCAACTGTATGTGTGCATATTAAATTACAGTACTTTGAGAACGCTTACCGCCGTATGCAAGGCAATGTTAATGAAAAATTGAAATTGGTTTTGAAACTAGGATTTCTTGTTTACCATCACCAAAATTCGGTAGTCATCTGTGCCTCTTGACAGTAATAACAGCTTCCACAATTTTCTTGAAGATCTGTTCATAACTTGTTGAATTATGTTCTGAAAAACATTAGTTAAAAGCACAAACAGACTAACTGATCATCACCAATTGTCATTAGTGCCTTTAAACATGTTTAATAATTCCTGTGAATTTCAAAAAGAACTGTTTATAATATTTCGAGTTTCGTTTCGAGCTTCCGTAGAGTGGACACGTCGCTGCTTTAATTGCTATGTCTTCCTCTTCTGGAATACTGCTCCGTAGTCTGGGGTTCTACTGCCGATTGTCATCTGTGTTTGCTTGACAAAGTGGTTCGTCGATGTGCGTTCATGCTGGATGGTGTTGTGCCCTGTGATCTGGCGCATCGTCGTTGAATTGGTGGGGTCTTCTTTCTATATAAAATATAAAGTTGCCACAGCCATCCATTGTCTGAGTTTCTTCCGGAGCCATTTGTTCGGGTGAGGTATACTCGGCGTACTCGTGCTCTTTATGAGTTTGCTTTGGAACTGGTTCGATGCCATACGGGCCAGTACTGTCGTTCGTTTTTTCCATCATGTGTGGATGTCTAGAGTGATTTTGATGGCTCTGTCTTTGCTGGTGCGGGTGCTGGCAGCTTGAAACGTTCTGTAAACAGAGCTTTTTTGTGATCTCGAATTTTTTTCTTTCTTTTTTTTTTTTCTTCGCTCGCTGGGCTGGTTGGGTGAGAGCTTGTCAACTTCATGGAGTTCCTCAGTTTACACGTCGCCAATCTAGTGTAACTTAACAATAATACTGACAAACATGAAAATAAACATAGAGACAAACGAACGGTCAGATCAAACAAAAATGTAGTCATTCTCTCTTCGTAATAACCTCAAAAACTCCTGTTAATCTCATAAAGTTCGGTTCATGATTTTTCGGATTTATGCTACCGACAGACAAATAAACGAACAAACGGTTGCAGGGATCTTCATCAGACGTTTATCATCTCTTCCTCCTAACATACCTAACTAATCCTATAAATTTCGTTCAGAACTTTCCATAAGTTTTTAGTTATCTTGGTAACCGACAGAAAAACAAACAGACAGATAAAGAGACGTGGCAAATAAACAAACTCAACCAAAACATAGCTTCCTTGGCGAGGCAATGAAGTGCTAAACTGTTAGTCGTTGAGTCAGTTTGCAGAACAAGGGTCACCACTAAAGCTTCAGAAGTATCTGCAAATATGAAGTGACATAAAACTCAGAGAGCTGTACAGTTTTAAACCACTTGAACAGACCCGGCACTTTACGCACTGGGATGCAGTCAAGTAGGAATGCATAACAAATGGCTAATTGTGCGGACCGACCATTGGATTCATACGAAAGAATGAATTTATTTCGGGCACAGAGGGTATACAGCTCATACAATGTCTGAATCCTTACGAACATTCTCGACCAAGTCTTTAGGTGCGTGGACTGTTGGACTGTAGTGAAAGACGGTTAAATAGTTTCCTGAGACACTGTTACTTGATCTGCTGAAAGCTTAAATAAAACACACTAGCTGACTCACATCCGTGAAAAATAATTACAATGACGCTACACCACACTTGAGTGAACTTCCATATCAAAATCGATACTAACATGGAACTGAGGTATTGTTGAGTGATGCACCTGAGAGAAACAAAGTACGTAAATCTAATCCAAGGTGTACGATACCAACAGCTAGCCAGACAAGAATTTGCAGAACTGGCAGAGCTGTGCGAAACCGTCCAGAAAACACTCCTAACTCGATGTATCTCTAGCGGTGGCAGTTCATGATGTCATCAGTGTTGAAGTAACTGAAAAGCGCACTGCCCGGAATATTACGAGCAATCATTTCTCATACAATGTCATAAACGAGTGCTCTAATTAACTTTTTAACCTGCCACAAAGACAATATTCTGTCCGTAATGATGTGTTTACGTAGCTGAGATTCGCACAGAAGCAGTGAATACCCGTTTCGACGCTATTGTACCATTCTGAAACCGGCCAAGCATTCACCAATCGAATATGTATCAGGTACTCTTGCCTGGATTAGCAATCCACATTCATCCAGAAGGCTCAAACTGCATCCTAAGATGGCATAATACGGCCTTGTAAAGTGAACCTCCATTGCAAGTTGCGCAGGGATAATGGCACTAAAGTGTAAGATCATATCAACTGCCCCGCCCACCCTCCAAAGACAGCGGTCAAATTTTTAATAAATTTTTCTTCATTACCTCCGCCAAGGAGGTTATGTTTTCGTCATGTTTGTCTGTCTGCCTGTTTGTCTGTCTGTCTGTCACCAAGATAACTCATAAAGTTATGAACCGATTTGGATGAAATTTACAGGGATTGTTAAGTATGTTAAGAGGAACAGATGATTAACTTTTGGTGAAGATATGTCCATCCGTTTGTTTGTTTGTTTGTCTCCATCATTTTTCTTGATGCCATAACTCAAAAAGTTATAGATAGATTTTGATGAAATTAACATGAGTTATTAGGTATATAACAAAGAGTAGATGACCAAAAAAAGTAATGGTCCGTTTGTTCGTTCGTTCGTTTGTCACTGTTTTTGATTTTATGTTTGTTAGCACAATAACTCAGAAAATAACGAATGGATCTTTATGAAATTTATAGGTGTTGTTAGTAATGGTAAAAGACATAAATGATCAAATTTTGGTGCAGATCGATTTGTTTGTTTGTATGTTTGACTCATATTTGTCATAACGTTTGTTAATAGTATAACTCAAAAAGTTATGAGCGGATCTTCAAAAAAATTGAACAAGCTGTTATTGATATAAAAAGGCACAAATGATTAGATTTTAGAGTTTATGCAAAGAAAATTATGGTTTCAGAGCCGATTTCAATTTTTGCTACCATTGGCTCACTTGGCGGAGGTATGCGCTCTCCGAGTGCTCAAGTCTGTCATTGAGTTTGTGTTTTGATTTATATCATGTTACGTAGATATAAGTGTCACTTGCATTGAAGATGAGAGTACAGGCCTGCTTGGGCTGCTGTTTATTCCTTGGAAGCACCAACTACGTCGCAACTAGATTCATGATTCTGTTGTTTTTTTTTTTTTTCAAACACTGAGCACTATTGTCTGTGTGGAATACCCGTAATTGTTCTTGTATGCTAATCTGATCTAAGAAGCAGAGAGCAAATTAAACGCTCTGCCTCCTGATCTAATTCATATAGCTCTAACTTGGCGGGATCCCCATCAAGGAGTTTCGATTCGCCAGTTTAGACTGAGTTTAGGCGGATTTCACAAGCTGATTCCTGCTCCTCTCATTTTTTGCGTCTCAAGGCTCATCAGTTTCCATTTGTGCCAGTAATTCGATCCAAAAAGGCCTACCAAAAGCCTCTTTGTTGAGGTTCCCGACAAATTGAAGGCAAGTTATTAAATTACTTGCATGCAGCGGGCGAATCGATGGCGTCTGGAATATTCTCAGGGGCACATGGCGAGGCGGGCAGAAGGCCATGGCTGAGGACACGCTAATAAGAATAATTAGGGGGCACATCAATTGTAAAATGAGCTGGATAAATCTGATTAATTAGTACTGAAGTAGAATATATCGCCTATTTTGCGGTTAATACGTGCTGCAGTACCTAGAAAATCGTTCCTTTTCAAATTCTTCTTCATTGCAAGGCGGTTTAATTGAAGTATGGAGTCATGAAAAAGAGAGAGAAATAGCTCGGGGCATCATGGGAGCTCTGCATGTAATATGCACACAAAAATTTGTTAGATGCACGTTTGCCAGAATTTTAATAATAGATCTGTATGCCTGTCTACTTAGCCACATCTACTCGATTTAAGCCTTAGTTTCTTAATGCCAAAAAGTATTCCATACGTCAAGGGAAATATCTGACGCTAAAGCTTGCGAACATTTCAATTTCAATTTTTCACAACGAAATTGCGTCTCCCCACGTCGTCCAGTAGCGTGATACCTTCTGGTTTCCATCAAAACGAGAGTCATCCAATTGAGCTCAAACTGCCACGCTTATGAGCGGATGTGGCCAACGACTGGGATGCTTTGACAGTGATTGGTACAATCGATGAAATTGCTCACCGTAAAAGCTTTGCAGGCTGACAACATAATTTATGACCTCGGCATTCATCGCTAGTGAAAGTTGTTCATTGCTAAGACTAGAAAGTTTGTCTTGTATCACAAAATTCCATCGCAAATTCTCTCCCAGAAAAAAAAGTCACGAAATTGAATTGTTTATTATTCCCTTATTTTTCAAGGGGGCTCTATTAGATAGGGCGAATCAAAGTTGTGTAGGACTTGCAGATGGCATCCAGCTAATACGTGGTAAAAATTGGCTCAAAGTAGACCATTAACGGCTCAAGTTACATATGAGATGCCAGCAAACTCAGTCTTATGGAGGTGGAATGCGTTTTTGGCGTAACTGATAACTGGTTAGCGATAGACAGAGGAGCCTAAGGGAGCGTGGGGATGGGGACTTGAACCCCTTATCATGAGCCAAGCTCCCCTTAACCCCAATATTGCTACTACTTAACCATCATATATGTTTGTGTGTATCGTAAATCCCTGGAACAATTTAGTCCAGCCCCCCCCCCCAGAATACAAATATTCTAGCACCGCATTGCTTCCTTTAACTCGATGAGTCGGTTGGACGGTCTATGTATTGTGTATTACCTAATCTTATCGATCCAAAAAAACGAAATGAAAGAAACGACTGAATTTTTTACGCTAAATCAGCATAAAAAAAAACAAAGCGGATTAGAATATCTCGCTTGCAGCCTGTGGATCGAACACTAGAATTCATTTGCAAAAGTATCCAACTCAAGAGTTATCGTTTTTACCTGTACACGTGTATCATGATCTTGCAAGGTAAATTTTATATTACCTGTTGCATTATACTAAAGAAACCTATAAAGACATTTAAAACTGTGTTGCGGATTTATAACTTACGACAAACTGTTAACAGCACAACTGCAGGCAAAGGCGTGTGTATGTATATCCGCTCATAGTTTTTTCCTTGCAGAAACAACAGTGTCAAAACCAAGCGGAATGAACTGTTTATCAAAACGTATACGTGAAATGGGAATGTTAAGTTTAGTTTGTGTTATGTGGCTGGCATCCTCTTGAGACTGGACTAAGAATGTTATGACAGTCCGTGTAGCGAAAGCAGAAACGAGGCTGCAGGTATGGGTAACTGTATGTGTCTGCGTGTCCGCATATTGATTAATTGTTAGCGGGCAGCAACGTGGGGAGGTTGTATTCTCTTCAGGTTATGTTGTATGCTTTGTCGGGTTGGGTTGCGCATCGTGGTCGACTCTCTCTAATTATTTTTATTTTTCTAACATCTGTACACAGTATTTACTGCTGAATCAAGAAAAAATCAGCTTGGAGTAGCTCAAACCGTTTTCAAGATACTGTATAAAAACATCCACAACAAAAGTCCGGACGCATAAATAGACCTTAAATACCATGACCCACACTGACCTTAATTTGAAAATTCATGCACTAAGTCAAGGTGATATTATAAGCGCCAAACGCTCTTTGCACAGTTTTCTGTACACTTAATAATAATTGTGTCAAGCCAAAAAGCAACAGCAACTTATCTCGACAGTACGCGTAACAACTGACAGCGGTATTATTTGACTTTTTATAAATAACTAGTGGGCCGTGCCGTCATTATAAATGACGGCAAAAAATTAACACTTCACCAAAACCCCCGCCGTCTTTTGGGCTTCCTCATTTTTCCCCCGATCTAATACTGAAGAAAAATATTCCAAGGTATCCAACTTTTTTTTTTCGCCTTTTGAAATCTGAATTTTCTCCTATCTTATTAGTTCTATTTTTCCCCTATCTAATACTGAAGGAAAAGATTGTAATGTACCCCACTTTTTTTCCGCATTTTGAAATCTGAATTTTCTCCTATCTTATTTCCATTGAGCGTAACAGGAAAGATATAAATATAGTTATAAATAAATAAATAAAAACACGACGTGAATTATTATATAGTACTGATAGTCAAATATGTCTTTGTGCAATTATTTACAACGTTATATATACGGCAGGCCCCACCTAAAATAGGGCATGAGCCGCCACTGAATATGATTAAAATTATCATTGATAGTATTACTGATTATATATTAATATTATTATAGTGAACAATAATGCTATTGCTAGTACTGTTGCTATTTTAAATATTATCGCCTTTGCCAAGGAAGGCATACTGTTGATGGCGACCGTCAGATTGTTTGTTGGCAACATAATTCAAAAAGTTATAGAGTGATCTCTTAAGAAAATTATATATTGAAAGAAATAAATGAAATTTATATGTGGTGAAAAAACACGCATTCGATATCAGGTATAATGCTAATGCCTAATGAAGACATCACGGTTTGGGAAAATTCCAAAACGGCTCCTACTTCGAAAAAGAATGGTGCATATCACCAGTATAGGCTTATATGTACTCGTATTTCTTCGTCTATATACACAAAGAAATTCGCTCTGACGCTTAAGGCCCGCTGCAGACGATAGTCTTTTGTCCCGTGAGTTCTTTTCACTGCGTTCGAATATTTCGTTGTGTCGAGGCAAATAGGGCGGCGGGTCTGTCTACGGTTTCGATAAAATATTAGCCGCCCTCTCTGCGGGCTTAGCGAGGGTCACAGCACACAGTTTCTTGTATATTTCCAAATTTTGTGCGAATGGCCACTCCAAAAAAAAATCCCTGTTTCGTTGCTTACACAAAGACAACAACTCATTCGAACGCTGTGAAGTGTAAACACAGAACAAAAGATTATCGTCTGCAGTCGTCATAGTAGCGGCGTCGTTTGTGGGGTGACAGGTTGTGACGACAACGAAAGATCCTCGTGAGAATCTGATTTGAGTTCCGGAATTTCAAACAGCGGACCTAACCCAAAATTTTATTTTCTAAGCAAAAGCAACCACCTTTCAGAAGACCACTTACATGAAGTGGAAAATTCGTAATTAATGTAAAGGTGATTTTTGTTTCTAACATTTTATTAAAGCACAAGCGGAACAAATGTAGATAGAATCTTTCGGAATGTAATAAACTTTCACACACTCCGCTTCCGCCGCCTCTCAAGCCAAGGTTGCGTCTTAGCTGCTTTATTTGATCCGGCTCTGCATGCACAACAATATTGCAGCTCAAAATGACAGTGGTTCCTACAGGTATGCGGGCAATTGCGAACAACACACGTTGAGAATATGGTTAGTTTTTTCGTACTCTGCGGAGAATGTTCTACGCAGTAGCAACAGAACTGTCACACTCACAATTGAGTGTGAAATTGAGTGCCTGAAATTACCATTGAAAATAGGGTGCCTCGTTTGCCATCGATTGCCTAAAACGTATTCAGTTTATCATTCCGATATCGGGGACGCCCGCTGCTCAATAGAAACGGTATTACTTTTATGTTTGCTGTATTGATGCAATTAGGGGAAGTCCTCGTTTTAGATCGGACTTGTTTTACACCGGTTTCGATTTAGCCCCAAAATTTTAGTTCTGGGTTTTTGATTTAGCGACCTTGGTTTTGATTAGTGTCATTTTCCTGCAGCACTAGTACCAACTTCCAAAAGGCGTACTGCGTCCACGCGTACCTTTTATCTAACTCACTTTGTAAAGTTTGCGTAAATTAAACTCTGTCTGTGAGGATATGCAACACTTATTATCAATCAAGGATATTTTGTGATTTAATTAAATGATAATAAAAATATTGTGGTATTCCATCAAAGTGCTCGTTTTCTTTCATTCCTTCCGTAATCAGAAAAAACGGATAAAATCATTGAGACGTGTTGTAGCGAGGGTCTAGATCGTGTTGCTACGAGCTCCGGTATAACTCCGTTTCACTCAAAAATATGGCATGAATACTATGCAATCTCAGCTGAATAAGCAGAAACCTCACACTTTAGCATTGCTGGCGGAGCTTTAATCGGCTTTTTTATAAAATGTGGAAAACCTGCAAGAGAGCATACATACATACATCAGCGATGGGATAAACTTGCAAAGGCAATGTTTGTAAACAAAGGTGCTTCAACGAAGCCCAAAGCTCTATATAAGGGTACGTTCAATTGAGCGCTGAAGTTAAGCTTAACTCATCCGAAACTTCAGGCAGGTGCGCTGGATTCGATTCGTTCAGCTGAGTTACATGCATTGGGAGTTAATCGGTAACACTTCAGACCTAAAGGAATTCAATCTTGGTTTGCAAAAGGGAGTTTTTAGCCGAGACAACGTAATCGCGTTGCTTTTAACACTTGCAACATGATTCACATAAGCAAAGTCAATGCTTGCGTGTGAAGTTTTAAACCAGTCATGCCTAGAAGGCTTAATTTTTGCACTCAATCGGACAAGTCCTTCATATTGAGGTTGTCGTCGGTGTTACCTAACTTAAGTCGCACTGAATGTGTGGTAACATACGTGACACCGGCAGTGTGTTTGCAACACGCATCGTGAGGTTTTGTTGAATGCCAATTCCTTGTTCAAAGACACTTGCTGCCGGAATGGATTTCTGGCCTATAACGAGGTTTTCCTGTACAAATACTATAGGGAGGCATTAGGTGAATCCTAAATGCGCTCCAAAAAAGATTGGAATCAGAGAAAGCAAGTACCTTCTCGAATTCAGTAATTGCAGGAAATTCCTTAATATTTTGGTAACTTTGTGAAATCTCCGAGTGTAAGTCATTGCACGAAATGACTAAAATTTTCAGGGATTTAATGAAATTGCCTGTTTATCTTACGCCTCTTATGTTTTTACAAATGATGAGTACAAACTAAGGTAAACTTATGACACTGAATTGACATTTCTATCAATTTTCTCCCCGGATGACACGGGCTTATAATGCAAATGCAAGAAGTCTACGCTACTCACAAAAAAGAAAAAAAAATCATGTAAGCACAAAGAACGTTCATCTTACTTGCGTGACTTGGCCGTGAAAGTTCTTGACGCTGTCGACAGCTCCAATTTTTAGCAGCTTTCCGGATATATTCATTGCATCCACCTGGGCGGACTGCTGCGTTTTGCCGTCAAGCACTGGGAAAAGTTGGAAATATACATTGATTACCTGGCACTTGTATGCAACATAATTATTGTCACAGCACTGCCGCACAGACTGTTGAAAAGAGGGGGTTTGGTGAAGACAATATATGCATATTATATGTCTCATTAATTTTTAGTACAGTATTACCTGCTATTATACCTGGTGTACCTATCTCAGCTCTATCCGTACCAGTCTACCGCCAGTGCCAAGGTTTTTTTTTTCCATAGGGATACAATTGGAAAAAGAACCAACGTAGAAAAATAACACAGCCTAGTATGGTTAGGGTTAACCTCTGTGGTATAGCTAAGGGCCACTTAGCAGTAAAGTTCATAAGAAATAACAAAAAATAAAATAAAATGTGTTTTGTAATTAGAACATTTCATACAGAACACTGCATGTCATAATGGTTCACCAATGATCATTATGAATGAATACTACTTTGATTACCATTTATTTACGCTATCTGCGGTCTACGACACTCTCTTTGCAGCAAGCTTGAGTTATGCACATAAATTACAGAGTGGCCTGGGACGACCAAGGTTCCCACCAATTACTGCAGTGCGGTTGTCAGCTCTGTAGGACGTGCACAAATGTACGGTCCACTTGCGAGCGTCAAGAAGGACGTCTTTTATTATGGAGGCGCGAGGAGGCTAGCTGTGGGCATGAGACGAGTCCGGGTTGAGACCGGTGAAGAAATGAGAATTCTGCAACGTTCAACTTTTAGAAACGAGCAGAAATACATGTATGAGTTTTCAACACTCAAGAACATTGGAATTCGTAAATCCCGAGTTCATTTATTAATTGGACAACAAAATTGCTATGATTACAATACCACTTGTCAGGGCATAACAACTACAAAATACGAAGTTACGAGTATCCGCCCATGCTTTTAATGCTCATTTTCGTATCAAATCAAGTATCATATTCACTCAGCCGTCTCACATTCAATGCTTGCTGCAGTGAAAACTCATCGCAGATTAGTACCAGAGAAGAGTATACTTAATATTTTGTTGTTTATACTAGATAGATTCAGCTGCAGCTCGCTTGACCCCATCAAGTATCTCTGGACATCACGCACCAACTTGGAAGTTGTTGTCATGGTTGCCGGTGGCGGAGAGGTTCTTCGTTAGCCAAACAAGGCCCGTGGTTTCTCCAAGGCTGAAGAACTTGAAGCGAATACAAAAAGTGAAGGAATCGAGCTGAAGGGGAGCGTCTGGGTCGAAAGAGCGGGAGATGAAGCTGTCGGACGGCTCCCCGTTGGACTGGAAGCTGTAGACTGGTAAGGCAGCTACATCTGCAACGTATAAATAGAAAATGAAAATTATTTATGACCTTTCCCGCGGAAACACAGATATTGCGTGAGGATAGCTTAGCATACACACAGAATGCTACTTACTAGTGTTAAGATGGGCTCACACTCCAGTAAATTGAACAAGTTCCCATAATTTTGCGTGCGGAGGCGTTACGATGTCAGGAAAACAGCAGGGAATTCACAAATTTATGAGGTTTAATTCACTACAAGTTTGAAGAGGCATTCAACAGTCTACAGCTGACAATGGTAAAAGGAACTGGCATGACAGTCAAGATTTACAGTACTACATCTCTTGAGAGACACGCAACTTTGGTTTACAATATACAAAAAACTACGGAGAACGCCTCGTGGCGTGAGACCATCACCAGCAGTCGGGGGACGGGGAGAAGGCTGGGGGCTTTGGTTGAAAGAGCTGAGTCAGCAGTTTTGGTATTTCCCACATCCACAGCCTTCCTGACTGCCTTCAAAAGAATGTGATGATAGTTCAATTCCCTCTGGCCTTTTCTTTTTCAATGGAAAGACTTACAAACATACATATAGACACATGCAGAACGTAAATATATCACTTCTCTCAATGCATTTCCGGGAGATGAACATTCGAACGCTGAGATGAGAAAAAACATTCAAAAGACTTATGTGTGAACTATTATTCAACAACTTAATTACTGTTAACCTAACTTGAAAAAATAACGAAAGCTCTAAAATTTTTCTGATGAACCAACTTTGAACTTGTGTTACGATATTAAAACACGTAGGTCGAGATGTGTATAATACATATGT
The DNA here is from genome assembly GCA_001587735.2 of Parhyale hawaiensis. Classification (NCBI taxonomy): domain Eukaryota; kingdom Metazoa; phylum Arthropoda; class Malacostraca; order Amphipoda; family Hyalidae; genus Parhyale; species Parhyale hawaiensis. Next base: position 21,267,203 of record LQNS02000211.1, read on the forward strand.
TTGAAATTACATCAAGCTCTGAACATATATATTCTGAAATTATATGTTTGTCAGCAAAATTAGAATGTTCTAACACAGATTATTTATTATACAATGCGGACCACATAAGCTACACAAATCTTCCGTTTCATCGTATTCATATGAGTGGTATTCGTTCGTCTCCTGGCAGCTGTGCACACAGTTACAGTGACATGCTCTACGCCTGACGTGACTCGCTGGAACCTGTGCCAGTTCAATACAATGTTGCTTATAAAAATTTTGTTATGATTGTGTAAACAGTCACATTATCTGTAGTTTGCCGCCACGGTAACATCATGCTTCCGTTCTCAGCTCTAACAACCTGTATGATTGTATCGCTCGCCGGTTCGATGCCCAGTCAGGCAGCGAGCTCTTTGCAGATCTTGATGTGCTGACTCGGCAGTTGTGTGTGCATGCACAGCACTGTGGCAGAACTGCCTTCCTCAGAGATGAGGGGGGTGGGGGGTCTCGGGTCATTTGTTCCTTCCATCAAGTTGGCGCCATAGTTCTTGGTGACCCGAGGTCGACTGCAACTACACTTACTCATCTAAAGCCAGTGGCACGGTTTTCGACATAAACGTTCCACTACTTCACAATTATTGTTGGAGCATTATGATTCCATCGTAGAGATATTGTGCCAAGGAAAGAATGTGGACGTAATCTATTTAGATTTTGCTAAGGCTTTTGACAAGGTTGACCACGGAATCCTATTGTTGAAACTTTCNAGGTGAACGCTCGCAGTTCTTCCTGCAGAAAATAATACCTCCGCGCTCCTCCGATCGACACCCGTACTCTGCTCAGGCCCAACTCTGCGGTGAAGAAATGAGAATTCTGCAACGTTCAACTTTTAGAAAAGAACCGAAATACATGTATGAGTTTTCAACACTCAAGAACACTGGAATTCGTAGATCCCGAGTTCATTTATTAATTGGACAACAAAATTGCTATGATTACAATACCACTCGTCATTGCATACCAACTACAAAATACGAAGTTACGAGTATCCGCCCATGCTTTTAATGCTCATTTTCGTATCAAATTAAGTATCATATTCACTCAGCCGTCTCACATGCAATGCTTGCTGCAGTGAAAACCCATCGCAGATTAGTACCAAAGAAAAGTATACTTAATATTTTGCTGATTATACTAGATAGATTCAGCTGCAGCTCGCTTGACCCCATCAAGTATCTCTGGACATCACGCACCAACTTGGAAGTTGTTGTCATGGTTGCCGGTGGCGGAGAGGTTCTTCGTTAGCCACACAAGGCCCGTCGTTTCTCCAAGGCTGAAGAACTTGAAGCGAATACAAAAAGTGAAGGAATCGAGCTGAAGGAGAGCGTCTGGGTCGAAAGAGCGGGAGATGAAGCTGTCGGACGGCTCCCCGTTGGACTGGAAGCTGTAGACTGGTAACGCTGCTACACCTGCAACGTATAAATAGAAAATGAAAATTATTTATGACCTTTCCCGCGGAAACACAGATACTGCATGAGGATAGCTTAGCATACACACAGAATGCTACTTACTAGTGTTAAGATGGGCTCACACTCCAGTAAATTGAACAAGTTCCCATAATTCCGCGTCCGGAGGCGTTACGACGTCAGGTAAATAGCAGGGAATTCACAAATTTATGAGGTCTAATTCACTACAAATTTGAAGAGGCATTCAACAGTCTACAGCTGGCAATGGTAAATGGAACTGGCATGACAGTCAAGATTTACTACATCTCTTTGGAGACACGCAACTTTGGTTTGAAATATACAAAAAAAAACTACGTAGAACGCCTCGTGGCGTGAGACCATCACCAGTATTGGGGGGGGGGGACGGGGAGAGGGCTGGGGGCTTTGGTTGAAAGAGCTGAGTCAGCAGTTTTGGGATTTCCCGCATCCACAGCCTTCCTGATTGCCTACAAGAGAATGTGATGATAGCTCAATTCCCTCTGGCCTTTTCTTTTTAGATGGAAAGACACGTGCAGAACGAAAGTATCATTTCTCTCAATGCATTTGCGGGAGATGAACATTCGAACGCTGAGATGAGAAAAACGTTCAAAAGACTTATGCGTGAACTATTATTCAACAACTTAATTACTGTTAACCTAGCTTCAAAAAATGACGAAAGCTGTAAAATCTTTCTGATGAACCAACTTTGAACTTGTGTTACGATATTAAAACACGTAGGTCGAGATGTGTATAATACATAGGTTTGAGTTACATAAAGCTCTGAACATATATTCCGAAATTGTACGCTTGTCAGTAAAATTAGAATGTTCTAGCACAGATTATTTATTATACAATGCGGACCACATAAGCTACACAAATCTTCCGTTGTATGATTGTATCGCTCGCCAGTTCGATGCCCAGCCAGGCAGCGAGCTCTTTGCAGATCTTGATGTGCTGACTCGGCAGTTGTGTGTGCTTGCACGGCGCCGTGCCGGAACTGCCTTCCTCAGAGATGGGGAGGTGGGATCTCGGGTCATTTGTTCCTTCCGTCAAATTGGCACCATATTTCTTGGTGACCCGAGGTCGACTGCAACTACACTTACTCATCTAAAGCCAGTGGACCCATACCCGCAGCACAAACCAGTGCATGTGGGTTTCCCAGGTGAGGGTGTGATCTAAGTTGACTTTACCTTTACCTATGGTATTATTGTTATTATTACAGCGATTAAATTATGGTAGTAGATACAAGGAAAGAACATTGCGGGGAAATACTAGATATTTTGATAAAGGAAACTTCATAAAAAATAAAGTATTCAATTGAGGAAATGAAGTAGCTGCGGGAAAGATCCATCCTATGCCCAGTGAGACAGAAGAAAGTCTCGGCGCTCATTACGAAACCAAGGGTTCGTTAGCCATTAGCCTGACCGGGTGGTCCTACATGAGTCGTGAACAAGTCATTGTTCTCCTACGGGCTGCAGTTATCAACGTGAAAGACTTTGATTGAGCCGTGAAATACTCGCCGAAAAGACAGGACTTAGAATTGACGGGAGCGGGCCCCTATCCGAACGTGTAAATATAAGGTCCTCAAAAATGTGAGACAGCTTCGCTGCGACTGTCGCCGATGGACCCCGTAGTCACGCTATTCCCCGTTTTCACGACCCGTGAATTCATTTATATATTGGCTTTTCTTGCTATGGTGAAAACTTTCATTGCACAAAGGTAAAGGTAAACCTTCCTGTGTAAATACTGTAGAATCTCCTGATTGACCAGCGCAGTGCAGGACACTCATCTATCCGCCAGTCTCTCTCTCTCTCTCTTTTCTTTTTTTTTTTTTTTTTTTTTTGCAGGAATGAAGGAGGCTAGCCACTGCTATCCGCCACTCTCCTGCGCACTGCGCATTTTGAGTGATTTTAGAGGGGTTTTGGATTTATATCATAACTTGAATCTACAAATGTGGTTGTCAATACAATAAAATGTGGTAACGCCCTATCCGTGGCGATAGTCTCCGCGACCTTTGCCGCATGGTTCCTGTTGATGCTATGATGGGCTTCCCAGTAACTCGTTCGGTATGCGCCACGCCATGCAATGAAACCTGTACATAATTCAGAATTCTCAATTTCACGTTGCTTGACGCGCACTCTCGAGGGGTCTGCTGGGTCCCATGCTCCGTTGTCCCGTTCTTACCTCCATGATATTGAATGCTACTGAATGATGGGCTTCGTGAAAATAGCAATCTCTCTCTGACGCAGTTACCTCAGGAGGTGCAGCAGATATTGCATTTAATGAACTTCCCTGCTATGTATGGTGCAGTACTTGTCATCATCCCTGACCTGGCCAGTTCCCCAGTAAAAATTTGATCACGTCTCTGGCATGCTATTTTGCTTCGCTGATGATGCCTCGAACTTTCCAGAAGAATGCAGCGCGCATCATCTTTCCTTGAAGATTGCCCTTGATGAAGGTTTCCAGAGTTTTGGAGATCTTGACAAAATTTCCCAGCATTGTGAGCGGGCCAAGTGAGATGGAAAAATTATGGAGCATGTAGGCGGGATACGGAACACCGTGTCCTTAATTATGAAGCATGTGGGCATGATACGGAACACCTTGTCCTCAATTATGGAGCATGTGGGCGGGATACGGAACACCGTGTTCTTAATTATGAAGCATGTAGGCGGGATACGGAACACCGTGTCCTTAATTATGGAGCATGTAGGCGGGATACGGAACACCAAGTCCTTAATTATGGAGCGTGTAGGCGGGATACGGAACACCTTGTCCTTAATTATGGAGCATGTAGACGGGATACGGAACACCGAGTCCTTAATCATGAAGCATGTAGGCGGGATACGGAACACCGTATCCTTAGTTATGGAGCATGAGGGCGGGATACGGAACACCTTGTCCTTAATTATGGAGCATGTAGGCGGGATGCGGAACACCGAGTCCTTAATTATGGAGCATGTAGGCGGGATAGGGAACACCTTGTCCTTAATTATGGAGCATGTAGGCGGGATACGGAACACCGAGTCCTTAACTATGAAGCATGTAGGCGGGATACGGAACACCATATCCTTAATTATGGAGCTTGTGGGCGGGATACGGAACACCTTGTCCTTAATTATGGAGCATGTAGGCGGGATGCGGAACACCGAGTCCTTAATTATGGAGCATGTAGGCGGGATACGGAACACCGTATCTTTAATTATGGAGCATGTGGGCGGGATACGGAACACCTTGTCCTTAAATCGTAGAGCTGAAATGCCGCCTGTGCAAGCTGAAAAAATGGCTCCGTGCGGCCCATACGAGTGTCATGTGAAAGTTGATTGTTTTTTTCCCTCAACACGGAAGCAAATGAGTTAAGAAGCGTCTTTGTGACGTAGATAAGTTGAAACGGGAGTGTTTAGGAAATATTGTAGCTACAAATTTAATGCTTGCTTACAAGTTAGGAAAATTAAATTGGGCAAAGTTTCATAGGACTGTGAATCTCATGTATCGCTGATGCGTATTCATAGTACGCTGGTGATTGGGTTTAAACTTAAAATTTTACCTCGTGAATAATTAATCTTAATTGTAGCTATTTTACCTCTGTAGCTCTTGATTTAGTGGTTCTTTATTTTCACAAGCTCTACTATTATGGGACGGAAAATTGACGAAATTTAGTGGGTATCATCAAGAGCGCAAAACTAAAGCAGAACGTATTGGACGTAAACAGAAACGTAAATAGGATCATAGCAGTAAGGCTTCAACTGTCAGGCTTAACGATCAGCGTAATAAGCGCGTATGCACCACAGCAAGGCTGCGACCAAGAAGAAGAGGANNNNGCAGAACGTATTGGACGTAAACAGAAACGTAAATAGGATCATAGCAGTAAGGCTTCAACTGTCAGGCTTAACGATCAGCGTAATAAGCGCGTATGCACCACAGCAAGGCTGCGACCAAGAAGAAGAGGAAGAATTCTGGAACGGCATGTTAGAAATATTGAGAGATATTTCTCCAGTAGAACGCGTTTTCATCGGAGGAGACTTGAATGGTCATGTTGGAGAGGGAAATGAGGAAGTAGAGAGAGTAATGGGAAAGCACGGATTGGGTGTGCGAAACGAAAATGGTGAAGATATCATAAAGTTTGCTATGTCATCTGATATGAGTGTAATAAATACATTATTTGTAAAGAAAGAAAATCGAAAGATTACATATAAAAGTGGAGGAAACAGCTCACAGATTGACTACATCTTATGCAGAAGAAAGTATCTGAAGGAGGTAAAGCAAATTAAAGTATGCCCCAACGAAGCGGCCACAACTCAGCATCGTTTGGTGGCATGTTGTGCATATATCGGGGAGGTGAAGGAAGAAGCGACGGATGGAACATCAAAAACAAGATGGAGGAAATTGAAAGAAGACGAATGCAGACGAGCATTTGTTGAGGCGGTGAGACCAGTCCTGGAGAGAGAAGCCAAACTTGGAAATTGGGATTGGAATGAGGTAGCCTTGAAAATTAGAGAAGGTGATAAACTGCTAGGACGCTCGTCGGGGAAAAAGAAGAAGAAGAGCGACAAGGAGACGTGGTGATGGAAAACCGAAGTGCGTTAGACTGTTGGAGCAAAGAAAAAGGCAAAGAAAAGCTGGGACGAGAGAAGAGATGAAGAAAGCAGAGAGGAATATCGACGATACAATAGAGCAACAAAGAAGGCAGTGGCAAAAGCAAAAGCGGAGCAATACTATAGTCTGTAGAATGAATTATAAACGGAAGAAGGACAAAGGAAGATGTTCAGGACTGCAAAGAAAGATAAAAATTCAAAATATGTGAACCTGCTAAAAGTAATAAAGAACAATGAATGGGGAACTTGCAACAGAGAACAGAGACATACTAAGAAGATGGGCTGAATATTTCACAGTGCTAATGAACGAAGAAAACGAGAGAGTGGAAGGAGAATATGAAGGACAAATTTGAAATAGAGTGGTCGATGCAGTTACCAGCGAAGAAGTAAGGGAAGCTGTGAGAAGGATGAAAACTGGAAAATCAGTTGGCCCCGATTACATACCAACAGAAGTGTAGAAATGTTTAGGATAGTTAGGTGCTGTATATCGTTTCTGAGGGGACTCTTCCAGCATGTCATGTCAACGGAAGAAATGCCAGATGAATGGAGGAAGAGTATAGTGACCCCTATTTACAAAAACAAAGGAGATATCCTATCATGCAATAACTACAGAGGAATAAAGCTCATGAGTCACACAATGAAGATATGGGAGAGACTACTGGAACGAAAGCTGAGGAGGGAGATAGCGATAAGCCACCAACAGTTCGGTTTCATGCCCGGAAGAGGGACGGCAGATGGAATATTTGCATTACGGCAGCTGATAGAAAGGCATCGCGAGGGCCAAAAAGAACTGCACTGTATATTTATAGACCTGGAGAAGGCCTTTGATAGAGTGTTACGGCAAGAAATATGGTTCAGCTTGAGAGAAAAGCGAGTGTCAAAAGTATATGCGAGGTTGGTAGAGGCTATGTATGCGACTAGCACCACGGCTGTTCGCTGTGTAGCAGGACAAACCAAGGAAATTGATGTAAAGGTCGGTGTCCACCAATGCTCTGTGCTTAGTCCGTTACTATTCGCAACAGTAATGGACGTGCTGACGGAAAGAGTAAGGAGGGAGGCTCCTCGGAATATGATGTTTACTGACGATGTGGTAGTGAGTTCTGAGACAGGGGAAGATACGCAACATCAGCTTACGAGATCGAGAATAGCTTTGGAGGAAAGAGGTTTGAAGATCAGTCGCACGAAAACTGAATATAAGTGTGGCGGAGGGGACGGTGGCCAGTTAGAAATATCGGGGCATGAGCTGCAAGCTGTAGAGAACTTAAGTATCTTGGGTCAAATGTCCAGAAAAATGGGGATATAGACAAAGAGATCGAGAAAAGAATACAGTCGAGATGGGTGAACTGGAAGAAAGTTGTTGGAGTGTTATGTGACTGAAGAATACTGGTTAGAATGAAGGGGAAGGTGCCAAGGCCGTAGTACGGCCGGCAATGATGTATGGCCTTGAGACTGCACAGATGACGAGAAAACGACGAGAAAAGAAAAGTGGAAGTGGCAGACATGAGAATACTGAGACTAAAATGCGGTGTAACACGGCTGGACAAAGTGAAAAATGAGTACATCAGGACAACATTGTAGATTGGCTCTATCGCGAGAAAAATCAGAGAATCGAGACTACGGTGGTACGATCATGCCAGACGAAAAATTGACGACTATGTGGGAATATCGTTTTAAATTTGCCCCTTCCAGGGCGGAGGAGAAGAGAAAAACCCCGGCGTCGGTGGATGGACAGTGTGAGGGATGATATGCGTGATATGGAGCTGGAGGAACACAAGGTAATGGACAGAAATACATGGCATAGAAAGATCTGCTTCCACGACCCCGTTTGAACGGGAAGGGTCTTGTTTGAAAACGGGCCAGCACTCTTGTTTGAAAACTGGCCAGCACTCTATTTTTGTATTTGGTGCCGTATCAAAGATACTGTTTAAATTGGTTATGTATATAAGATTAGGTTAGGTTAGGTTAGGTTATATACATAACCATAACCTAACCTAACCTAACAAGACCCGGTTAGGTTAGGTTAGGTTAGGTTAGGTTAGGTTAGGTTAGGTTAGGTTATGGTTATGTATATAACCTAACCTAACCGTATCTTTGATACCGCACCAAATACAAAAATAGAGTGCTGGCCAGTTTTCAAACAAGAGTGCTGGCCCGTTTTCAAACAAGACCCAACGGGAATAATACTGCTGTAGCAGAAGAAGATGAGCTCTTAATTTTGTCGTTATTACAGCACCTACTTCATTCTTCATGTGCCAGCATCGAATTTGTGCTGCCTTTTATTTTAGCGAATTTTTTTGAACTAGCATCATGGATATAAAATTATTTATACCTAGAATTGACCAATAACAATTTCTAGTTCTCGATATCTGCTGGAGGTATCGAGAATTAGTCACGGATAAATATTCAGAGCAACGCGTAAATCTTTTTATAGCTCATGAGTTTCCTATCTTTCGTATTTCTGTAGTAAATTTTTACCAGTCTTTTCAAACCTCCATAAATGAGACATATATTTTACAGTTTCGTTTCATTTATAAGTCGCTGTTTTCTACACCAAGAGCCACTCTATTAGTTTTAGACAAAAAAAAAACATAAAATATTCAGAATTGAAAGGAAAACCTGATATTTTTAATACATATCTGAGTTACTGAATTGTAGCTCATTGTCAATTATTATTGCCGTATTCAAAGTCATATTAATCTTATCAACGTTACAGTATTTCGTTCAATATTCGGGTGCACCACTGTATTAGTTTAATTCTTCAAAAAATTACTTTCAAAGGAAAACTCAAGTTTGAAAAGGTTCGAAAATTGTTATATGAGTAATCAAGTTTATTGAAAGACAAAAATATTTGTGATACGACACTCGGAAAGGACTGGAAGGACCTGTGATATCCGTATCCCAAGCAGAGATGGTGGAAAAGCTGTGGCCACAAAATATTCTAATAGCTTCGCTGTACGGGGAGCAAGATTGTTTNCGTGCACTGTGGAGATAATTCGCTGCTGGCTCTCTCTTTGGTCGCAAACTGCGGCACCACAGAAGACACCCAGCAGAGTGACTCCACACACGTGGGGTGATGTGAACAACGTCACCTGGACTTCTTCCGAAGACTCTCAAGGTAACTCTCAAGGTATACGAAACTATATCATGAAAAATAAAATAACAGTTCACGCAGGAGCCTTTTTTGTAAAACAAGTTGAATTCTTTTGTCTTTAGAATCTATCTTTTTCTTACTTGAGACGAAGGGATTTTGATTGCAGTCGACCTAATCGTTACCCATAAGTCTTCTTTGTATGTTTATTGCTTGCCATCTTCGTAAAGCGCCTGCTTTAGACTTCCCAATACTTCTCAGTTGGGGTCAGAACGGGTGAAAATTGAAACCACGCCTTCAAATTTTTGCTACTGACGACAAAAAAAAAACTTGCGTTGTTTCTGCAGCCCGAGAAGAAGCATCGTCGTGCTGAAATGTCAACGAGCGTCACGAAGCTTCCGCAATAATACGTCGTCTTCAAGCTATGGGAACAAAGTTGATTCAAGAAGTCGACAGTGAGCTGCAGAAGTAATTTCAGCTCCACCAGCCTCGCAAAAATCACCGTACCTTCGCCTCCTTGTTGTCGACCGAAACGCAACATGCGATCTTGTCCGTTTCCAACTCGATCATCATTTTCCCCATCCGTCAGGTTCATCAAGAGTTACCCCACTTTCATCTGTGTATATTCGGTATGTATAATGTCATTCTTGTTTATTAATATCCTATATTGAGCCAATTGAAACTTTTTTTATTTTTATGATGTTTATTTTATATTTATATTTCTGGTGAGGAAGCAGGTGGAGGTTGTTTTCTGATTTGTGGTTCTTACTCATGTCCCCTAGCAACCGACATCTTGTTTTTCGCACATTTGGCAGATTAGACGTGGCAAAAATTTTTTCCGATGTCTGTCGTAGTTTCTTGAGCAATTGCCTCCTCACAGAACGAGAGAAAACTGTAGTCAAGCTTTTCCTTATTTCTTCTTGTTTCTACTTTCCCTGGCTTCATGTTTCCTTGTTCTTCTAGCCTTGGATTGTCTGGGCTAAGAGAATACAACAGGTATTTGTGACTACTAGTGGCTTCTACGTCAACTTTCGTGCAATACTATTTTATATTTTTGTCTCCGCAGATTACAGGGTTCACTCACTGGACCATTATGTATAACCAATAAATTGGGCTTGCGATACGACCTCTGCCTTAAGTTTTTTTTTCTGTGGGCCTCTTTTATGAATCCAATAGGTGATTCTGTGAGCTTTGTACGGCACCCTTTTATGTGACTTGGCCGTGAGAAACATTAAACTTGACATAGTGCTTTACATTTTTAAAACTTAGTTCTGGGTTTGAACCTTGCCGTGACCCTGTACAACTTCTAGCTCTGTACAGAATCCTTGGGTTAAGATGTTTCTGTCAAGCCGTCAGCTGAGCTGTCGTGGTGAACTTGCGATTGAGTTTTCTTTTTTCAAAGTTATTTTGTGGTTGTACATTGAAGTGAATATCATGAGGAAAATTTATTCATGAACAAATTTTTTCTTTGCAATAAAGTTCCAATTTTTGGCTGTACTGATGATTTTTCCTTTCTGATCTACAATGTGAAGTGTTCTATCTTGAGGGAATACTTGCTGTGGGTTAAAAATTCAACTGCTGGCTTGATCGCTATGGCTACCGGAATTAAGACCTTACATATTCTGCAATATCCGCAGTTATTTTTTGCTTTGAAAATTTTAGCGCGAAGTGCTACGAGAAAATATTTAGGATAAGTGCATAACACAACAATAGTAATGAAAATATGAATCAAGAATCCTTGATTAATAATCAAACAATATAATGAATACCGTCGTGTGTTTATTGTTTATATTCGCCACGCTATTAGCTTCACTATTTAATTTAGCGTTTCAGGTGTATTAATATTTTTTTTAATTTTGTCTTTTTTATATTAGAAGCGCGTTTTTATGGCCCCATTTTTGGCAAATTCTCGCTATGGTTGGTGTCTTCGTTGACGAGATATTACACGTATTGTGATTTCCAGGTGTGCGGCAGCTGCACAGGAGCACTAAAGCAAAAAAGCAAAGGAAGAAATATAGAACAAGCACTATCAGTAGGAAAATAAAGAAGAAAAGGAAGTCAAGCACGAACGAAACCATGAGCCTATGTGCATAGCTTACCGCCAGTGGGGTTCACAATGGGGCGATAAACCTCATGCAAAACCAATTGGCAAAACATTTTCGAAAAACCCCAAGCGTTACTGAAAACTTCAGTTTCTATGCACCACTTATTTTAAATTTAAAATATTAAATGAAAACACGATCCAATACAATTTTCATTCCCTAAAAGCTAGTACGTATATAATGGACACCAATGTAATCTTAACTGTATCTTTTAACAGCTTTAAATCAAATTACTACTTAGCAAGCTATGACCTCACGATCTCATGCAGCACGCTACAGCACTCTACAGTCACATCAAAGTTTAATAAAAAGAAGATAGGATGCGTTGTATTACAGCATTATTGACAGACCAACTTGTTTTCAAATCGCTCAAAGTTTGAAAAATGTTCAGCGCCGATAAGCGTAGCCCAGAGAATACGAGTGTCCCCAGTGTGGCTGCGACAGACTCCACTGCATCGCTAAAACGGAGAAGTTTAAGGGGAAGATTGCACTTGAAAGTTGCTTGAGATAGCGGACCCGAGCAGGGGCAACTCGAGATAAATTTAATTTTGCAGCTTCGGGCTCGGTACTCAGCCGGTCCACGTCCTACACCACCGCCATTAGATTCGAGAACAGATGGCCTGGTGCATTGCTCCACGTACCAAAGATATACAGTTCTGGGTACAATAACGTTACAGTCTAATTTATTAAATAAGCTCACTTTGGAAGCGTCAAACATCACCACTGATGTTCCCAACGAAACTGGAACAAATCCTTGGGCAATTTTAGGATTACAAGTTTATTCCATGTGTGATGAAGGAAGATGATTATCTAATACTACCTGAGCTCTATCATTGACCCTTTATCTTTTACAGAAACCATTTCATCCGTCTGCAAATAATTATTTCTCTGATCAGTACTTTCTTTTGGGACCTCAAAGAAGCAGAAATTATAACAAAACCATGTGCTGCAGAAGCCTGCAATTTTTCAAGCGCTAGCTAGGCTAACGCTCGGGAATTGGTTGTGGAAAATAGCATCTGTGAGGAAAGCTATACATACTAGCTGGAAAAAACCTTTCTTTATTGTTAACTTGTAGTGTTTACTGACAACAAACTCACCAGTAAGCGCAACACCGACGTAAAGGTAAACACAGGCGATGCAGAAGTAGATCGGCATTGTGGCGCGAACTCCAGCGAGCTCGCAGCAAACCAAGTTAAGACGGAAGCATCTGAAACACACAGAAATGAGCCATTAGTAATTCGATATCAAATTAATAATTTCAGTAATGGACAAAAATAATTTTATACCTGCTAGTTTCCGAGAGCACTATCCACAGATTGGCACTTGCGGCCACTTGCTGATCGACAAAAGAGACAAAAAAGCCCAAGGCCGCGACCAACTACCTTTTTTTTTTTACTCGCGTGACTGTGACTGAAGTGACTGTATGTAGTTATCCTCTTCTAGAAGCATGTGCCGCCAATATACATTAAGATGACCGTAAAAACATACTTCGTATCTTCACGAAAGAATTAAGGCTCAGGCCGAGCCATAAAAGAAGGGTGTTGGAATTTATGAGCTTGTGGTCGATCAACAACACTGGCCAATTAATTTATTTTGTGCGCTTTGTGCGTCGACGTACGTCTTATCGATCTTCCGTCCACTACACGGAGCATAACTTTGCATCAGGATAACAAAGATGCTCGTGCTTAAGCTTGAAGGCAAATTGTTTTCATTTTAAGTACTACCCGAGGAATATTTCAGTTGGCAGCCGTCAATACTGCTAAGGCGAAGACAAGACAAAAGAAAAACATTGTTTGGCACTCATTAGCTGCGGGTTTGTTACAGTCGCCTTCAATTGATTTTTAACATTTCATTAACGAGTCTCCGCCTAATGAGGGACTATCATGTCAAGCAGATCTTCAGAATTTCTGATAGCATTGATTGATGGCATCCACAGACTGCATCGCTATCAGTAGTTGCTCTCTGAGTCACTCATTTCTTTGCATACCGAATGCCACCGTGCCGGGCATTCATTTCTTTGCATGCAAAATGACACCTGGCCGTATATTCATTTCTGTGCACACAAAATGATAGCAGGGCGCATACTCGCATCTTCGCGTACAAATTGATACCCGGACGTATACTCACTTTTTGCATACAAGATGCCAGGACGTATGCTCATTTCTGTGTATGGAAAATAAAAGGACGTATACTCATTTCTGTGAGTACAGAATGATGTCTGCCCGTATATATAACGCAAATATTAACAAAGAGCGAAAATTGCCTACTCGTTTCCTCTATTCGTAATATGACTCTCACAAATATGCGGTACTGATGCTGGAGCGGAGTATGTATTGACAGGAAAGACGTCAGTTTCTATCGACCCGCTTAACCACTTAAATCGAAAATTAAAAATTTTTTAATGTACCGCGATTTTCAAATAGTGAGATCCCTCGAGTCCAGTTTTAGTGTGGGTTTGGTGAAGTACGTTACACGGGTTCTACGGATAACCGGTTAGTTTTTCTCGCTTCGATATGCATTATAGGAAGTTAAAGGAAGGGAACCATCACAAATTTTTCTTGTAAATAATAGGCAGCGGATATTTTATAATGTCTGTGATTATTATGTCAACTCCTTTTATATTTTCATAATAAATTGTGTAGTTACCTCTACATGATTCTTTACACCATATTCAAATCGAAGATGTTTTGAACTAGACAATTCGTTAGCAGTTGTATCTTATGTTTGCACTAATTAAACAAGCCTCAGACGTCATTATGTATCGCACCTAATATGTGCATTGACTGTCAGGCGCCTGCATAGTATCTGGCTTACCTGAGTTACAGGTATAAGTTTTGGCGTGACCGATTGGGTGCCGGAATTAAGTCTTCGAGACTTAGCTGGGCCAGAACTCCAGAAGACGCTTTGCCTGTGCCATTGGGAATAGTGCTGCAATTGTGTGTGTGTTAGAAACAACACGATTACGTTGATCCGGTGAAAACCCCAGTTTACGGGCAAGATTGAGTTTCCGTGAGTCTCAAAGGTAACCGTTTAAATAAGTCGATGCTTGAAGCTCAGTTTACCTGGTCGAAGCCAGTCAAACCTGATGTGCTTAATTTCGGTGCCCAATCGAACCTGCCCCATGCGTACCTGTAAGCTATTTTAGACACCGGTTCTAGGTGCATCGAACCTATCTTAACCTAGCCTGACCTAGTCTTAAATAGCCTTACCTATTCTACCCCAACCTAATCGAACTAACCTAACACATACTTTGAGGTCGGCCTCATACTTTGCCAGGACAGATTACTCTTTACTTAACGCTCATCTGAGTCACAAATTGATCTGTCGGCTGATTTATGAAACTTCAATAAAATTTGTCAAAAAAATAAAGACTTTACAAAAATTAAACGCTTCATTGTAGTGCGAGGAATGTATCACTGTGATACACACATTCGTTGACATAGGTGATAGCCAGGTGAACAATACTAAGTAGACCAAGATGACCTGAAAGTGATAAACTTGAATTTTAGTCTCGCATACCGACGGCCAATACGGATGAATTTGTGTTTCTTTCTATTATTAGTTAACAGCGCAGTGAAGTCTCATCAGTCAACGGTAAAGTCTGCTTACAGAGAGTGGGCCGTTAGGGATGGTGTAGTTCGAGATACGTGCGAACACAGACCACACCATACATTGACTGGACACTGAAAACGGGCCTCTCGCAATTGGGCCTGGAGGCCGATTTCCATAAGTATTAATGAAAGGAGTTCTAATAATTACAGAGACTTTAAACGAAGATAAATTTTTTGTTGTACCATAAGGAAAGCGTTGCAGAGCAGGGAATCTAAAGTCACAGTCCTATATCTTCTGTAGGTAATTAATATTATACCTTCGTACACCAAAAATGATTGAAAATCCATCATAATTTCTAGGAATGTCAAAATTTTATAGAAAAATGGCTCATAGATAATACACGTAATGTACTTTAATATCGCATACAATTGAGTTTTTTCTAGTGACGGATATGAAGCAATAACCTCAGAAATTGATGTATGTAGAGCTTCTGGTTCACCTCATCCCAACTGCCGCAACAAAAGGGAGGTTACGAAAACCCAGTAATGTTAAAAAAATGAATTAAAACCACAGTAATACTACATTGGTGCCAATGAACTAAATATACGTAGGTACTTAACTATGAGATGAAGATACCAAGTCTGCCGGTAAATGATATTAAAACATAAAAGTTTAGGGCTGATACAACCCTTTATTAGTGGAACCATCTAAGGCTACAGATAAAGGTAAAGTCAACTTAGATCGCACCCTCACCTAGGAAACCCACATGCACTGGTTTGTGTTGCGGGTATAGGCCCACTGGCCCCAGATGAGTAAGTGTTGCTGCAGTCGACCTCGGGTCACCAAGAACTATGGCGCCAATTTGACGGAAAGAACAAATGACCCGAAACCCCCACCCTTCTCATCTCTGAGGAAGGTAGTTCTGCCACGGCGCCGTGCATGCACACACAACTGCAGAATCAGCACACCAAGATCTGCAAAGAGCTCGCTGCCTGGCTGAGCATCGAACCGGCGAGCGATACAAGGTGTTACAGCTGAGAACGAAAGCATGCTGCTACTGTGGCACATAACTGCCAATGTATAATCCACCACTTCATGGTTGCCTACGTTATAACACTTCATGGTTTCCTATTTTGCATCATTTTTTGGTTGCTTGAGTTAAATAACTTCATAAGTGTCTAGATCACACCACTACATGGGTGCTCACGTTGGGCTACATCCCTTCTTGGGTCCCTACGTTGCATCACTTCACGATTGTCAACATTATATTATTTATTGGATAAACTTGACTTTATCACTTCATGATTGCCTAAAATAAAACGCTTCATTGTTGCCGGAGTTAAATCACTTCACAGTGGCCTACATTACATCACTTCAGGGCTGCTAATGATATATCACTCAAAAGCTGTCCAAGCTACGTCAATGAAATATCACTTTACAGCTGCCAGTGCTAGATCACTTCATAGCTACCAATGCTGCATCATTTCATGGTTACCAGCCAAGGCTAGCTCATTTCACAGCTGCCTATACTATATCACTCAACTGCTGACAATGCTACATCACTTCATGGCAGCCAGTGCTTTATCATTCAGATCACTTCATGGCAGCCAATACTAAATCACTTCAATGCTTCCAATGTTATATTACTTCATTGTTTCCAATACTAGATGACTTCTTAGCAGCCAGTGCTTCATCACTTCACTGCTGCTCCAACTCAGCCTTCAGCTCTGTCTGTCCTGATTATCCCGCATAGCCCGTATACCAAATAAATTTCATTAACATTTCCATCAGCTGTTTACTTGGCATTTCATTACAAATTGAGCAAAGCACGAATCTGAGAAGCTTGTGTTGTACAAGATGACTTTATTTTACTCACTAATACAAAATAATTTTACTCCACTGCAAATATCAAAGGATGTCATATATATCCAGTTGCTTTATGTAATTACACTTCAAGCCTTAATATTTTTGTGAATTTGTCGAGTAGCTATAGAAGTTTTACAAGTATGCACAGGTTTGCCAGTCATTACTGAATGCAAATGAATTAAGTCAAATAGCCTAAACAAAGTCCAAAAAAGTATTGGGATAACATGTAAAAATGCGTCGGCAGCACCATGCAGTCAGGCCCAATTGCGGGACCGAAATCTGCCTTAGGGGCCAGTGTCCAGTCAATGTATTGTGTGGTCTATAGTGCGAATAGTCTATTTGAAAAAATGCAAAAAAAACTTGTTTTCTAAAAATATCCTGATCTTTAGCTACTAAAGAACGGTCGATGGCTCTAACCTATGCTGATCACCGACTTTTCGGATTAGACAGCGACTAAGCTTGAGCAAGTTTGAGTAAGTTTGAAATATTTATTAGTTGGTCGTATTGCCTAATTATAATGAAATTCTTGGAATCATGAGACTACTTCTTCAGATTGAGAGCAGTTGAGTGAATGAACTCTAAATTGTAAAATGACAAAAAGGGAATATTACTTTCACTTAACTATAAACATTTATTTTTCAACTGCATTATTACTCTTAGGCTACTACAGCTCACACTTTGTACTATGCCTTCTTTACTAACACGAATCGCTATATCTCGAAGTGTAATCACAAAAATTGTCAGAGAAAGGAACAATGCACTGCAGTTAATAAATGAAAGCTGGAGATTCAACCTCTAGTGAGAGAATTATAACGACTGCGCGTGTTTTGATCCCTGGTACAAACTTAAATTTGATGTCACTGAAACAATGCTGTTCTAAAAGGTATCGGAAGGAAGAACAGCATCCACGTCGGCACAAGTCAGACAGTTCTACGGCCCCAAATAGGAAACGGAGCAGGACACTCGCCAGTTCCGGGAGTCTGAGTCGGTTGAAATGGACCTCGTTCAATTATGTAACACATTTTTATATTTATTTGATATTACATTTTATTAGAACGCGATTCAAGCAACCTGAGAAGTTATTGGACCTCGTTTATTATAGCACGCAAAGTATCCGCTGGGATGTAAAGTCTTTAGCGTGTCTGTTTGTCTTTCGTTTCGCACCTAGAGCTAGCAAAGCATGAGTTTTCCCAAAGTTCATGGGTTTTCTCAAAAATCCCATCGATAGCCCTGACTGGTAGTGGCTAAGAGCGAGCTGCTCAGTAGAGGGACGACCGAGAAGGAAAAGAATAACTTTGGCGACGAAGCTAAACTTTCGGCAGGACTAAGACCTGGCTGACAGGCTGCACATATGTATTGTGGTACTACATATTATTTTTTGCTAGTTTTCTGGGTATTACACAGCAATAAATGCATAAATATAATCGTGTATTGTTGTACTGGGGCGTGTGCAGGCAGGAATCAACGAACATCCACTTGTATGCACCGAAATGTGCAATTAAAGAATGGTTGAAAGGCTGTGGCGGCTGGAAGGTTGTAGCATTGTGGCTGGACAGAAATAGCATTGGGCGAAAATAACGTTCACAGGCCTATCAGGAGGAATTTATATCATCGTTATTAGCTTCGTCTGCCACTAATCATAGCAAAACTGCACTTCACGCACTGTATAGATCGATTATAGAGTATAATTTTTTATGGAAAACCGTGGTTCGAGTTGTTACTATGGGTAAGAAGTGCAGCGGATGTGTGCTTCGAACATTCTCTTCACGAGAGGCAGACACAATGCTCACCTTATGGAAACACTTAATACTGCCAAGGATTGCTCACCTCTTTGGATGCTTAGCAAACGGAAAGACTTAGAGCGCCTTGAGGCTATCCAGCGATCGTTTTGCTGAAAAAATCCGGGGCATGCAAGATTTAAACTATCACGAAAGACTTGCTCAACTTCAAATGTGCTCCATTCTAAGGATATTCGAGCGCTTTACGATCATATATATTTGGAAAATTCTAGAAGGAATAACTGTCAATGTCAATGGGCAAATCCAGGCCAGAAACTCTAATTAACCATTTGCTCGCACTTGTGAAGAGCGAATTCCGATCAAAACTGCTGGTGATGTAATCTCCAGAAATTATTCTAATAGTTTCGTGGTACGAGGGGTGAGATTATTCAACAAAATGACACGTCACATTCGAAATGTCACCGGTACAGAGACTGTGAAATTTAAAAACTTACTGGACGCATGCTTACTGAAAGTGTCAGATAAACTTCCGGTAAGCGGCTACGTGAATTGTGGAGATTACTCGCTGTTACCCATCCTGCTGGTCAGGGACTGCAGCATCATCTCTGCACAAGATGGGTGGCGTGGATAACGCCACCTGATCCTCGTCCGAAGTACCATCAAGGATCAAGGTAAGCTATCAGCAATCAAGCACGCTGAAAAGAATAGAGGGCTGGCTTTCCAAGAGAATAATAGCTGTCTTCCCTCTCTCCATTAAACCTCCTTGGCATGACTGCTCGCCAGGACAGAAATTGCGGTGTACAGCAGCTGCTACTGCCCTACTGAATCACGCTAGAAGAGCAAGTGCGGGCAGGCAGTTTAGCATATGTTATTATGTATTCCCCAGCCAGTCCACAGAGGTGGGCCGCGGGCTGGGAGATCCAGGCGCACGTCGGTTCTTGTTAAAAAATCAGTTGTGGAATTGTGCAAAGTGTAGGAGATTTTATGAGCCGAGCATAAGCTGGACCCAGGAGCCGGAGTCGAGGTCGTACTTGATACGGCCAACACTCTATCCCTGGTTCCACATATGACGACAGTACACTGTTAATATGAGCTATTCCATTTCCTGGAGCTGCAGCTACTTACATTCCATGAACTTTTCAAAATTCATCGCTTTAAATAAATAGGTACACTCTAATTACGCTACAATTAGGAACTGCAACTATTGATGACGCACTCAGCCACCGAATATCTGTTTTTAAAGTTTTCTCTTTCATTTGAGAAATTATTCAGGCACGACACAGTGCACCTTAACGAATTCACATAATAATTTTACCTTTGAGCTGCGTCCAAACCCGAGACAGCTTCGCGTGACGCTCCCGCTGCGTTTATCAGTGCGGTTTACATTTATTATTTAAGGGCAAAGTTCAGCTTTAGATTTACCGAAGCAGTAGACGAAGTATTCTTCTTATATCTTCCGTTGAATTTGCCAGGGCGTGATTTACCTTAAAGAGAATGGCCAGAATTGTATTAATGTAACTTTGTGAGGTGCGGAAATGGTACTGCGTGAATGTGCACTGCAAAATTCGTGCATAATCTCACCTTAAAGAAGAGTGAAAAAACGGCATAATTATACTTGAAGAGAGAGCCTGTTTTATTGGTTCAGTGATATTGAGATAGCCAAATTAGCTTAGCTGTAACTTGTGCGAAGTTTCAAGCTTGAGCGTTAAATTCGCCGCCTTAGATCGAATCTCAGCCGCTCAGCGCAAACCGATTGCGCTTGGCTAGCTGAAAATCGAGTGGTTACATGTCAATTAGGATTTAGTCTGGCTGTCTCATTGTTAATATACATATTTTTCAGCCGTATTTTCGATCCCAAATAGTGAATCCAACGCTCAGGTCTAACCCCCGAACAAGTTAAAGCTAAACAGATTTGATTATCTCGATGATCCAATTGAGACAATCGAATTCTCTTCTATTACCTTGTCTATTCCACACGAGATCGATGGCTGTAGGCAAGAGAATCTTTCTGCGCTTCTGCGAGTAGGAAGAATAAAGTCACACATGTTGAATTTTATTGACGTAAATGAATAGAAATAAACAAGTTTTGGACTTCGGCGTCGAAGAGATAGTTTTTATTTTGACATCGTGGTGGGACGTAAAAACTGGCATGCATGTTGCTTTTTATATTTCCGGGAATTTTCAAACAACAGGCTGCCATGGAAATGTTCACCTGCTTAGCCAGTCAATGTAGAGACCAATGTGCCTCTGATTACAGTACCAAAAGGAATAATTGTGCCCTCTATTCATATGAATGAAACATCCAAAGGCTTGACATACTTCCTTTGTTCGGTATTTCTACTCTGCCATTGTCATGAAGAAACTTCACAAATTACTCTCTGACTGCGGTCGTTTGTGCTTTTGGATGTTTATCTCCAGTCGAAGACCTCCAAAACGTAGCTTTATTGAACTCAAACGCAGTATTGGACTTAGTTACTGCTTATCTTCATCGTATGACCTACAGTTGGACTTCATCTATATTCAGACATTGGTTTAAATTATTTTAGCCATTTGTCAACACTCAAAAACCTCTGCAATATATTTTTTTTCGAATAAAATCTGCTATGAACCGTTTAATGCTCAGCTAGATTCGAAGACTTTTAATAATTCGTATTTCCACACTGCATGCCTTAATATTTTTACCCCTTCCCTACATTCGAAAACCTCTATGTAGTCTAACGTCTCTTCTTGCATCCAAACACTGGAGGTTACCAGGGAAATGGTGACACAGATAAATCGTATTTGCAGTCGTCTCCGATATTGACAAGCTGTCCGACCAGCCATTAGTGCGGCCCGGCTCCTGTTGTGACGATGAATGGCGCCTCATTGGCTTCTCTGACTGAATTATCGTCCAGCAATAGACCAGAAAGCTGAGGTGATTATTCTCATTCACAACTAAGCGCAGAGGCTTCATTGCTGACCAACAATATTGATAGCTCTGTGTTAATTCCAGATCGTAATTTTAACAAATCAACTTCGCTTGCTCAGGCAAATGCGTAAACACGATATGAAAAAGATAATTTGCGCTATGAATTTCGTTCTTTTAGATGTTGATCGCTAGACTCGATAGATTTCCCGGGATTTTGTTCGTTCCTTTGCAAGCCTAACCTCCATGACTGAATAATAGTGAAAAATATGGTATGGCTTGAACTTTTAATATTTATGTAAAACACTTTCATGTAACTAATGCGAAAAAATACATGTTCTCATGTGCACTATGCTCAACTTTTTCAGTCGACCCAGATAAGATAACACAAGGAAGGTCGACATTTACCGCCACGTACCTGATTTGTGTTGTTTCATCTCTAAATTTGAAAATTTATAAAGAAAGAAACTACATTCCGGGTGACTTAAACGCTAATTCTTTGTATTAATCTTTCCACGCAAGGTGGCAGCACACGCATACCAATACGGCTTTTCGTATGGAAAAGGCAAGCTTAGACCCCGGGTTAATTATAGTCAATGCTAGCGCCTCTGATCACGTTTGCTCGATCATCCTATTGTCTGTGGTGTTCGGTGAGATGTGCATGAGTTTTGTATATCTTGGCATGGCGGCAGTAGCACAGAGCGAGCCGAAGCCTAGACTTTGGGTCCTCTCTGAGGATCGGAACTTTGAGGATCGGTCTCTTTGACCGTCTATTGTCACCATTGTAGTCAATGCTACTGAGGTAATGGTCAGCTGCAGGAGTGTGACGGAGACATACAGATGAGCAAACAGCGCTTTCATCACAATAGGGATTGAAAATTCACATAAACTGTGATACTGGCTCGGGGCAGAGCTCAAGCTGGCAGTGTTGTTCGCTTCGTGCGAATAAAAAGCAGTGGAATGTCAATATCTAATCAAGGGCTCGGCAGGACGTCAATAGCATCGAATATTCTCCTGGTCAAGTTGGTTGAATTTCATTGACAAAAGCGCCTCGTCTGTGTACACAACCCCGTCAGGATAATCAAAGCATGACATGAAAGTTCATGAGCATATTTGCTTGACAAATTACTTAGATCGTGTCATTTCAAACGCAAATGCTTATACCACAGCGAACAAATAATAGCAGTGGCTGAAAGAGTAAACATTAGAAATGGGTCCAGTGAAACTTTTATGTCATGCCATGGACCACATGACACCTTCACTGTCTACTCCTAGCAAGTGAGACTGATAACAAATTGATAAATCCTCGATAAAATTGGTTAAATTCAACGTACCGACTTGAAGCAAACAATAAACTATTCTTTGAGACGCTAGGAATATTAGAGAGCAACACGCATGCGTGAGAACAGGCCGACGGTAAATTGCAAAATTTATTTTAGGTCATTTTCCCATCCCAAGCTTCAACTATCGTCGTCCACAGTTGGTTTATAGCTATGAAAATTGTGTTTCTTGATGCTAAATAGTTATCTTGCATCCCCGAAAACCGTTTACTTTTTGTTTGAGGTCATTTTGTTGTATGGAAAAAATTTTTATCGAAGTTTAATCTATTTCCAGTCGGCATCATTTGCAAATTTCAGTGGACAGGCAAAGTATCGTGTGGTCCGTGGTCATGCTCATGGAATGTATTTGCAGGATGTTTTGGAGTCTGTGGGAAAGTAGCAGGAAACGTTGAAGAAAACTAGCAGTAATGAAAAACGTATTGTAAAATGCCTATATTTTAAGCATGAAACTGTAAATCTTTGTACCAGGTAAACACTAACTAATTTTACTCTAAAAGTATATGTTGACGAGGTGCTTGTATTCAATATCGACGGTACGTTATGGGTCGGTCGTCTAAGAGCATGACACTGACGAATACCACCAGCGCAAAACTGCCAATATCATGTTGGTGAAAACAAAAATGTTTTTTTTTTTCGCTACATTTTTTTCTTCAATCGTCTTAGTTATAGACACGCAATGCCAAGACGAGCCTTTAGAAAAACTTACGTGTGTTATTAGGTTCGAGGAAACAAATGAAAAGCAGTCTTACATTGCCATTATTTTTTGAGTAATGGCATTGAAAAAATGAGGCATACAAACAAACAAACAAACGGATGGACACATCTGCACCAAAAGTTAGTCATCTGTTCCTCCTAACATACCCAACAATCCCGGCAAATGTCGTTAAAATTCGTTCATAACTTTTTGAGTTATCTTGGTGACAGACAGAAGGACAGACTAACAGGCAGACAGAAAGACAAACCGGACGAAAACATAACCTCTTTGGCGGAGGTAATAAAATTGTACTTTTAGGGGTATTTGTGATCCTACTGAGTTCTTAATAAAAGTTCCTATTACGTATTATCATTCCTGAGAGAAACTCTCTGTAAGTTAAAAAGAAAAACAATGTAATCGGGCTAATCTAGAGGAGAAACTACATCTTGCTGTATGAATTGAGAGCAGTCCGTATCGTGGATACCTGGCGATTGCTTGTCTCCGGATTTACTTCGCTAATCTCTATTAATGTATACTTTGTGGTGCTATGTTAGCGACGTCACAGCAGCTTCCGTCATAGTATTCTTATATATACGAATTTCCGCAAATCGTTTCACCTTTGAATGCGCGCCTGTCACTATGATACCCAAACAGAGGAGATGGGAAGTCAGTACTAAGTCGTCAACCGAACTTTTCCGTAAACTTACGAAGCTCCACTGCGAAACAGCTCACTCATTCTCAGAAAAAGTAACGACCACAAAAAATGCAACTAACTGCATTGTATTAACACTTTTCTGCAACACTTGCGAGACAAGACCGACCAACAAATATATTTACGTCCCCTATTCAAATAATTATTAAATAAATTTAGTTTTACTGCACTCTGTAACCATCCTGATGCGCATACACAAGCTGAGTGAATATCCACGCGTACAGTCACTGTCCTTCATTCATTTGTAGTCTAAGGCAGAGTGTGCTAGAATGTTAAAAAGGAAAATAACTTTCACATTCTCTGCACTAAAAATAGACACAAGAAAAATCTAAGGAAAACTAAGGAGAAATATAACGGCAGCTAGAATGTAGAAAAGAGAAAAATCTGATACGCAAAGATATTCAAACGATTGCCTAAATCAGGATAACAGTAAATGA
>LQNS02000211.1:21307908-21319748 GCA_001587735.2 Parhyale hawaiensis
GCCCTTCTTCCATTAATTAGCGAAGCGCTTCGTGACGTTGAGGTTCAGACACTCATTAAAGCTGAATCGTTAGAGCTGTACGTCTTCTGCTTGCACTGTTATTTCCAGTATTTGAGTGATAGCTGAGTATGCAAAGCATAATCTAGGTATGGTAGTTCTGCAGGGTATGTTGTTGAATATACAGTATTTTCTGACACTTATCATTTTGGTATGATGTTATTATCTTACTTGGCGGCGACCTGCAGCTTTGATTGATAAGTCGAAGCTAGACGCCTAATTTCATGCACCACCTCGCTGTTTTTTTTTTTAGAAAAATTCACCGGTATATTTTGCCCTCGGTGGTACAAATATTAGGCATTTGAACATTGAATACTATTTCGTAAATACTTATCTTAGACTACAATACAAGAGTAGGCAGTAAGTAACTAGTATAACTATTGAATTGCCTGGAATATGCCAACACAATACAGTTTTTACTGTTAGCTTCATTCCTTAACTGCAGAATCATTTCCAGATTTGCGCAACAATAACAGCTCTCGTAATTAATTGCTCCTTCATTATTTTTGACTCAATACTCGATTCTGTTGGATTACATACAACACGAAGTAGAATCTCGCTTCATGTTAACGTAGTTAACTTTGTTTCTATATAAAAAATAGTGCAGTAGGTATGCAATTTCTCGTTGAATATTCAAAACACTTCAGTTCTTCTGGCGAAATGCAAATGAGGTGAACAATATTGAACGCGAAGATCAATGCATGCTTTCTAAACTCCTATAATTCGATTATATTTTGAAAACTTCGCTTATCCACCATCAGCATTCCTGCCGCCATGTCGAGACAAAAAGTTGTATGCTTTGCAGCGTACTTGGGCTGAGAACTCATCGTTCTCGGTATGTTCTCTTCTTTGGCTCGTCCCGAGTTCTGCAAAGCAGAGATCATATGAGCTTTGTTTGGTAATTGGTTGAGACATTAAACCTGTGCAGACGATAGATTCTTGTTTGGTTGAACGCGGGCGCTGGAAAGTATTGCACCGCAGCTTGACGCAGGTAGGTGGCTGAACTACCAAAGCAGAGTTCACATTAGCAACTTTCGTCGGCACTATCAGCATAGAGCCAACTCAACTAATCAGATGACGTTGTGGTGTCCGTAACTACAACTTGTAGTTCTTCAGTACCTACTGATAATGTTGAAATATAGATCTTTGTAACTGTAAACTGATTCAAAATTAGGAGAGGTAGTCCAGAGTATACCATTTGTACGTGCTCAGAAGTTCAAAATTTATAATAAAAAATTTAATCATACTTAATCTGAGCACAGGCTCAAGCAACAAGGTAATCAATTAAGTTGAGTTGGCTCTATGCTGCTGGCGCTGACGAAAGTCTCTTCTAATGTTAGCCTGTTTACAGGCTAAAGCCTCGTTCGCACAATTTCTTACTTTGAGATGACAAATTTTGTGCCGTCCGCAATCCCAAGCATTCCATGTATGATAGTGAAAATCTCGGCGTGTTTGCGTTTTCCTTTGGAAAACTTTGAGCAAGATTTTTTGTAAAGTATGAACAATAGGTTGGCGTTATTGAACGTTGTGAAATGTGAATAGAGTAGTCAGGCAGTTAATCAAGGAAAGCACTGATTTTGACGAGAACGGAAGCTTGTACTTAGTTTTTAGCAGGGTTGGTTTTTAACCTAATCTTCTGACTTTCTCATTCTCCGTGGCCATTCAAAACTTATTGGGCAAGATATTGCTGTATTCACAAATAAATAACCTTTCAGTATCAACAGATCCTTATTGACAGGTCAGTTTGTACATACTCGACCATTAAACTCATTAGAGTTCGCTAACAAACATTTTACTTACAAGCACAAGATATTGTTTACATACCGCTATAAGTTTCTTTACATAAATGCTATAATTTTGTTTACGTACTGCAATCTATTCGCTTAAATAATACATTCTATTAGTTTTCATTCATCAATCGACTTGTCTACATACAACAATCTCTTCATTTGATACTGCCATCCATAAGTTAAAGTTACATACTCCGTCGATTTGTGCCATACTGCATGCAATGTATTTTTTAGATATTGCAATCTATCTATTACCCACAGCAATCTATTTATTACATACTACTTTCTTCCAAAATCACCTGGTCACGAAGCCTGAACTAGAAGCGGGTACACACGATGCTCAAATGAACGGGTTTCCTCAGCTAATGCTCCTAATGTTTTGCTTATCGCTTCTAAACAGCGCATCGAGTTCACTAAGAAAAGTGTTAAGATGTTAGCAGTCAAGTTATATAACTACGGTAGGCCTAGTGTCGTTTTTAAAAAGTAACGGACAAAGTATCCGGAAGACGTTATGACTTGAGATAATTATAATTCACGATACTCTTGAGCTATTTTGATCGATACAGTAATGCTTTCGGAAGCAAAGATGAAAAACTTGTTGCATTGATTACCGTGTCTCTCATTAACGTAGTCTTGGGCGCTTTTTAAAGAATTTGATTTTGTTCAAGTTTTATTGTGATTGTGAGTTACGAACGCAATCGATAGTGTGCATAGGCTCAATATTTCGATTGATCATAATGATATGGCTGAGAGTTGAAAACCGTTTCATAAAGCTGAGGGCATCGCATCTGTAAGCTGCGGGAATTAATGCAGTAATATCTCAGTTACAGTTGTACATTTTTCCTCATTTATTTGAAATTTAGTTTCCTCCACAAGAATGACCTTACGGGCCAATTTTCTAAATCGACCATTAACGGTATTTAACAAAACAAAATGTAGGTTTAGACTAATAATTGAACGATTATAAGACACTTTCCTTCCATGACGTTTCCTTCATAATTGCATATTTTTCGAGATACTTAACTTTGAAGTTTCCATTGTTTTTCTATGGGAGAAAATAACCGGTGTCATTATAAGTTTGTTAGCA
The DNA here is from genome assembly GCA_001587735.2 of Parhyale hawaiensis. Taxonomy (NCBI): domain Eukaryota; kingdom Metazoa; phylum Arthropoda; class Malacostraca; order Amphipoda; family Hyalidae; genus Parhyale; species Parhyale hawaiensis. The sequence goes on from LQNS02000211.1 coordinate 21,310,843, forward strand.
TCCTAATAGGAACCTAACCAAACTTGCCTAACCTTACCTAACCTAACCTTACCTTACCTCAAGACCTCAGATTTGATGTTGTATTGTATTGCGTCTTGATTTAGTGACATGAAAAGAACTGAGGAAATCGTCCAGAAAATGTTTACCCAAGTAAAAACAAATGCTTTGCACAAGTTAGAATGCGTCGCATAGGTTAAAAAAGACAAAATAAGACAATTTTTATTCACCAAGAAGACTTTGCATCACAACAGGTTATGAATTTAAATAATCTACATAGCTACATAAAAAGCACAATAAATTGCAATTAAACAATTTAATGAACTGTGTTCATACCCATTCGCAGTATGGCTGCTGTACCGTCGACAGCGTTGCGAAGTTCTTCTGCTGTTCTGTTTTCTTTTCTGTGATCACAAACGTTATAAAATCATTCAATTGTGTTATGAATATAATAACGGAGCATTAATTGAAGTCACTTGCACAACACGGTGTTCTTCCAAATATTGACAACCAAACGTTTCCTAAGTGTAAATCAAAACTTAATTATCGTCACGACAGGCATCATTATGTATAAGATGAGGGCAACTGGTGTTCAACTTTTAAAGGTTAGTAATTAATCTAGTTTTATTGTTAACCTTCACAATAATCTTAGGTTAGGTAAGGTTAGGTAGCTTAGGTTAGGTTCCTATGGTGCTCCCAGCAAGCCAGCTAATTATTACCATAAGAAAATGGGAACTTCAAAGTGAAATATCTCGAAAAACATGCATTTGCGACGGAAATGTTATAGAAGAAAAGTGTCTTAGAATCATCAAATTAGTCAAAAAACTTAATTTTCTTTCCTAAATCCCGTTAATGATCGATTCGGAAAATTGACCGAATAAAGATACATATTCGGGTGGCTAAAATTATTGTACTCCATAACTCCGACCTACCTGATGCGTAAGAAAGTCTCCAAATGAGTGTTTTTCTTCTATTAGTATAAAGCAACAAAATTTGGGCGGTGATATCGGTACTTCTTCAGTTAATCTCGATACGTTCCTGCACAATCAAGAAGTGTTTTAGAATGAAGGTTCTGGTGAACACTCGGTACCTTTGCACGTGGCAATGTGACGTATGCGTCACACTTCCTGAGTCAAGCAAGTGCACTGCGTCTATACGCGCCATTATGATAGCGCTATCCAACTGACTGTGATTCTTTGGCAGCCGTAACGGCGCACCGCGCCTCGCAGTCACGCACAAATCCTAGGAGGACATTGGGCTTGGTCACGACCTGTAAGATCAGGTTTGATCGGGTTACGTTGTTTTATCGCTGAGGACTGTACGTAGATGATAAGTGCGTAGCCCTAAAATTTACGTTCTAGATTATTTCTGAGTTCACAGATTGAGGTTTCTTGAGTAATACACTAACTATACATTGCATAAGGTTTGCTTGGATCCTTAAAGTTATGGAAATAGATAATGATTTCAAATATCAGTTTAGCGTAGGCGAACAAGATCTGGTTTTATTATAATCGTGTTTTTTCTGACACGAGAGGCAAGGTTTTGCGGCAAGGCAGATAGGGTTAGAATACTTCTTTCTCTCCCCTATGAAAATAAGTAAGGGTCTCACGCCTCAAAGAACTAATCCTAGGGTAGTTTAGCAGAAATACTGCATCTGGCCGCAGTTACAGCTGATCAGGTGAGTTTGTTAAAGTTATGTAGGTGAGTTTGTTAAGTTATGTAGGTCATCTATACTTTCCCTTCTACTCCGTGATGTGAGCCGACGATGGAGGAAGTGCCCCTTCTCACGAGGCTCTTATGTAGATTCCTGCTCCTTTTTCGGGCTAAGGAAGGAACTCTTCACACGAGTGTTTCTATTTTTTCTCTTTTACCGTGTGGCATTTTTGAGATGATTTGCTTCTTATTTTCCGGTCAGTAGGTAGTGCCGTATTAGGCTAAAACTGAGACACGTAGAACTCACCCGGTGAGTTAGCCATTAAATTGACACCTTCCGGCAGAGACAAACTGCGTATCACTGTTTACATAAAGCCTCGTTTCCTCTGGTGTTATAGTTAAACTTGGGTATTAATAATAATGAGGATAACTACTCAAATAAATTATTAGTACCTACAGTTGCATAATCGGAGGGGAGACTGTTTTACGACACAACCAGGCTGCATGCAGTGTTTCTGTGTGTCCGCGTCTCTCTGGGCTCAGTGGGTCTCCGACTGCTGTGACGAGAGAATCTGGTTTAAATGTTTTGTGTTTTTGTTATTTATTGTTGTAACTTCGTCAGGAAATATTCGTGGAGCATTGTATATATTGTATATGCTCCATAAACTGAGCAAAATCTCAATCTTATTATACGGTGTAATCCTGTTATTCAACACACCCTGCAACACATCTCCAGGTTGAACACTTTCCTATTTTATGATCTCCCGCTTACATAACATGGGATGCTGCTGGCAATGCAAGACGTTCGTCCAACGTTTGACATAGGATCGTACTACATACAATGTTATTCTGTAACTTACCCGTGGCCGTGAAGACCTGAGTTAGTGACGAACTACCCTTTACTACCTGAAATAAACATAAAATGAAAACTATTTTATATTGGACGCTGAGATCCACCTGCTCTTCAAATGATTGAGGAAATACCCTGGTACACCACTGGAGGTCACGTCTGACTCCCTGAGTTACTCGCCAAGTGCGAAGCATTACATGAATTTATTGTGGTCTTGTCATGGCAGCAAGTCGTCTGAGAGTCACGCACATGTGTAGTAAAGTAAAGCTTCAAGCGCTATAAAGCAATGCAAAAATTACGCAAAATTGCAACGTGGAGCTTTGAACTTACCTTGTACATTTCAAGGTTACTTACAGTTGCAGTTAGTCTTATGTCTTAATGCAGTACTGCAATAGCAATGAGGCAAAATGCTGTCTGTTACATAGCTTTAAATTTATGGGATCGCTCCACAAGGTTGTATTTGATCCTTTCCATTGTGCTTTTAAATGTTTAAAATAGTCTTCTTAATAAGAGAATAAAAGCTGAAGCAATGACTTGAAAAGGCTACTATAAAAACGCTGGTAAAAGTGGTTTCTCGAAGGAAGAGCGTCGATCGAAACATTTAGTAAGGTTGATTATTGCCTGGGATGGATTGGGAAATACAAGGCCCCTAACCTTCTTGGAAGTTAAACATATAAATTGAAGATGGAATACAAGACTTCGATTCCATTCAATCTACTCGTGATTACAAGCAAGTTTTTACTAAATTTGTGGGAGTTTTTACAATGCGGCGGAAAGAGTTCCAATGAAGGCTGCATCTTCTTGCGCCAGAATGTCACTTTCCCGACCGAAACTTGTAACGCCGTAAGGGGTCACCAACCTCATGCAGGGCATGACATTGCTAGCGCTGCGACTCATAAAATTAGTGAATTAATAAAATATTGCTCCAAAAATATGGTTCTCGTCTGAGAAGAGTTTTACTTCTACGAGAAAATCATTTCGTGAAGAGTTGGTCGACCGACAGTTCTATGCGCATTAACACGATATGGTAAAGCATCCTTTGACGTTCCCTCTACCATGCATGAGAAGAATAGCCGGGTGGTTAAGTTTGCACGTTCTTTACCTCTCAAGGGGCAGAAGATAAGCTGAAGGCCGTTCATATAGTTAGACTAGTTATGTTACCCAGCGCCCGTCCTATGTAATATGGTCCAAGAGCTGAAAAGGATCCCCTTAGTTTAGCTTAGCCTAGCAAAGCCTTCAACACCACTTTCCGGCCCAGTTGCTTGTTTCGTTTCATCATTTCTACTTACAGGTCGATTTCGTTAGGTGCTCCTCTCACCCACCCTATTTTATGGGCAGCAGCGCCCCCAGGAGGACCCTACAGGTTACCTAAACCTTTGCTAGGCCCTCGGGACATCTTTCATTCGTGCCCACTCTGCTTTTTTCCGCATTCATACTCCTACTGACGATGCTCTGTTCTGTTCGCCCTCTTCTTTCTCAACTTGCCGTTCCTTCACGCAGTGCAAAGCTTGGGTTCTTAACTTTTCCGTACATGCTGTGCACGTGTCTCTTCCTTTTTCTTCTCTGAAGCGCCGAATCGTGTCTAGAGATGCTGAGAATAAAAAAATTTAAAAAGTAGCTTAACATGTCCTGTTCAGCTATGAGACGTTCTGAAGTTACCAGAAGCTTTAGCCAAGTTCTTTCTATGTTCGTATGCTGTTTTTTTCTTCTTTTTCTGCTGCTTGCAAAATGAGGATGACTATCAATAATGGCGACGACGCAGTTGTAACCAAAATGCGCTAGTGGCTTCACTGTTCCCAATACAAGGATGTTCAACAAAATGCGTCGTACTCGCAACGCCACCAGCACTGAAGCTGTAAAATTCGAAAAGGTACTGGAGCCGTTCTAAAAGGGAAGACAACTATAAGCGGCGGTTACGAGTAATATGGAGATCACTCTAGCTGCAGGCTCGCTCACTGGGCATGGAATATAGCATCACCTTGAAGAACTTCAAAGGTATCCAATTACCAACAATATTGTTTTCATTCGCCCTGGTTGTCTCTGACTCGTTGTTCCCTTTTTTCTACTAAATATCCAACACGTCACTTGTTATTTTGTCATTGGATCACCAATGTCATAGAAAGAGATGTACCAATATTTTGTACAATCTAATAACAGCACTTGTATCTATAGCCATTGTCCAGCGTGACGTACAACAGCGATGGATTTAACGATGATCATGACAAGAACCTATTCTACGCTTTCCTAACGTGTCTAGCTTCAAACGTACCTTGTCTAACACAACTATTGCCTAGTGTGCCTGACCTAGATATATACTATACCTTATTTGTTATAACTCCTAACGTTTCTACTCTAATATAATCTCCAGCTCCAATTTAAAACCAATTGTTTTTGTATGCCACATTTTAGGGTACTACAGCCTATAATAGAGGCACAGAATGGGCCAAAGATCATAGGGTAGTTTACATTCGCCCATTCTATGGGAGCAACGCTCCCAGGGACCCTGCATGTTACCTTGGCCTCTAGCTAGGCCTTCGGAACGTCTTTCGTTCCCACTTTGATTCCTTCCCATCACATACTCCTCCTGATCTGTTCTTCCTTTTCATTCCCGACTCGCTGTTCTCACGTACATTGATTCTGGGTGGGAACACCCTCGTGCATGGGTTCCACTTGTCTATAATCACACTATATGTCCCTTCTTTTTTCCTCTGTGATATCGCCTTTGTTGTGGAAACGGAGACTTAAACTACTGATAATAATAATAGTTACGTCTACTTTGGCCTGCATAGTCAGAAACAGAGCAGTATAGCGTACCAAGTTTGCTTTCTCCTCCACTTCCTAATAATTCACACGAATAATTTAGACAAAGTGCCGGTCCCGGCGTTTTCTGTAATTAAGCTTTGAATATTTACAGTAATTGCGGGAGAAGCGTAAGCGCGTGACCCAGAATAATTAATGTTCGGCAGAATTACCGCCAGGACACGCACGTCGGGCTCTGCTACAAATGTTGTGTCTGTCTCTCTTGCGCGTGTCGCTCATCAATCATTGAAACCATTAATCAGGGTCTCAGCATTTATTTTTAATACTGTTGCTGCTGCAAGACAGATATACTTGTACAGCAAACTGCTTTAGCCTCCGTTAAGGCGGGCTCACACTATCGTCAAATGAAGGAATTTTCTCAGGTACGCGTTCAAATGCGTTGCTGTGTTTATTGAAACAGTACAGAAGTGCAAAGCTCTTGGAGTTCTACTTCACTAACAACTGCGTCTCTTCTGTTCAGCCTACTAAGTTTCATGCATTTGTTTCTATCTTCACTGAAAAAATTACATTGACTGAAAGCGTCCTTTTTCATTTATGCACGGACCCGTACATTGACTGCGAAGTGTGACAATAGTCCAGGAAGTAATAATATGTTATTATTGCTCCCCGGAATATTTCAAATCAAACATCTCTACTTCTATGACTAGTGATGAGTGGTCATTTAGCATTGGGCAAACTTGCTCGTGAGACGGTAACGAGGATTTCCTATTTTCCTCTTAATACTTATAGCGTAACGTTCAGACTAAAGACTGGGCGTGCGTATGAATGAATAGTTGGAGGAATGCATGGATGAAACAATGAGCAAAACAATAATATACTGATGCATAATTGGTTTTTCATGAAATTAATACTCATTTTTGTGCATTTCCCAAATCCCTGGACATGGATTTAGAATGTAGACTTGACTGAAGTGGAACTTGCGGTGCTCTTCTATTTTACAGCATAATAAGAAGTCCTGGGTCTTAGATTCAGGACAATATGAGCATCACATGCAAGACTACTGAACATTTATCGTAACAATGTCTCGCCATCATTTTCTGGCGGTCTGACACTTACAGGGTTAACCCTGCATTTGCATTCAGATAAAAAGTTTTGTAGAAAAATAGCGTTATTTGAAAGTGAACTTTGAGATCCACCTGACCGGTATAGAGTTAACAATCCTCTTGCTTCCCAACTAGCTCGGTGAAATCAAGATCGTGTTTACTTGGCCGAAAAAATTTAGTCCTCCAGGATTGTCCTGTGTGGAACTTCAGACAGAAACGTTGGCTGTAAAGCCAGCAGCAACCCATTACGTTAAGCAGGTTGAAACCCCACGATATACAGCAAGATCCAGTTTTTGGAAGCCTCAGGAGTATATAATTTACAGTCGCCGTCTGAAATTCTGCTCGGCTGGATGAAGCCAGCACACCTGCTCAAACTTCCAGATAAATCAAACCTTGAAGTCCAAATTTTGCAGGCTAATCAAACGCGTCGTAGATCTGCTATATGTGCGCCCGTTTCCTTCTTTGACTCGGCGCTGGTGCGATCAGATAAGGAGGTCTGGCGCAATACCTACTTAGAGTCTGATCTTGCAAACTATTTTTATGAGCTGATCAAGATACTTCAATTTGACCATTACGACCCACATATAGTTTTAAGTTTGAAATTTAAATAACTACGGTACTACTGAAGGACTTAATATGCCTAACAACGAACTGACCATTCTTTAACGAAAGAATTGCTCAATTGAAAAATGGAATTAATAGATTCCGGTAAGAATTAATCCCTTGCTATAAGGCCAAGCCGTGCACACAACGCAAGAGTGAGTATCATGAAGAGCTATATTGATGCACGTTCGCGGAAGTGTACTGCATTTTTTTTTTAATATAGCCTCGTCTTAATTTTCGCTCGGCACGCTATCGTACTTTACTCCTATTGATCGGACAAAGTGGCTCGTTAATAAACATTATACGAGTTATGCATCTGTTAGAATATTACTTTCATAAGAACATAGTTCAAAGGGAGAATGAATTAAGTACATATTTGAGGTTGGTATCGATTCTTCAGAGAATTGAGGAAATATACTGCATTGTGCACATAAGCTCTTGAGTGGTAAGACTATTTTTTATCTTAGTCTGCTACGTCACAATGCATTTAACTGTCACTGCAGTATCATATTATAATTCTGCTTGTTCCTCCCTACGTTACTTCCTTAGTTAGTCCTGCGTTAGTCCGACCGTTACGCTTTCACAATTAGATAAGAGAAAATTACGCTATTTTCGATGCCATCTCAATAGGTAAGAACCGTAGCCAAGCTCTCTTTTTTTTTTAACTGCTATTGCTCGCAGGTCATCTTAAGATGATTTAGATCTGCTGTCAAACGTTAAACTTGTTTCACACTTATTGTCACAGTGCTTGGTATGCCTGATACGGTCTGGAGCATCAATGAAGAACAGCGTTTTTCCCAAGGAGCTTCTAATGGGAGGAGCAAGCCCAAGCACTCTCTGGGCGAGCAAACACATGGCTTTCTCACGTGATCGAAGCTGGCGTTTGGAGTCCTCGAAGTGGCTGAACTGTTCTCATGCAGTAAGACGAATGCAGTGGTCAGTACATATAATTAAGGAAGATACAGACAGGCACTTCCTCAATACTAGAGGACCCAACCGTCAAAAATGACAGCAAAAATTTAGTGATTGAGCTTTTTATTGTTTTGGTTTCCGTATAGCTTTTGTTGTACTATAGGTCTCATCCCTGCAGGCCTGATCTTCCATCAGTGAAACGCAAACTGTACAACCATGAGTTTTGCGATAGCAAAATATCCCCCTGCAAGATAAGGAGTGAATATCAGCTTGGAATTGATCAAGCGTTAAGCTGCACTAAGAAAAATATAGTTCAGTCAAAAGAATTCACTGGAAATGCCCAGGGCTCATCGTATTGTGGATACGGTGATACCAACTGATTGTTGAACCTTCAGCTTCGAACTTTGGCTGCGATGTAAATCTATACTATAATAACAGAGCTGTCTGTCTGTCAGTCCATTCGTCAGTCCGTCTGTACGAAGCCTTATTTTCCCCTATCTAATACTGAAGACAAAAATTCCAAGGCACCCAACTTTTCTCTTTGCCAAACGGTATCAAGGATACAAACCCGGGAATTCCAGGGTCATTAGTGAAGGCCTGGTCACGGGCCTTCGTGAACTTGGTTGCTTTTGTGCACTTGGTGGACAATGTGGACTTGGTGAACTTCGTGGACTTTGTGGACTTGGTGGACTTTGTGAATTTTGAAGTAGTGTGAACTTTTTTCGATGGGATGGTAAGATGTTTTCAAATACATATTTCATGACTTATTCAACAAAAGGGTTGCGTTTGGTGCACTAATTCACTATAAAAAGGCGTCTGCTCAGCGTGAAGATTCAACTAGGCTACTACGATATCATTCAACAATGAAAGCGGGAATCCAGAGGCTGGGGATCCAGAGCCCGGAATCCAGAGGCCTGAGATCCAGAGGCCGGAGACCCAGAGGCCGGAGATCCAGAGGCCGGAGATCCAGAGGCTGGAGATCCAGAGGCCGGAGATCCAGAGGCCGGAGATCCAGAGGCCGGAGATCC
>LQNS02000211.1:21328565-21342048 GCA_001587735.2 Parhyale hawaiensis
ATGACGCAAACAAACAAACGGATGGACATATCTTCACCAAAAGTTAATCATCTGTTCCTCCTAACATACCTAACAATCCCTGTAAATTTCATCCAAATCGGTTCATAACTTTTTGAGTTATTTTGCTGACAGACAAAGAGACAGACAGACAAACACAACGAAAACATAACCTCCTTGGCGGAGGTAATAAACGAGATATGTCAGGTTGGTAGATCACCACATTAAACGTTAGACAGCGGATGAGCCAGGGCTTGTCTATATAGGCAACTTATTCAGACGATTAACTGACAAAATAAGTTACAAGGACTATTGTCTGAACTGACCGTTTTACATACACACTGTGTGGATATTATAGTAAAGCAATTTCCATCGCCTTGCAAAAATTGCTATAATGTATGGCAATGTCAGCCGGGAAAGATATTCTTTGTGTAAGGAACGGCAATTCGCAGTGTGTTTGCTTTACAGCCCACCTCTCGTGCCTGTGCTACTAATGCCTTTGTCCTTGTCTTTTCTAGCGCCGCAGGATATACAGTCTTATTGTAAATTGCTCAAACTTTCGTTGTATTGAATACAAGTGGAGACAGCTAAGTCATTTGGGGTAATCGTACTCCTGCATGCCTCGAATTCTGGCCGTGAACGATCGTTGGATACCTTCAAGTTGTTTAAGCTTTTTTCTTGTACTCGCCATCCACATCTGAGAACAGTATTCTATTGTCGGAAGAATTAATTGCTTCCATAGTGTAAGCACTGCATCTACTTCGCGTGACAAAGTTCGCAAAACCCATCCACTCCATCTTTTTCCCTCGGCTATAACTCTAGCAATATGTTCTTCAAACGTAGCATCGTCTCGCATTGTCACTCCGAGTTCTCTCAAAACCGTTTTTTTTTTCTTAATTTCATGCCCATCGCTGGTGGTCTATTGCGTATATTCAAAGAGTGGTTGATTTTCTGTATCGTAGCAGTTCGAATTTTGTTTCATTAAAGGTCATGGTATTTTTTTACCGACCACTGGTAGATATTTTCCAAATCTCGCTCCACACACCACGTCTTCCACAGATTGCACAGCAGCTAGTATTCGTGTAGCCGATCGTGCAAATGACGAAGGGACCGCATTATTACATCCGTACCCAATGTCACTGATCACGATGAGAAAGAGCACAGGCCCAAGCACGGTGCCTTGTGGTACTCCACTGAGTACCGGCTGTCTGGATGACACTTTGTTGTTGACAATTACACTTTGGGTTCTATTTGACAGGAATGCTTCAACCCACCGTAGACATTTTCCACGTATACCCATGGGGGAAGTTTTAGCATTAGTATTCCGTGGTCAACCTTGTCAAACGCTTTAGCAAAATCTATGTAAATTACGTCCACATTAACATAAGTCAAAATACAAACGAACCTACCGATCTGCATAAAAAATTTAATCAAAAACATATGTCTCATAACATTACTACCAACTCCTTTAAATTTCCTAAAGATCCATTGAAAACTTTTTAAGTTATACTGCTAACAAACATTACGGCAAACGTAAGTCAAACATACACACGAACGAACCGATCTGCACCAAGATTTAATCGTTTATTTCTCTTAACTTTACTAACAACTCCAGTAAGTTTTATAAAGATCCATTGGAAACTTTTTTGTTATTGCACTAACAAGCATAAAATCAAACACTACGACAAAAAGACAAACAGATCGTCACAAAAATTTGATCATTTACTCTTCGTGATATACCTAACAACTCATGTAAATTTCATAAAATTCCCTACACAATTTTTTGAGTGATGGCATTGAGAACAATGAGGCAGACAAACAAACAAACGGATGGACGGATCTTCACCAAAAGGTAATCATCTCTTCCTCCTAACATACATAACAAGCTCTGTAATTTCGTCAAAATTCATCAATACCTTTTTGAGTAATCTTGGTGACAGACAGACAGAGAGACAAACGAACAGACAGACAAACCCGATGAAAACATAATCTCCTTGGCGGAGGTAATTAGGTTCGCCCGTGGTATGTAAGTTATGGCCAGTAGCCGCCCCTCAAGAACCCAGTACGTTAACTTGGTCTTCAACTCTTTTAACTATGCCTTCGGGACGTCTTTCTTTCGTGCTCCCTTTGCTTCCTTCCCCTTTCATACTCCTCCTGATGATGTTTTATTCTGTTCTTCCTCTTCCTTCCCGACTTACTGTAACCATGCGCGTTGATACTGTGTGGGAACACCCTCGTGAATGAGTTCCACGTTTCTATCGACATACGAAATATCTTTTCTTTCTTCCCCTGTTATGGCCGTGACACACGCTAGTCAAAAGAACGAGTATCGTCATCCTTTCGTCCGAATGCGTTGATGTACCCATTTAAATAGCCCACACTTGCAAAGAATTTTCAGTTATGCATCCCTCCAGACATAATGATTCGTCCGAAAGTTAACTAACGGCACTTGCGGAGCAAACTAAACTGACGGTAAACATTTTTACACCTTTTCTTAGCATTCTCGAAGCTGTGTTTACGAGATTTCAACATAACTTTTGGATGAAAAGATGACGAGACTCGTTCTTTTGACTACCGTGTGTCATCGCCATTAGATCGCCTTTGTGGTGGAAATGGAGGCTTAAGCTATTCAATAGAACTAAATGCTTAGCACAAAGTAAGTAAATACGCTTACGTTACTTACGACTGCCGTAAGTTAATACGAAATTACAATTACTGTAGCGCAGTTTTTCGTTTTTTCGCTGTTGTTGTTGTTGTTGTTGTTGTTATGCTTACAGCCCTCGTCGATGGACGGCATTGTCATAACAGCGGTTAGAGTTTCGATTACCATTCATCAAATGCGGTAGCCCTACTGGCTTCTGATTACAAAACGTACGCCTCTGCAGGCACTAATTGCTCTGAATGACTGCCGTCCTTCAAAAAGAAATAAGAGCTGATGACTGGTGATAGAACTGATACATTACCGTGAAAATTTGACCATGATATGGCAACGGCCGTCTTATTAAAGCGCCGCCACTCTGTAAATCCACAGCTAATTTCTGTAGCTGTTCCGTAAATAATTACCTCTGCCAAGTAGATTATATATGTTTTCGTCGTGTTTGTCTTTCACCAAGATAACTCAAAAAGTTATGGACGGATTTTGACGAAATTTACAGGGATTGTTAGGTATATTAGGAGAAACAGATCATTAGGTTTTGGTGAAGATCCCTCCATCTGTTTGTGTGTTTGTTTTGCTGCCTCATTTTTTCAATGCCATCAGTCAAAAAGTTTTGGACGAATTTATATAAAATTTACATGAATTGTTAGGTATATTATAATGAGCGAATGACCAAATTCTTGTGATGATCTGTTCGTTCGTTCGAATGTTTGTTACTGTGTTTGATTTTATATTTGTTAGCGCAATAATTCAAAAAGTTTAGAGTAAATCTTTATGAAACTTACAGGAATTGTTAGTAATGGTAAAAGACACGAATAATAAAATTTTGGTGAAGATCGGCTGATTCATTTTTATGTTTGAGTTGTGTTTGTCTTAATGTTTGTTGCGCAATAACTCAAAAAGTTTCAAATTGATCTTTATGAAATTTACAGGAATTGTTAATAATGTTAAAAGGACAAAATTTTCAAATTTTGGTGTAGATCGGCTGATTATTTTCTAAATTTGAGTTGTGTTTGTCATAATGTTTGTTACGCAACAACTCCAAAAAATTTGCATGAATCTTTATGAAATTTGCAGGAGTAGTTAGTAATTTTAAAAGATATAAATGACTAAATTTTGGTGCAGATCGGTTGGTTCGTCTGTATGTTTGACTTATGTTTGTCATAATGTTTGTTAAGAGCATAACTTTAACAGTTATGGAAGGATCTTAAAAAAAATTGCAGAAGCTGTTAATACTATTAAAAGGAACAAATTATTAGATTTTGGAGTTGATACAAAAGAAATCATGGTTTCAGAGCCAATATGAATTTTTTCGTTACCGTTGCCTTACTTGGCGGAGGTATGCGCTCTCACAGTGCTCTAGTTTCCAAATTTGATCCTTGAGATACAATAAAAAAATTCTCTTATTTTTTAAACGTGTAGCGCACTTTTGCCGTTTGCTGTTGAATTTTTTTTTCCTCCTACCCCTCATCGAAGTCAAGAATGTCTAGAAGGCGAAAAATTTATAGTTACGATCAATAATAAATTGAAGCATAACAGACAAAAACTTACAAATTAATTAACATAATTACAATTCTTGTAACTGAATAACTTCCAGAGGTTATCAACGCATAGGTTAGCTCAGGCTTCCTCCCGTCCCATTTTGTTGCCACCACTTTTACTGCCTTTTGTTCAGTTCTTTCTCTTATTTTACGACTTGCTGTACCAATTCGTGTTGATCCTGTGCTTGAACAACCTCGTGCAAGGGCTCCATATTTCTATTGACGTAGGGTTTGTTCGATTGGGCTCCGAATTCAAGCCTGCCAAGCTTGACTTGTTTGAAAATCCAGCCACAACCTTCGGTTTTGGAATTTTGAATCGTGTTGAAAACGTTACAAATTACTAAATGCATGTCGGGTGTGCTCGATTGGGCGGCAAAGTGGTGACTTCGCGGCTTGAGTTGCCCGGACCTTCAAGCACGAGCGCTGGCTTGCACCCGCTGAATCGAAGTACAAGCGTTGTCCTTCAATGAGTTACTCATGAGGCTTCGACAAACTTGACTTGTCTCCTCCGACTTTTCTCCGTGTCTTTTCTTCAGCATCTCCGACGTAATCGGGTTGCTTTTACCTCTTGCGATCCAATACAAAGTGGAAAAACCAGCGATTCTGTCTCCAATTACTGGCAAGTGAAGCCTCGAAGTTAAAAATCTGCAGCCAAGCACACGCGCCCAGAACCGTGTCGTGAGACGCGGCTTCCATTAATTGCACTCGGTGGTCAAACTCTTCGACATATATAAGTACCTAGCGAAACTTGCAAACTGGAATGTCAATTGGTTTTCAACAGAAATGACGCTGCCTATTCTATGCCTTTCTATTACTTGCAGCCTTGATCATGCATGCAAGATCTATTTTTTATAGTTTTGCCGCTACAGGCTCTTCGATGTTCTTCATGGAAAAATTTTATGCAGTTGCCTGTTACCTAATAAGGCCTTTCAATTGCTGAGAACATCATCAACGAGATTTGAGAGTCTTCCGCCCGCTGCATAACATAAACTATTAATATAATTACAACAGCACTCCAAGAACGCAGACCCAGCCAAACGACGCAGAGTTAAGTGCAGAATAGTAGAAGGATCGGCCTGTCCACAATGCCCACTTTGTCATACGGGAGAACGAAAAGTCTCCTACCTATTGGCGTGCAGCGGGCATTCCACGGCTCTCGCTTCCGTGCATCTCTGGCAGGGACCTCATGGCGTCTCTATCTCTCTCTCTTCTCATCTTTCGTGTACCTTGCTTTCTCCACTTCCGCATCCCTCTACGGAGCCCCTCCGGACAGAGATCCCTCAAGGTAGACTCGACAACAACAGGTACAGAATGATAGAGCGACTCTCAAGGCGACAATCAGACTGGCGGATCATCAAAATTTGATCATCTGTCCCTCGGACTCTCTTGACATTCCGAATAATTCCTGTAAAGTTCGTAAAGATACTTTCACAACCTTTGGACTGATGTTGCTGACAGAGAGAACTGTTGAGCCCAGCACAAGATTACCTTACTACATTACCTTATAGGCGGAGGGAATTATTATCCTGACCGTGACTAAAAGGTCTGCTGAATGTAAAGTTTTCCACAAAAAGAAAGTACATGCATAGCCCAGGGAACGCTAACAATAGGCCAAGGCCACTAAGGGCTCCATCCAGAAGCAGCTCAAGGGCACAGGGTTGTCAATGGTAAAGGAGAGGGATACAAGCATCTTCATACTGATGCAGTTTGTTTGGGTCTTCCAACAAGAGCGACAGACGTCCAGCTAAACTACCGAGAGTCGAGAGATACTCAGATACTGTACTTGGAAGAAAATGCAGCAGACATAGAGTACGTGCTCAATTTTATCGTTTTCTTTCATATGCTGCGTTGTGTCATAGAAAGTATAGCTAGCTGGTACTACTTTAATGACTGTCTGCAAATACAACGGCCAGAAACCGAAACCCAACTTTCACATCTCGCGTTGTATAAGTAAATTATAGAAAAATTAAGTATTTTTGTAGTTATGTAAACTTCTGTATATTTAGTATTTTTATATACTTTGATTTTATCTGGCTTTCGTGAAAATTTTTTGATGATGATGCCTAAAGCCTAAAGGCGGGTTAAAACGGTAGTGAATGAGCAAGTTTACTCAGCTTCCACTCCGAATGCACAGATGTGTCCATTTAAGCGGCACAAAATGGTAAATCGAAGAGGCTTTGTGAGTTCTAATTTGTCGCCAATATTAAGATATATCCATCTAGCACTAAACTAAGGACATTCGCTGAAGAAATCGATTTGATGCCTAAAATACCCCCTAAACCTTCGCCCTTTTTGATATTCACCTTCAATAAACCTCTGATGCTTACGAAGCTTAATAAAACATTTAGACGATTGTCTGAGGTCACTCGTTCAGCTGTCCATCGTATGAGCCACAAGTCCTCACGAGTCGCCAGCAACAGTCGTGTGTTCACACAAAAATCAAAAGAGCGCGTTCTTTCAGTTCAGTACCAGGCGATTGTTTAGCAGCACCCCATATAATCACAACTGTGTAGCTGTCAAAAGTTTTAATGAAAATATGTAAGGTAAAGTTAGCTTTAACTGTACCCTCCACTTGGAAACCCACACGCACTGATTCGTCCGACAGACATCGGCCAGCTGTCCCCAGAAGAGTAAGTGCAGCTGCAGCCGATGACGGATCGCTAAGAAAAATGGTGTCGAAACGGAAGTGTCGACGGCCCGCCACCCCCTACCCTAAGGTAAGTACCCCACGATAGTTATGCGCATCAAGCAAATTTGCTGATTCAACCCGCCGAGCGTCATGACAAAGACCGCTCCTGGCCTGGGGATTGTTCCACTTCCTGTCAGTTCCTGGGACCCTCAGCACAACTTTGCAGCACGCAACGTCTGCTGCTACCGAGGCAGGACATCTGGACATCAGCCTAAAGAAACAATCACCTCAGGAAATTGGCGTAACGTGTGAAGACATCATTGCATCT
Source organism: Parhyale hawaiensis (assembly GCA_001587735.2). NCBI lineage: Eukaryota > Metazoa > Arthropoda > Malacostraca > Amphipoda > Hyalidae > Parhyale > Parhyale hawaiensis. The sequence continues at coordinate 21,335,717 of LQNS02000211.1, forward strand.
GTTTATTTTTCAACGAACAAATATGTTTTCTACTGTATGATGAACATTTATTATTGCTTAGAAAATTACGCTACGTTCTTTGACGCATCCTAAAGCGGGAGACGCACTCATTTCAATATTTACAAAACTTTAGTCTTTAACATTACATTAATTTATTCAAATTAGTCTATTATATAATAATAATAATAAGTTTATTAAAACGTGAAGAACATTACAAAAGGTATCAAATGTAGAATATGAAGTAGTAACGCTAGTAAAGTAGGCATCACGTGTCATACCCATGGGTAGCTTAATAGCTAATCGGGCAACTACACAAAACGGAGATACAACAACTGGACATATCACAATAAAAGTCGGCTCCAGTTTATGCCGNCGTGATCCTCATCAGTTTTGGAGCTTTTGAGTGTTGCCGTCAGGCAGGCATGAGAATTGGATATTTGAAATCGTTACATTGACTTTTATAATTAACGTTACTTTATTTCAAATAAGCTCTCAGATTCCAACCTTTTTGCGACAATCAACGCATAGGTTAGCTCAGGCTTCCTCCCGTCCTATTCTGTTGCCACCACTTTTACTGCTTTTGTTCAGTTCTTTCTCTTCTTTTACGACCTGCTGTACCAATTCGTGTTGATCCTGTGCTTGAACAACCTCGTGCACGGGTTCCACATTTCTATTGACGTAGGGTTTGTTCGATTGGGCTCCAAATTCAAGCCTGCCAAGCTTGACTTGTTTGAAAATCCAGCCACAACCTTCGGTTTTGGAATTTTGAATCGTGTTAAATATGTTAGGAATTAGTAAATGCATGTCGGGTGCGCTCGATTGGGCGGCAAAGTGGTGACTTCGAGGCTTGAGTTGCCCGGACCTTCAAGCACCCGCTGAATCGAAGTACAAGCGTTGTCCTTCAATGAGTTACTCATGAGGCTTCGACAAACTTGACTTTTCTCCTCCGACTTTTCTCCGTGACTTTTCTTCAGCATCTCCGACGTAATCGGGTTGCTTTTACCTCTTGCGATCCAGTACAAAGTGGAAAAACCAGCTATTCTGTCTCAATTTCTGGCAAATCAAGTCTCGAAGTTAAAAATCTGCAGCCAAGCACACGCACCCAGAACCGTGTCGTGAGACGCGGCTTCCATAGCACTCGGTGGTCAAACTCTTCGACAAATATAAGTACTTATCGAAACTTGCAAACTGGAATGTCAAGTGGTTTCCAACAGAAATGATGCCGCCTATTCTATGCCTTTCTGTTACTTGCAGCCTTGATCACGCAAGATCTATTTTTTTAAATTCTGCTGCTACAGGCTCTTCGATGTTCTTCATAGAAAAATTTTGGGCAGTTGCCTGTTACCTAATAAGGCCTTTCAATTGCTGAGAACATCATCAACGAGATTTGAGAGCCTTCCGCCCGCTGTATAACATAAACTATTTATAAAATTTGAACAGCACTCCAAGAACGCAGACCCAGCCAAACGACGCAAAACTAAGTGCAGAATAGTAGAAGGATCGGACTTGCAGCCTGTCCACAATGCCCACTTTGTCATACGGTAGAACGAAAAGTCTCCTACCTATTGGCGTGCAGCGGGCATTCCACGGCTCTCGCTTCCGTGCATCTCTGGAAGGGACCTCATGGCGTCTCTACCTCTCTCTCTTCTCACCTTTCGTGTGCCTTGCTTCCCCCACTTCCGCATCCCTCTACGGAGCCCCCTCCGGACAGAGATCCCACAAGGTAGACTCGACAACAACAAGTACAAAATGATAGAGCGACTCTCAAGGCGACAAACGGACTGGCGAATCATCAATATTTGATCATCTGTCCCTCGGACTCTCTTGACATTCCAAAATAATTCCTGTAAAGTTCGTGAAGATACTTTCACAAAGTTTGGACTGATGTTGCTGACAGAGAGAACTGTTGAGCCCAGCACAAGATTACCTTATAACATTACCTTATAGGCGGAGGGAATTATTATCCTGACCATGACCAAAAGGTCTCCTGAATGTAAAGTTTTTCACAATAAAAAAAGTATAGCGCTGGGAACGCTAACATTACGAACAATGGGCCAAGACCACTAAAGGCTCCATCCAGAAGCAGCTCAAGGGCACAGTGTTGTCAGTGGTAAAGGAGATGGATACTAGTATCTTTATACTGATGCAGTTTGTTTGTGTCGTCCAACAAGAGCGACAGACGTCCAGCTAAACTACCGAGAGATACTGTACTTGGTAGAAAATGCAGCAGACATAGAGTACATGCTCAATTTTATCGTTTTCTTTCATATGCTGCGTTGTGTCATAGAAAGTAGAGCTAGCGGGTACTACTTTAAATACGGTCTGCATATACATCGGCAAGAAACCGAAACCCAACTTTCACATCTCGCGTTGCATAAGTAAATTATAGAAAAATTAAGTATTTTTGTAGTTACGTTAACTTCTGTATATTTATTATTTTTATATACTCTGACTTTATCTGGCTTTCGTGAAAATTTTTTGATGATGATGATGCCTAAGGCTAACGGCGGGTTAAAACGGTAGTGAATGAGCAAGTTTACTCAGCTCCCAGTCCGAATGCGCAGCTGTGTCCATTTAAGCAGCACGAAATGGTAAATCGAAGAGGCTTTGTGAGTTCTTATTTATCGCCAATATTAAGATACATCCATCTAGCACTAAACTAAGGACATTCGCTGAAGAAATCGATTTGATGCCTAAACCTTCGCCCTTTTTGATATTCACCTTCAATAAACCTCTGATGCTTACGAAGCTTAATAAAACATTCGGACGATTGTCTGAGGTCACTCGTTCAGCTGTCCATCGTATGAGCCACAAGTCCTCACGAGTCGCCAGCAACAGTCGGGTGTTCACATAAAAGTCAAAAGAGCGCCTTCTTTCAGTTCAGTACGTGGCGATTGTTCAGCAGCATCCCATATAATCACAACTGTGTAGCTGTCAAAAATTTTAACGAAAATATTTAAGGTAAAGCCAGCTTTAACTGCACCCTCCACTTGGAAACCCACACGCACTGATTCGTCAGACAGACATAGGCCAACTGTCCCCAGATGAGTAAGTGCAGCTGCAGCCGATGATGAATCGCTAAGAACCATGGTGTCGAAACGGAAGGGTCGACTGCCCGCCACCCCCTACCCCAAAGTAATTAACCCACGATAGTTATGCGCATCAAGCAAATCTGCTTATTCAACCCGCCGAGCGTCATGACAAAGACCGCTCCTGGCCTGGGGATTGTTCCACTTCCTGGGACCCTTAGCACAACTTTGCTGCACGCAACGTCGTCTGCTACCGAGGCAGGACAACTGGACATCAGCCTAAAGAAACAATCACCTCAGGAAATTGGCGTAACGTATGAAGACATCATTGTATCTGTTTATTTTTCAACGAACAAATATGTTTTCTACTCTATAATGAACATTTATTATTGCTTAGAAAATAACACTACGTTCTTTGACGCAACCTAAAGCGGGAGACGTACTCATCTCAATATTTACAAAACTTTAGACTTTAACATTAAATTAATTTCATTCGAATTAGTCTATTATATAATAATAGTGGGATAAGATTTCTGTAGAAAATATATAATGGCCCTAGTCATCCACGGTCGTATTTTCTTCCAGAGCCATTTGTTCGGGTGAGGTACACTCGGCGTACTGGTGCTCTTGATGAGTTTGCCTTGTAACTGGTTCGATGACATACGGGTCAGTATTGTCGTTCGTTTTTTCTATCGTGTGTGGATGTTTGGAATGGTCTTGATGGCTCTGTCTTTGCTGGTGCGGGTACTGGTAGCTTTAAACGATCTGTACACAGAGCTATTTTGTGATCTCGGATCTTCTCTTTCCTTTTTTTTTTCTTTTTCATCACTCGCTGGGCTGGTTGCGTGGGAATTTGTCAACCTTATGGAGTTGCTCCTTTTCCACGTCGCTAGTCTAGTGTAACAGTTGTTGGTCACTCTGCGCTTGTTTGCTCGCTGTTTTGGTTGGTAGTTCCCTCCGTCACGCTGTCAAGGATTTAGATAGGAGAAAAATTTTCCAATGAAAAACAGGTTAAGATGTCACAAAATTTCAGCTCTTTGAGTAACCGTGCCAAATACAGCTTCTGAAATAGTTGGTCAACAGTGGGAGTAATGCATTTTCTGCATCTTGCTTTGCTCTCAAAACTAGCTCGGTACTTTTTGATGTGACGATGATGAATCTGCTTCTGAGCGTGGTAGATGACAGGCAGCACCTTTACTAGAGTTTTTGATCAGGTCGGGCATTAAAAATATATCGCAAATTTTTTAGCTGAATTTCTTTGTAGCAGTTCGGGAGGTTCAGTATTGATTGGAGTTTTCGTTCCTTTCGGGCATAATCCATTTCGCTTATGCTTTCTTTAGCTAAATCTCTTCGATCGTTGCAGTTGAAACCTCACACTGAACTGACACCTTTTTACATATGTTCTATTCATATATCAGCCAAATTTCGCCTCTAAGGCTTTAGCTATCGGCTGGTATTCAGGTTACGGTCAGCCCTGAGCGTTGTGAGTGAATTCCTTTGACTTAACTATACTTTCTTAGTGCTGCCCAACGTTGACATATCCAAACTGATATCCGCGCCTTATTTTGCAGGGAAGATAAATTGCTCTCGCAAAACTCATGGCTGCGTGGCTGTACAACTTGTGTGTTTCATTAATGGAGGATCACGCCTGCAGGTATGAGACCTAGTTAACGACAAAACCTATATTGCGAACCGGAGCAATAAGAAGCCTAATCAGAAAATTATGGCCGACATTTTTGACGGCTGGGCCACCTGGCAACTTTTATAGAAGACGCCTGTCCAGTAATTCCCAATATTATTGCTGAAAAAGAATGACTATGCTTTCTCTAACGTAATCTACTGCGGGAGACGCACATACTGTATTTCAGTATCCTTATATAATAGAACGCTTCGTTTCTTTATGTATTTCGTGTCCGCTCTTAACGAAATAGATAGGCGGAAAATAGGCCTGGTTGCAGAAGATGGCAAAGGGTTTGTTAGCCCTTTATCTGAAGGCACTTCTTGCTTCAAACACATCTTGGAATCCAATTAAAGATATTTGCAGCTTCCATGGAGTCAATTTTTATAACTTTTTTCTTCCAGGGATCATGTCATCCGTGTGTCATCAAATATGAAAAGATGCCAGGGAGAGGCAGCTGGAGGACGATTGGGTGGTAGATGAGACACTATGAAGGATAATTGCCTGAAACAGCGTCCCCCATGAAAATGGGAACGCAACCATCTGCCGAATTTATACGTCGTGACCTGGAAGAAAAAAGTTATAAAAATTGACTCCATGAAAGCTGCAAATATCTTTACTTGGATTCCAAGATGTGTTGGAAGCAAGAAGTGACTTCAGATAAAGGAATAAAGAACCCTTCGCCATCTTCTGCAACCAGGTCTATTTTCCGCCTATCTATTTCCTTAAGAGCGGACACGAAATACATAAAGAAACGAAGCGTTCTATTATATAAGGATGCTGAAATACAGTATGTGCGTCTCCCGCAGTAGATTACGTCAGAGAGAGCATAGTCATTCTTTTTCAGCAATAATATTAGGAATTACTGGACAGGCGTCTTTTATAAAAGTTAACAGGTGGCCCAGCCGTCAAAAATGACGGCAATAATTTTGTGATTAGACTTCTTATTGCTCCGGTTCGCAATACAGGTTTTGCCGTTGAATAGGTCTCATACCTAACCCCTTTTGCATTTCTAGCTACGCCTCTGCTCTGATAACTGATAATGTTTTAAAAATTGTCAATACAAATGTATTAATATCGCCAGAATATGTAACGCAGTAACTCAAAATAACGGATAATCTATTCTTACCCTATACCTCGATATGAATGTTAATATATATACAGGTATGCATGGGCCACGCGATGCTCAAGCTGTGCACATCACCAGCTATAGAACGGTACCGCACTTTGAATTTTCTGCCACAGACTTTCCATCAATGTAAACTGAACACCTCCCTTATAAGCCTTCTCTTCAACATGGACCACAGATGTTCGATGGGGTTGAGGTCAAGAGAAGCAGGAGGCCGTATTATAATAATGCCGTGGTGGCTTTGGCGGAATGCGATGTTGCATTTTCATGCATGAACATCAGCTAACGTCGGCGTGCCTGTGGCAGGTCTTGCAACCATGGCCACAAATGCTCTTCTAAAAGCCTCTAGCAGGTCTTGCTGGTGACTTCAACACCTTCGGGCGCTCTAAATTGTCCTACAATCTCTCCACCGGTGATCCCAGCCCAGAACATTATTCTACCCCCACCCTGCTGACGCCGAAGTCAAGTAGCACGAGGTTCTCCAAAAGGTAGCCAA
>LQNS02000211.1:21350855-21376382 GCA_001587735.2 Parhyale hawaiensis
ACTGCAGCCAGCTGCAACATCCCCCGCGGAGCAGGCACTCAGGACAGCCCTCGATCACACGAGGAAACAGTCCTAAGACGTGCTGGTGTACACAGTGCCATTCGGATTATGGAGGGATAGAGGACCCTGAACAAACCTGTGCAGGTTTACAGGGCATCCGTCTTAAAGCTTAAATACAAATTTCAGATACACGGAGCACAAAATTCTAATCGTGAAGGCCCAGACTACAAAAAAAAATTGGGAGAGTTCAATTCAATAGAATATTCTTTCGCGTCTATTCTTATGGTTAATGGGCCCTTAGAAGTAACAAACATATGAGAAATGAGTAACCGAACCGATCTACTGTACCAAGACAACTTATCGAAGGGTGCAAAGAATAGAGAAAGACACTCGAGTGGACGGCCCCTTTCATGGCCTAAAAGTTGTGTAGAGCACGGTTTGCTTTCGCCGCATTGCCATACCCTCTGGGCTGCAGTGAACCTGATTTCAGGCATAGGATTTGTAAAGTGAACTTGCAACATGTAAGACATGGCGAGGTAATCCTGTCAATGTCTATCGCCAGTCGTCTCGACCTGTGTGTAGTCTTACCTTTGATTAAATTCGGGGGCTGAATGAAATTTACGACTGAGATAGCATTAACAAAAGTTAAATAATGTCTTTGCAGCCCAAAACCGCCGGATGAGTCGCCGGTCCAGGTGCTGCTGTGTCACTTGGAGAAGTTCGAGCAGGAGGCTGAGAACAGCGAGGAGGTGACGCTGGAGGAAGTTTTTCACAACAGCAGACGCTTCCCAGTGCAGTTCCCTGTGCACACTCCCAGGCTGGAGAACTTGCTGCAGGTAATGCGAAATGGCAGCCACAGTGATTAAAAGGGTAGTTCTCAACGTGCGGTGTAGGCCCGACAGGGTGGTGATTTGGGGCAATTCGAGAATGTGTTTCATTAACCGATAGTGGGTATGAGCGTGAGTTTGAGTTCATACCTGCGATGTGCACAAATCGATTGAATATAAAATATGCATGCAAATAATTATTGTGGGATGTTCATGTGTAATTGCGTACAAATCATACGCCTTAAATGTTAGATTTGTTTACTTTATGCTGCTGACAGAACACTAGAGGCCGAAGAAGAACTAGTTGGATATGAAGAACATTTTTATTTAGTTATGTTATTTTTCCATGCGCCATTCTTCCTTTAGTTCGAAATTCTGCCCTAAAATCTTATTATTAGTAGTTGACCCACTTTGATTGAAGCATGCGAGTATTCTCTTTGTGCAAGCTGTTTCCAATTGTCTGAAAGAATGTTAGGAAAGAACAGGAAAATACGCTAAAATGTTATTATACATTCCCGATTTTTTTTTCCAGGTGAACCCGTTCAAAAACGAACTACGCAAGCAGGGAAAAATATTCACAAAAGACGTTGTCAACAGGTACATCTATTCATCCTATCCAATAGTGCACGAAAAGGTGCTACATATTTTGCCTACGTTCCTGAAACACAAGATTGACTGGGGAGAAGAAGTAGAAAGGTGAGTCAGTTCCATGTCTTTTAGACATCGAGCTTAGGATTGGACAAGGCCATAGGTTTAGGTTAGTTAATTAGGTTTCCCGGTCCTATATTATGGGAGTCAGCATCCCAGGAGAACCTTATAAGTTAACTCTAATACTTCTACTAATTGGAAATAATGGTATCGCTCTGTCCCTACTCTTACATTTTATCAAATTTGTGAAACAGTGTCTCTGGAACTACTGTGAGGAAAAACTCGTATATGAGATCGTCCCAGCGCGGGTGAAACAGTACTCTCAGTTAGTGTTCAGAAGATACAAATAATGATGCGTTCAAATTTTTTTTCTGTACTCAGTCTCCTACCATCAAGAAAACTATGGTACGGTTTGCAGTTACTAAAGGAAGTTAGGAAGGAAGGAAGGAAGAAAAATCATTTATTTTGTTATATGGATGCAGTACCCAGTACATTAGAGGCGCAGCACCCAGAGATATTCATTCTTATAGCTAACACATAGGAGAAGATTTATATACCATTGGTTAGTGAATTTACACTCGTGGGCAGAACCCGTTAGAAATTACAGCTGTAGCTCAATTTTGGACAGACGATCTTGTTTCCCATTCTCTTATCCTCTATATGATAAAAATAGGAAAATTTAGAACTCAAAATAGACATATTACTGCTTGGAATAAGGTGCGCGTTTTATAGGGTGTATATTTTTATCCTATATGATCCTATATGATAAAAAATCAACAACTTAATAAATAAAGTAGACATATAACAGAAATACGCGACACGTTACGAAATTAATTCAACTCTGTGACTAAAACTCAGATATATGAGATGGACGAGAATTTATCTGTGAATAATGGTCTTTTGGAGCATAAGAGAAGACAGTTATATAAGCAGGCTAGAAGATCTGAACTAACTGAGATATCTGCAATGGGTGAGAGTGTCTGTCGCGTTTACGCAGAGAATTTTAGTACAATTATTGGAATCTCTCGAAGGACGGCCACTCCATCCTAGTGAAATGATAATATTCAGTCGCATAATGTTCGGGATCGGGAAAATCAATCCAAAGCTTTGCCCCGGACACAGAAAGCGCTTGTTGACCAGTTCTGGTGCTGGTGTAGCAAACTTTGAGCTGTCCTCACCGAAGAGATCGTCCACTGATTTCACTATTGGGAGTAAACTGCACAACCTCGGCATTTCCAGGAGCACCATGCAGTGAGCAAAAAATATGTTGGCCTTCATCTAGTTTAAATTTTGTGCTAACTCGTGGCCATTGGAGCTTTTTCAGCAGTGGACTGGCATAATCGCGCTTGGTGAATTTTCTGTTGAGGCCTTCTTTTGCCACAAAATTCAGGGCTTTTTGTACATTTGATGTAAGGTACTCGAATCAGCAGTCTTGACTCTGGATAATGATTTGCCTTATGGTTTTCATCTGATTTTGCAGCCTTTTCTTCCCCTACATGGCTGGGTCAAACTAACCTACCGTCTTGAAATAACTCTAGTTTTACTCATACACGCCCGTCTTTCATTTTTGTTACTAATGAAGAAACCTGTCTTGTTTCAGAGAGCTGTACGAAAGACTCACCGTCTTCGACCTAGTCGAGAAGCTCATCAAGAACCGCCCTGTGGTGTTTATTAACTCGTGGGACCATCACCTTCTCCTGGACGGAGCGCATGGCTTCGGAGACTTTGAACATGTAGGTAAAGATGCAAACCCCAAGAAGGAATTAAGCCTCGATCAGTACAACAGCTATGATGAGATGAAATTAGCTGCTCTCATTTGCTTCAGCTCGATGTCCCCTTTCATTAACGATGGCAGCCGAAACAACTGTGGGGTGGTCGGCAATGGCGTCACTCACGAACTTGATGGAACCATCATCGGCCAAGTCGGTGCCAGATTCGAAAAAGAAGGACTGATGGACTGGCAAGATTGCATTGTGAAGGAAAATCAAAATACCATCGAAAATGGTTACGGAAAAGACAACAAATCACCGAAAGCGCAAATGTTGCAAGCTTGGGCACAACTCTGGGAAAGGGAGTACCTGCCCACTTACGATGAAGTCAAAGCTGCACCTGAGGGCTATGAATATCTCCATATTAAGGATGCGTATCTCGATAAGCAAATCTATAAAGCTCGTATGCAAATGCTTGCAGAGATCATGCTTATTGACGCTAGTAACAGAGCAAAAGAAGCTCAGAGAGTGGCCTACCTCCATGTTTCAGGTCTAGGTCCTAGCGAATGGATGATATCCCCTATACAAAACAGACTCTATGTGGATGCTTGGGCACAAGCAATCCAAGCAATGCCACTCAACGTCACTAACCACATCGGCTGCATTAATTTTAGTGATATTCCCATCACTAGAATCCATGGGGCCAAATCGGGAGAGAAGTTCCCCAACACCGAAATAATGGTGAAGTTTTCAAAAAGAGAACTTCTGGAGCGAGTTCCGAAAGGCTGCCTGCTCGTATGCAACTACTCCGCAGACTCGAACGCTATGCCAGGTAAGGTTTCGTGAGCTACTTGAGAGAGGTTTATGAAGGATGAAGTTTTTTTAAATTCACACTGTAAAATAAATACTTTTGACGATGACGAAATATATAGGCGATATTGCAAGAGACCTTAACCCTATATGCGTTGCTACTGGCATTGGGGAATTATAGCAGGGTCAATCTAATTGGTGTGCAGCACAACTAAGATTAAATTATCAAATTTCATTGTCCAATTGTAAATTTACTCTCTGATAGTCATTTGTTAGATGTACCTTGTGTAAGCAGCTGTCCAATTTTGAATGGTACTTGAGAGAATAAAAAAATATGCTGAGAGTTATTCCAACTAATCATGTACATAGCTATATTACTTTTATTGTAGTGGGAGTTTCTGTTTCCGCAGTTTATCAATCCACCACCTTTTTATTTAAGAGTAGCCTAACTATTTTATGATGCGTATCAAATCTACTATTGATGGCCAACAATAAATTTGAAAGTGGGGACATAAAGCCTACTGGCACTCATCAACAAAGAGCCTCTGTAGCAACGTAACACAACCTGGTGAAAATAGGGTTATGCCGTTTCAGCAAGTCTAGCTCTTCCACTTGGACAGGTAACGAGTTCTGGCTAGGCTCGCTGTCAACAGCTGGTGGACCCGCCGCTGCCTGCTCCTCCAGCATCGCAGAACTGCACAATCCTCTCATCAACCCCCGCATCTCCGCCACACATTTGCGTGTGGCGTCCAGATCCGAAGGCGTCGTCTCCATCACCAGACACGCTGACGCCCTCAGACACAGCCTGACTGCGGGCAGCATGCCATGAATGCCCTAGAAATTATTTCTCAGCCACTCGTGGGATCTTTTGTAGATTCTGTAGCTGCTCTAAGAACGTAGCAGAACTTAGTCCTACCCATGTCTCAGGGCAAGACAGTGAAGATTTGGTATGCTTATTTGTCACACACAATCTTGAAAAACGTCTTACATTTCTTCAACAGGTGATAGGCGTAGGATAGGGCCTTCTAATTCCTTGGAAGGTGTTTAAATGAGATGAAAGTATTCGCTACTGACGGTATCTCTAAACACCATCACAGAAAGAAAAAAACATATATATTTCCTCATCCGCATGCGAAGCCCAACATAGGCATTAAGGAAAGGAAGAATGAAATAACATTTATTTTCTCATATGGATGTTGCGTCCAACAAAGTTAGGGCACAGCACCTGAGGTTTTCAGTGTTAGTGCTAACTTATGAACAATACTAAACACTAACATAAGAGAGAGTTGTCATCTAGTCTGTTGAAAGTCACTGTCGCAATGCCTACATATTATTAATGAGATTTAAGAGAAACGTCGGGTAAACAGAGTTAAAGCAAAATAGGTTTTTTTTTGCGAGTATGAAGTACCATTTATAGTAAACAATCAACGAGAAATAATCGGCCGAAAAAATTTTTTCTTTGAAATTATGAAGTACAGTTTAAATGAAAGCAATAGGCTAGGGCAAGATATTGCCAACTAGTAACCACTTCGTTAACAAAGTTTCCAACCCGGCAACCTGAGGTATTCATTCTTAATACGAACATAGCGGGAGTGGGGTAGCACTATTTTGTTCACAAAATCAGAGCGTTGATTCTTTCTCAGAAAACTCTAGCTGTATTGTCAACAGCCAATCCAAAAATTTTACCTAATTCATTTTACTTCTTTAAATCATAATACAATAAAAAGTAAAGCACTAGGGTAGCTGCTGAAAAAGGAATCATTCTCCAATAATACGAATTCAATGAATATTACAACAAAGGTAAAGTTATATAAGTAAACGTTTTGAAAATAAATCCCATCATCAGTGCAATCTGTACACCACAGCAGTTAAGAGTTTAAAACTTAAATTCGCATTTGGAATCGAAAAAAGCACCCGTGGACAGCATAGCAAAACATCTTTCATTATTTTCGTGGACTATAGTATTCTACGCTCGGAAGAATCGGAGGTGAAACCTAAAATAGTAAAATTTATCATTTGCTCTCTGTTATCGCCTTGTTCACTACGTAAGCGGACTGACAAAAATGGCGGGACGGCGAACTTCCAACCAACCAGTTCCACAATTCGGTCCAAATGTTCGAATACTCTGGCGCCAAGCAAACGATAGGTGCCATATGTAGGCATGTAGCTCGATGCACCTGTGCACAACTGAATTTATAAACGAGAGATTTTCGCATATCAGTGGGAAGTTTGTCTCTGAAGTGAAAGAATGATCCGATGGAAAAGTTGGTTGTTTTCATTGACATTACGTGTCTCAAAAGAAAGTTGATCTTGGATGAATTCATTCAAACAGCCAAGCTAGGTTATGTTCGATGAAATCAAAATATTGTGTAATCTTAATGAAGCAGAGTTAAATAGGAACTGCGTAATGTTGGGAGTTCAGCAGAGCAACATAGTCATTCACGATTTCTAACCATACGGCGCTTTGAAGATTTTCTTTTCGTTTAATTTACTTGACCTATTTATTACGATTGATGAAAGGAAAGAACTCGATGGTAAAGGTGAAGTTTAGCTAGAACAGAGTTTTTTATGATTTCTGTGACATCTGTAGATAATATGAGGCATTCTAAGACTTTTTTCATGAATGACATTTCCGTTTCAAATGCTTAGTTTTTGAGATGTTTGACTTTGAAGTACCCATTGTTTTTCTATGGGAAAAAATACCCAGCGACCCCATAGGACCCTAAAGTAACCTAAACTTACCTAACCTAACCTACCTAACTTTACCTAACCTAGCTTTACCTATACTAACTGTGCCTAAACTAACTTTACCTAAACTAACTTTACCTAAACTAACTTTACCTAACCTAACTTTACCTAACCTAACTTTACCTAACCTTACATAACCTAACCTAACCTAACCTTATCTTACCTAACCTAGCCTTAATTTACCTAACCTAACCTCAAACTTACCTAACCTGACCTTAACTAACTTATCCAAAGTTCCCATGGGGCCGCCGGGAAATTTTATCGAGGAAAATAATGGGAATTTCAAAGTCAACTATCTCAAATATTAAGCATTTGCGACCAAAAAGTCATTAATGAAAAAAGTTTTACAATGCCTCATATAACCTGAAAAAGTCCTAAAAATCGTAAAAATCTCCATTGTAGCTAAAGTTCGCCTTTACCAACGCGATTGTTTTCCACTCTACCAATATGCGTTATGTTAAGTGTCAAGCTAGATAAACTGCCAGCAGTACCAGATATCTGTTTTCTAGTCTTTCTAGGCAAGATTTTCTTGTGGCTCGAGATCCTGATGGTCAGTACCTTAGAAATAATAGCGTCTGAACTCTGGTCTTATTGTCATTTCTTTCAGGTTAAGTTAAGAAGTGCTAAGTTTTGGACCCCGCGGCTCCTTAATGAATACCGTACGCTTACTGTAAGTATTGTTACTATAGCATAAGACGTTAACTATTTGTATTTCTCCAATTAACTGATGATACGCAGCACTGATATTGAGAATGCAAAACATCTCTCTTGACATAACGGCAATAGCGTGGAGCGGGCCGGAACCTGGGTTTCAGCTCCTGTCTGGTAATGGGTTTGTTGGTCCGTCCATTGCTGAATATTTAACGAATCGAATTAATTTTCGAGGATGCTGTTCCTACTCTCGAGCGGTCTTCGCACAAAAAAAAAAAATAAATAAAAAATCGTGGATGACGGGCATTCTCATTTTTTTTTTTTGATCGGATATCATTCATTTTGGTGACTTGTTTTAGCACTGACTATATTTGAATTTTTTATCTGTAAGCACTTGGCGGCCTAAGGAGGTGAAGGTGTGCAATCTATCAGCGACAAAGAGCGATGCTGCGAAGAGTAAAACACATGTGAAGAACGCAGGTTCTTAATTTCTTTCAACCAAATGAATTTGCTGCCAGTCTCTCAAACGTGACAGGTCTTTCGCCGTTGGTCTTTTCGCCGTTGGTCTTTTCGCCGTTGGTCTTTTCGCCGTTGGTCTTTTCGCCGTTGGTCTTTTCGCCGTTGGTCTTTTCGCCGTTGGTCTTTTCGCCGTTGGTCTTTTCNTTGACCGACCGCGAATTGACCGCCGGAGAATTGACCGACGGCGAAAAGACCTAGAACCCTCTGATAGACCAAGTTGACCGTCGATGGGAGGGGCAGTTTTTCATTGGTAAAGGTGTGTGTGGTATTAGTGTTTCACGGTGCCACAGTATTTGGGGTAACTAGTATCTGCTGCGGCTATTGTACAATTAAGTAGCACCTATCTTGACTGAAGAACTAAAAACGAGATTGTCACGTAGCTCTTTGCTTCCTTCCTCAACTTATTTTCAAAAGTTTGGTGTTAACTAAAGGCTGCGGGCTGCGCTCCAGCAAAGAGAAAGCAAATCTGTATAAACGAAAGCGACGGGCTGTAATTCCGAGTGTCTGTTTGGGACGCTCAGTGCCTGCCATACATTCGGCTAGAGTTGTAGGCTACTGAGCTTTGGGCTGTGGGTTTCCGTGACAAATTTAGTTTCTTTCTCTCTTTACACGCACACCCTTATCATCCCGTTTACTTCCGTTCAGCTAATGATGTACAGCACAGGTTTCTGCTAGATGTTTGAGCAATATATGGATTTACCCAAACCACTGTTTCGCTTTGGGGAAACGTCAAATATAAGTTCCCTAACCTGAGTTAATTTGCCCTTCAAGACATCTCTCTTTCGAGTCCACTATGCTTCCTGGTTTTGCCTACTTCTAATCATCTTTACTGTGTTTTTCCTCTTCTTTCAGTGAATGCTGTTCTCTTGTGCTGTGGCCGTGCTTGGATTCCTTATTTCCCTCACATACTAAACGTTCCTTTCCTTTATCTCTTCGAAAGACACCTCAGTTGTATCTAGGAAGGCTTAACCTAATGTACTAAATAATATTTTTTGTTTACCAAGATCAATTTCCTCTTCTGATTGAACCGACTACATAGATTCCACTTGTGATGCAATAGCTACTCTAATTTGTCGCAAAAGGTTAAAATCTGAGAGGTCATTTGAACTTGAAGTAATTCATTTAAATTCAAAATGTAAGATCACTGTATATCGGATGACCAACTCTCATGCTTTTCCCTGATGGCAACATCGGTGGGGCCCGAAAGAATCTGCTGAGTAGCGTGGCCTGTTAAGCACGTTTCCGGAATGTTTTGTGAAAAATAAAAAATTTTAGAAACGTTAGCGAAGTCCTAACGTTTTTGTACCCGCCTCTCACCGTTTAATTAGACAGAAGGTAAGCATGTAGAGGCGGTGTTTTTAATAATCTTTGATGTCATTTTATAAAATCTGCTACAGACTTTGCATTAAGACCGCAAAGCCTCATTGTCACGCAAAGTTCTCGTAAATAAATTCAAAATAGCACGTGAAAAGGAACATGAACGATACAACATAAGAGGTTGAAGTTCTTATCTGTAGCTATTTACCTGAAGTTAATAGGCCTATCGGAACCAAACTTTATATGGGCCTCGCGAACACAAGGACTGTCCCGAGTACCTTCTCCGCAAGGGATGTTGCATCTGGCTGCAGTTCTTGCTGACAATGTTATTTTGTTAAGTTAAGTAGGTTCTCTGTTCCGTGAAGTGGGCCGCTGCTCGAAGCGGCAGACTTACGCCACGAAGCTCCCGCCTGCGCACGTGTGGGGAGCCACGTACGGCTTCCTCAACACGGCTGTGTCTTCTGTCTTCTTTTCTTCTTCATCTCTATGAGATGCTTTGTAACCTGTTTCCCTGTCCGTAGTAGCGTACGTCGCCCACTGGCGACAAATTATGTGGTATTGAATAGTGAATACTACTCGACCTTACTTGGAACGCCTGAGTAACGGCTGCGGAGGTTAAACAAAGTATTATAATAATAAAAAGTGGCTATCTTGATGTTTTTTTTACTGATTTTACGTTTCAGCTTACGCTATCGGTAACTTTCGCTCTCGTGCGAGAGGCTGCAGACCCGAGGAGATCATCAGTGGCAGCAAGAACGTTTTAGTCACTCCTCCATGACTGGTATTCATACCCAGAAGTAGGTACTGGAGTAGTACATATATTTTCTTGTCCAGGCGGTAATGCGAGTAGATCAGGTACAAAATATAGCCTGCTCGTACATTTTCAGTATAAAAACTTCATAACTGTAGGGCTTATTCACATTCTTGCAGTAAAGAGCCTGAAATAAGCTGTTCTGTAGCCTATATTAAAGCAGTTTTAACCCGATTGTATGCTAGTTCTGCTATAGCTTGAAAATTTTATCAAGGCAGTTCGGTCGTGGTCAAATTCCTCTATAGCCCAATCGGAAATTGATAGGCATTTATCCGATCTTATCGAAAGCCTTTCACTATTTTCCCATAGGCAGCCGATAAAAAATGCCTATAAATTTCCGATGGGGAGCGTTGCCAATTCTACGGGCATTTCTGAGATGTTGTTCGGCCCATATCTTAGCCACACCCACTACCTCGTAGTAGATAAATCTCAGATACACCCTTAGCATTGGCACTGCTATACACTTAAAAGAGAAATGATAGCTTTAGCACAAAATTAATCATATTGCTCGATAAAATTTTCATGAAACTTACAGGGAAATCGTGACATCTTATTGCAACACTGTTTGAATTTGTTTACATTTTGCTGTGTCTTCTGATTGACAACTCTTTACTTTTGTTCGATTTTGAGTTGAACGACAATAATAACTTCTGGTATATTCTGCTAAAACTGGACGTGGAACAGCATTAAATAACGAAGAGAAAGAAATTGTCATCAAAGAAACTGCTAAAGGCACCTCTCCTGATGTTATTGCCCGAAAAATAGGACCTTATATTGACACAGTGACAAGATTCTTGAAGGACTCTTCACCACGGAAAAACGATCAGATGCTGGGCTTTCAATGGCTCTTACTGGTCGAGATATGAGAAATGTTGTTTGCCAGCTACTTAAAAGATCCGGTTTTACAAGTAAATCAATTTTTACGGCTGCTGGGGTTCCTGAAGTGCCTAAAACCACAAGAAATGACATCCTTCGTTCCATTGCTTCTGTCAAATGCCCTTTGAAATTGCCTCCTAGGACCCCTAAGACATAAAATTTGAGGATGGAATGGTCAGAGAAATACATGAAGATCAACAGGAATCCTGTTCCTTTCACCGACTGAACCAGGGTAAATCTTGATGGACCTGACGGGTGGAGTAAGGGTTGGGTTCTACCTGGAGGCGAGTGTCATCAACGCGTGAAACGTCAACAACATGGTGGTGTTATGTAATGGGCTGGTATCATAGGGAATCGACCTGTAGGTCCGGTTAGAGTGCCTGATGACGTGAAAATTACATCTGCATCATATTGTGACATGTTAAAGGAGGTCCCATGGCTGGACGACATACCCCTTTCGTTGCTTCGAAACTTTATTTACATGTATGATAATGCACTTTCTCACTCTGCTCGCACTGCCACAGCTTTTCTGGAGTCTTTGGAGTTCCATGGAGAGAAAATCATGGTTTGGCCACAGTGCTCACCTGATCTAAACCCACTTGAAAACTTCTGGGCTCTTCTGAAAAGGGAAGTTTACGGAGATGGAAAGCAGTACGACTCAAAATCTGTCTTGTGGGATGCTGTTGCTGTAGCAGCAAGGG
Source organism: Parhyale hawaiensis (assembly GCA_001587735.2). NCBI lineage: Eukaryota > Metazoa > Arthropoda > Malacostraca > Amphipoda > Hyalidae > Parhyale > Parhyale hawaiensis. The sequence continues at coordinate 21,362,473 of LQNS02000211.1, forward strand.
CAATTCCACATTCTGCAATAAACTAACTGGCTGCATATAGATTCAAGGATTATTGAAGTTATTAAACGTCGTGGGGTCATGTTGGCCAATAAGACTTTTTTCAGTCATTGTAAACTTTTGATAGATGATTTCTTGTTTGATTCATATTATTCTCATTTGTGTTGTTCGTTTTTCCTCCTTTGGTGATATAAAACAGTGAATATTTTGTTATATGAGTCAAAAATCTATTACTGACGCTCAGTGATACTGGCAAAATTGACAAAAAAAAAAAAAGTTTCTAGAACCAGCTCGATTAATCGTTTGAATATTTACAGACACTATAAGCATCATAAGTTTAACTTTCTGTGAAATTTTTACTGAAATTTATAGCCAAATAGTCAACATGTATTCAATTCTGCGATGAAGCTGTTATTTCCGTTCGAAGTGTAGACGAATTTCACTACGACCAAAGTGCCTAGGTAAAGTTGTCAGACTATGGTTTGATGAAAGTGTTCTTTGACCGTTTGTACTCGTAAGGAAAAACAAGTCTTCGCAGCGATTCAGCAAAACTTGTGTAAGATAAAGCTGAAGCGAGCACTCACAATGGTCTCTGTCACCCGCGAACGAAGTGAGAGAGGTGATAATGTTTTCGTTGAAGATTTATGTATATATATTTGTCTGTCCACCCAAAAAGTGGTCGAACGAGTTGAGCTATATTCATAATTTAATGAAGACACTTTGGTGGGTTGACCTAGATGTGACCCATGCAAAAAACTAGACCTAACTGGCCTTAAAATATGATGGCGTTGAATTTTCCTCCACCGCGGCAGATCGTCTTATGCGCGAGGTGCTCTATTTTTTCTTAAGTTATTATGAAGAGATCTGAAGGGGGGGGGGCACTCTGCCCAAACCTGGCTGGACAAAACATCCAAATGAAAAACTAGGATAAGCCGGCCATCAAAAATGAGCGCTAAATTTGCCCCCTCCCCGGGTGGTCTTACGCCACGAGGCGTTCTAGTTTGCCTTATGTTCGTACTTCACAGCGTCAGGGTGTTTCAGCAGGTTCCTCTAAACCAGTGGTTCTTTTTGGGGGTGCATATGGTCCCACTGTTGGTTTGCGCACGAATGGACAGCTTGGCTAACCTTTTATTGTCTTTTTGCGGCGTACACGCAGTTGTAACAAGTTCATTGCGTTATATCTTATAAGCCTCCCTAGACATAACTGTGGTGATTCAAGAAAGGAAAAGGAAGGGACATGTAATATGTCGATAGAAACGTGGAACCTTTGCACGAAGGTTACACAACGTGCATGGGTACAGCAAGTCAGGAAAGGAGAGGAAGAACAGACCAAAGCATCACAAGTGTTTGAAAAAAGAAGGAAGCAAAGCGGGCACGAAAAACAGTCATCCCCAAGGCCTAGCTAATGGCTAAAGTAACCTATAAAATCCCCCCTGGGGTAGCTGATCCCACATCATAGGATGGGTAAAAAAAAACCAGGAAACAAAGAATGCAACGGGAGGACTCAATAGGACTAAAGTAAAACTTAGCTGTGGCCGTACGTAGCAAATTTACATCACGTCGACGAGTCGAAGTGTTTGAGTGACTTCAGGCCTTCGTATGTAGTTTTCTAAAACTTATCACCGTATTTTTTTCGATTTATTTCATTCAATCTCCCGCTCATGACTGGCCAGCTACTTGAGGTGCAAGATATCGTAAAATGTTGTCTCCAAGTACACAATATTCGAGCAATAGGTAGGCTAACTGTTACTGTGGTTTCTCTCGCGTACAGAATTGGCTATAATGGTGCTTATATTTGTTAGTAAGGAATAACTATGTTCGGGAAGAGCACTGTGAACTAAATATGAAGTGTAAATAAGGCTTCAATCAAGAAAAGAAGTTAAATCAGTTCGCCAAAAGGGACCATATTCGGCGCTAGTGCTGGGAAAGTTTCCACCAGCATGCACTGCAATTTTCTATAGATAATTGCTAAATTAGTATATATTCTCTTAATTTATTTATACGCTAGAGATGAATTTTGCAATTAAAGACGATTTTTGTGGTAACTTAGTTAATATTATCCTAGGCTGCTAAGCCATGGATTCGTCGAAGATGTCACTTTTTGGTGCTAATTTTTCGGGAGTCCTCCCGTTACGCTTTTTGCTTCCTGGGTGAACCTATCACTATGCCCCTGAGGGGAGCTTCCCTGGGGTTGGTGATGCGGACCAATCATGGTTTAATGTTATGAGAGGAAAAGTGTATGTTCAACAGAACTATTACTAAAAGGTCTATTAATGAATTAGTTTCCTCATTAATATCCCGTTCATCATAGAAAATGTTAGAAACTTTTGAATAAAGATGGCTACACTGAAGATAAGTATAATTCACTGTAAGCAATCGCTTAAGGCATGTCAAAAATAGATTCAAGAAAGTTCAATGTGAAAAGTAACACACTAGCAGGCAGTGATATCACACTAGCAATATTAGAAACGTTTAGCGTACGATGTTCTGATCTTGATTCTACCTCTCAACCGAATGACACCACGTTTGATGCAACCAAATCTACAGAAAAATGCTGCAGTCAATCGGTGCATAATATATTAAGCTGAGGCAATTTAAATGGCACGAGGTCCGTGTGTTTCAATTCATTTTTATAAGGGGTGCTTAGGAAATCAGTGCTATAAGAATATCGCATAAACACATAAGGAAGGGAAAGAACTCTTCATTCACAAATATTTTATTTTTTTGCGTCAAACTTCATATAACAACAGGACCATCTAAAAATATATACAAAATAAAACGAAACAAAAGGTATTGAACAGGAAGCGATAAAATCTATCCCATTAGTGCTATCGACATTCGAGGACGTGATCAATTACCATTAAAGAGCCCGGTTAACACGATAGAATATTTTTCATGCCACACGATTACACTCGTGATTTTTTCACGTTCCGAGGAATTTGACTCTTCACGGTGGAAGTACGAGGTACTCTGTAAGCAACAATTCAGCTAGCCCGACAATGTTGTAATTTTAGAAAATCTCGGCTTCTACATCGTGCGCAAAATATAACTCACTTTTTTTCAACAATTCTTTAAAAGATATTTATGTCATATCTAGAAAGGAAAGCCTGTAAAATTAATTCTAAGAGTATTATCGTTAATATCATAATTCTGCTGCAAGAACTTAATTTTCATCGGTTTCAAGGGTAATCGGTATGTGAGAAACGCCTGAACCTATCCACATGAGCGCACGGAACGCTCATGCCAGAAGCTCTCAAGAAGATGGAGTCGATCACACTACACGACATACATAAATGTGGGTGAATCGAGGACGCCTGTAATAGAAAACTATGCATTCGGAGAAAATAGCTTTTGGCAAAGCCGGAAGCCAACGTTGTCCAGCAGTGAATTTCGGCCATATGAACACTATGAATATGAGCGCGTATATCTTGGCAAAGTTGGAAGCGAAAGAGACACGATTTCTCCATTTATAAATTATATAAGAGTAGAATAATTACGGAGTAAAACCTTACGGGACACCTTTATCAGTAATGAGTTATCTACTAGTATTGGTATATTGGTTACCTACACTAGTACTGGCGGTAGCGTATGATAACTAATCCTAGATACTCGATTCATAAAAATTTTTTTCAAAATCTGCTGCACACGATAGTCATACATCCTATGCTTTCACTTCAAAGTATTCGAATCTTTCGTTCGTTGTGTCAAAGCTAGCACCAAAACATATGTTATAATGTTAACAGTCACACCAGTCTCGCAAGTGTCACTAGTAAGTTTCCAAAGTATTTTCACATTTCGAGTAAATGACATCCCGATACGCAGGGCACTTTTTGTTGTTGCGCAGATGCAGCGGCAACAGCAACAGCGCGTCCCAACGCTGGGAAGTGAACACGCAGGATAAAAGTCTATCGTCTGAAGTGGGCTTCATATTCATAGGCACAGCGCTGCAACAGTTTTGAATCAATAGTCGGAGAGTCTCAGAGGGACGAATTGAAGGAAATTATGACTTGGAGGCGCAGCTGCAGCCGCTACGACAAAACCCCCAACAAAGTTCTGGGTGTCCCCAGAAACTAAATACTGAAGACAACTTCTGGGACGGCCAAAAAGGCAGGCGGCGGAACCTACGCCCAACAGTGCCTACAGTCCCCTCTCAAGGCCGGTTCACACTTTCGTCATTAGCGATAAGTTCGTACAGCGTTCTTGTGTCAGTGACAACAATAGAACGATGGGTCGCCGTGACGCTGTCTGAGTAGGCCTAAGTGTTCCCTGAAACTTTATAGAGAACTTCGAAACTTTACTAGCGGCGTTCCTAAGTCGGCTGAGGTGGCGGCTGACGTGCAAATTTTACGATACAAGGACAACAAAGTATTTGGATACTTCGAAGTATGAAGGCAGTGCAATAGACTGGCGTGTGAACCAGCATTACAAGAGCACACTCCACCACGGAATAGGATGTAACACTGACCATCAGGGTGCAACGTATGCACCAATAAAGGCCAATAATGAAGTTTACCTGGAAGCCAAAGGTTCTTTTCACAGCAGCATTCGCTCAGCTCACGGGACTGGTAATTAATTCTACCTCGACTGGGCTGTGGAACGTCGCTAGAGTGTTTGTTTCGGCAGAATATCAAGACGACAAAGAACTCCTGCAACAACATTACTCAGCCTGATACGAATAGGTCAACATTACGGTGAGAAGATGGCATTTTCGTAACGAGAAAATAATCCAGCAGATAGTTTTCGGTACAAACGTTGACCACGGGTTCCAGCGCCCCATTTGCAGTAAGTTGTGCCAATGCTGCGGCAGCTGGCGTGTCATCTTTGTGACGGTAAGTAGAGCCATCATGGCCAATTAAAATATTATTTTCTGCGACATTTCATATATTCTATAGGATAAGAAAGCAGCACTTCAATAGCAAAAGAATTAACCGCGGATAATGCGATAGTGTACTGAAAGTAGAGTTTCACCAACCTAGTAACAATGACAAGGAGTGAAAGACTCACTAGCACCATGAGCGTCTCGCCTGCTTGCGCCCAACGCACGACCATGATGGTACAGCGCCTCAAAATAAAAAAAAAACTTTCTTCACGTTATAAGCAATACTACTCCGACAAAAAATTATGTTCAATGATGACTAATGCCATAGGGCTGCAACTATTCCTGAGCCAAATTCTCACCATTTAACATATTAGGGCATAAAATAAATCTCTAATTTCTGTACGAAATTCACCAACAACTAATATTCTCAGAACTAAACATCATGCGTTGATAGGTTTTCAGTTTTTTCTTCCTTCATTGTACAGATAGGGGCTTTTTCAGCCCCAAACGACGTTCGCTCCATAAACATAAAGTCGCCATATGGCAACACAGCGTGTAAACAACAAACGGTGACAACGATAGTGATACGGAGGGGCAGCCTGGCCAGCCGTACAACAATAGTAGTAGTACATTATTTACCAGCGGATCAGGGGCACATTGTCTATAGCTCCGTACAACGGCGCGTGGAACATTTACACATTTACGACGGAGGACGTAGATATAAGGCAGCAGCATTACGAGACGGGTAACCAAGTTTACTAAGGAATTATTCTAATAAATAAAAGCAAATATGCGAGTAAACACAACGGTTGGAATGCATGAGGTGCGCGTAGCAGGGCAGGTAACACGGTAATGCTAGCTGTAAAACTTAAGGATTGCTACCAGCTAATTCAACTAAAATTACGTGTAAGCTACACGGAACTACGGCAAAAACGCAATATCATGCGGTAATCTTAAACTAAATCTGCTCTGTAACAGAGACGAGAATCTTCTGACACAAAAGTCCTGTCGAGCTCAAGACTACAGGCTGTAATCGAACGTGTGCGCGGTATTCCATGCAAATATGCGTTTTGGCAAACAAAAACCAGGGATTGTTCCCTGTTTGAATATTTTTTAACTTTCAAAACCGCGGCTGTAATCGCAGCACAAAGAGAGTTACGACTACGGAACTGTTTCTAAATACAAACATTGTAACATTTTGCCGCGAGTCGACTTTAAAATAATGGTAAAAAAAACACACCTGAATAGTTGCAAGAAGTTGCAACAGGTGAAAAAACAATAACCGTCATCGTTTTATTTAACCCGGTATTCAAGAAAAAACTTGCAGATGTAGCACAATTTACGAGAGATGGAGTCATCGGTGTAGCGCAGGTAACTCTAAAGTTATGATTACAACGCGCTTCTGTGCTCCCAGTCTTGAGAGATAGCGATGAAAGGAAAAGGAAGTTGCATATTGAAAGAACAAAATACAGTTTTACACGAAGAGGAAATAACTCACAGAACTAAGCCCACCTACAGGGACAAAATATTTGAAATATGCAACTCGTACCTACAAGGAAAATGCTAGATCAATTTTGCACAAGGTGAAAAAGATAACTCGAAATAACAGAGGAGAAAAAAATTATCGTAACTCAATTATACAAACAAGAAAAGCACACCTTGCGCTTGATTTAAATATTATTTTGCACGCTAAAGCAAGTGTAAGACTAATCCAGAATTTGTCTACTCATGACAAAATTGGTAAATTTCAAGTGCACAAAAACATGACTGCAAGATCCACAAGTTGGATGGCCTCCTAAAAGTGTTAGGCGAAGATAAAAATACTTCACAAACTTTGCATACACAAGGATGCTAGTCTGTTGCTATATTACCAACTGGGGAAAAGAACTGGAAGAGTCTCTTATATACGACAAGTACCTATAAATTTTCTGGACCTACACTAAGTTGGGAAAAGCAGCTGAAAGTCTCTAAATCACTGTGCAAACTGTGGGTCTACTTCATAAATTTTATATTTCAGGAATTTCCAGAGTCTGCAGCTACTATCAAAAGTGATGTGCAGGATGGCTTCCTTTTTCAACAGGAAAAAAGCACCAAGGTAGCTACCATAAAGACGATCACCGTCAAATTTAAGAATTTACGGGGAATAGAAGGTCAAATAAAAAAGAGAAAAAATAAAACCAGTTCCGAGAACAAGTCCCAACTGGAAAATGATGCAGTATGATGCGCCAAAATTAAGACATGGATCGAAAACCACAACGTAAGCAATGGAGTCGCCTATCTCGAGGCTTGCTATATGATAAACAAGATGCTGAATACAAAAAACAACCCGAGACTATGCTAAATTGGGACAAGTAGCTATTTCTATTTGCGTTCCATTGCGAAAAGGCTGGATCGATAGGCTGCTGGCGAAGGATAGAGCCTTGGACAACTAAATATTGAATGTTGCACCAAGGCAGGCTATCTACATCACACTGCGAACAGTCGGAAAGTCCAAGACATTAGGGAAGGGGCTTGGATAGATCCCCAACGAAAGATTTCCTAAATGTAATTTTTCACCATCAAACTGAAGGTCTGCAAGATATTGAACCAAGCACCTGTGCCTACAAAATATATTATTATGATGGGTACATATTAGCACACTTAGTAGCACTTAGCTACTCACTTAGCGGAAACTTCGATGGTAAACTCTGATTTACCATTTGGATAGAATTTTAGCCAATAATCTCAAACCGATTAAACATGTGGAAACCTCACCCTGAATTGAATCCTGCAGAACAGGATTGCATTTGAGGCCACCAGAAGCGTTATCGCTCTGCGATTACCGCCTGAAACTTGATAACAAACTGCCACATCAAAAGCCGACAACTGAAGATTCAAAGTAAAGAAATACGACCTCCTGTGAAGATCTGCCGCAATTGACAGCACAACGTAGTTGGTCTACACACACCATATACAAGTAAATTATCGTTAGTGCAAACTTTTCATGGTTGTCAGCAGTAGCAGGATTACAGGCGCAGCAATAATAAGTCGCATCGCGCCGAATTCTCACTGATTATATTCTCAGCTTTTCTGCCGGGAGGTCTCAAGCTAATGCAAACTCTGATAAGTTTTATCGATCACAAGTGTCCAGCACCCTACTACTGACAGAAAATAAGGTAGAGAAAAAAAGCATAGAGGACCTAACTAACTTTACGAATTAACCTCATTAGCAGAAACTGAGGGCAACTGCAACATCTCCAGGGGAAAAGGCACTCGGGACAGCCCCTGGGTGAGGGAAGCCCATATATTATATGCTGACAGAGAAATGGCACGGCAGAATATAACCCTCAGGGCTTATGGATGTCAGAGCTCGGAACAAATTTAGATGGAGTGCTCGTCACAACATCATTCCATCCAAGCTGAGGAGAAAAGATTTACTAGGAAAATGTTCAGTGCTGCCGCTGTAGTGTAATGGTAAAGTTCCCGCCTCTTGATCAGCAGATCCCGGGATTCAATCCGATAAGCGTCAGTGGTTCACAGCATCCGAGAGGCATCTGGGGAATGTAAAGCTTAAGCTCCAGAGACAATTGGGCATTGGCTGAGCACCGTCCAGACCTGTAATCCTTGATTGGGAGACACAGAAGATTGTAACATAACACCGATTTCATATTTCTGCGGGAGACAGACACCCAGTATCCGTCTTAAGGGGACCGAACGGGTCGCGATATAACTTCTTTATTTGAGAAGTGATCTTCTTGAAACTTTAACATAAGGCGTAACACGTCAAAAGAAACACTTTTTGCGCCCATTATTTTTGTAATACACATAGAAATCGACTTATTAGTAGAAAACGAAATTTTTGGTAATTTTTCAAAATCTATCTCCTCCTACAGTTTTTGATGGTACAGAGTTGCAGTTTTTTGCATTGTATTCGTAATTTAAGTCTCTCTCATTTGACTGAACAACATTTTTGAGTCTTGATTGAGTTTTTGAGATACTTTTGTTTTTCGATTTTTATTTTTATCGACTTGAAAAAAAAAAAGATAACTCAAAAACTAAATCGAAATAAAAAATGTTTCTCAGTCATATGAAAGAGACGCAAATTAGGAATACAATGCAAAATACCGCATTTCTGTAGCTTCAAGACTATGGGAGGAGCTTATGAAGTCGAAAAAATCAACTTTTCAGGGCTTCAAAGAAAACGGAAAACATTTTTCTTTGAATAACTCGTGTTCTATGGCTTAAATGGGAAAAAATACAGGAGTCTAACCTACATTATTTTCTGATTTTACATATCTGTACCAAGTTTTATTTAAGTCGGAACAAATAAATTAAATATGAACCCCTTGGCGGGAAATATGTTAAATTTGAGAGCACGACAGAGAAAAAAATTATTATTTATGAACCGATTTGGATGAAATCTGGTACAGATATGTAAAATCGGCAAAGAATGTGGGTTAGACTCCTGTACTTTTCCTCTTTTCGCCATAGAAAACGAGTTATTCAAAGAAAACAGTTTTCCCGTTTTCTTCCTATAACTCGTTTTCTATGGGGAAAATGGCAAAAAGCACAGGAATCAACCCTTTTTTCTTTTAAATTTTTACATATTTCTGAAGTTTCATGAAGATCGGGCGAATAATAAAGAAGTTTTCGAAGTAAAAATTTCATATTGTTACAAAGAACTCACCACCCGCCGTCTATTCTACCCCCTTTGGGTTACACTGGCTACCTAAAATTTTGCCTGCTTGTCCGTCTGATGTATAGCTACTGTTTAGTGAAAAAAAATTTCGATAATTTCAATTTTTGGGCCGTTCGGTCCCCTTAGGAGAAGAGTGAGCGAGTCGACGGGGCCCGGGCGACCAAATCCATATAGCCGGTGCTGAGGGTTTTTTGCAGTGACATTTGTTTAAGACAGCATATTGACACGATGTCGGTGAATCGTCACACATAGCTAATGAATCAGTTTACACGAAAAAAAATTACCTTTCCCCTGAATACTTGTTTCATTGCCTCTAAGTGTTTTCTCTCCCTCCAAAAAAGCCCCGGCCAAACCCCCGGTATTCACAGTTTGAAAAGCCGGGGCCGGGGGCTGAAAAAAGCGGGGGTTTGCCGGGGCCCCGGTCGGTCTATACTTACAACAAGGTCACAGTCAATCGTACGCATTTCAGATTAGGCCTCTAAGTGTCGTTGAAAAAACAGCCTTTCACTCACAAAAAGCTCAACTATGCACCTTTTTTCATGCAGAATGTCATGGTGTTGTTTATCTTTTAAAATATCTTATATAGCCTTACGATAACAGGCATAAAATGTATCTTTTGAGAATGGAAAAAGGCAGAATATACGGAAATTCAGTTTACAGATATACCTTACTATATTGGACAGCGGTAAGAGGGTTTATATTATTTTAGTCCACATATATAGTTAGTTTAAAAATAGTGGCCAGAGATACGGACGAAAGAAGAGGCAAGATATAGGCAGGATATTGACAGGCTAGAGTGAGAGCGAACTAATTAATTAACTACCGTATGGGCATAATAAGTGACCTTCTTTAGTCCATGCTGATTATTGTGCAGGCATGCAATAACTGAAGCACCCACGCTTCACTCGGTAACCTCCAGACTTGGGTTTCGTACAATCTTTCCGTATAGTACAGCAGCAAAAGTTCTACTGCAATGGAAGCATGTGACGAGCACCTACATATAACTAGGTTATAGTAAATTTAATGAATTAGCATGACAGGTTTGTTGTTGAATATCGGCTGTTTTTCAAAGCATACACCTTAGTACCTGATTAACACTACACAAGTTAAACATTAGGAAAATGATGCAGGAATTCAAATACAATGAAAAGATGGTAGTAACCACGAAAGGAGAACGAAGGGAAGACAATAAATTGCATCACTGGGGCGAAAAACCTTACGCGATGGGCATACACAGTACGAGTATACAGTACGGTATACTCAATAATCTCAAATCAAGTCAATGAGGCGCATTTATTAAGCTCCAAGAGCCTGATGACTTCAAAAGAAAGATTTACAACAATAGGCAGGGTAAACCGTAGAACAGTAGCTACTACTCACTGGTATAAAACACACTAACAGCTGCCAGCCAAGAGCAAATCTTAAGAACCTGAGCACCATCAGATACCTGCTCAAAATATCAGCGTAAGCAACCTGCGCATGAATGCCCCAAGCAACTGCGCCATTAGCCTTTCGTTAAATCAGACAACAGAAAACTCTGCCTCCTCATTAGAACGAGTGCATCATGTAGAAAAAGATAAGTCTGAACATTGCAATATCCATGAATACAATACTCTAAAATGTTAAGAAACTCGCAGTAACTGTAAAGAAATGATTTCAAGTGTGAAGATCAAACTCAAAACACGAAGCGTCTTCACCGAAGGTGTCATTAATTCTCCTCAGATTCATTGCAGTAATAAAGATCTTGATCAAGTTCAGCCTCAGAGTCGGATTCCTTCTTCTTGGTGCGAGCCAACTTCCGGGTGGCGGCGAGGGAAGGTCGCACCTCCAGCGGCACGTATGCGCATGGGCTTCCGTCGCCTGACTTGACTGGAGCAGCTGCTTTGTTTTTAGGAGCTTTTTTCTTTGGCTGCGTTTGTGACCCGGCAGCCTTGGAGCGCCGGCGAGGAGCTGAGGATCCACACCTGGGCTTTAGGTTGCAGGATTCTGCGACCGAGCCTGAAGCTAAACAACACAAGTCTGGCGCGTTGTGTGCTGATGTAGACGAGTTGACTGGGTTGTTGGGCTGTGCAAAGGTCGACGCTGAAGTACACGGTCGGTGAAAATCAGGTTTGGAGCGGGTTGACAACGTGCTCGTTCCTTCGTGGTCATTTGTAAGGTCCGAGAATGAAGAATTAGAGGCTACTGTAGATTCAAGCGGCGGGTCCAAGGCTTTCTTCCAGGCCGATGAAGCACCGAGTTGAAGGTTACGGTTAGCCAAACTGCTAGGAAGGTTGAGGTTGTCTACAGCGGCCAACTGAGAACGAGTACGTTGTAGCAAGCCAGCGTCGATTTCTGATGTAGCACAATGAGGGTTTATTGACTTGTCATTATTAGTCACTGGAGAAGTAACAGGAGGCTTTGAGTCGTGCTGCGAGATGCGTGCCGATTCGGCCCGAGCTTTTGAGGAAGACGAACCGCACTTCGGGTCACTGTATGACTCGAGCGAAGGATCCTGAGATGCTGGAGGTGCCGCGTGGCTGACAGCTGCGGGGCATTTTTTGCCTTTAGCTGGCTTAGCTTTGCGGCCAGGAGCAGGCAGCAAACTTGGGGGCTTCGCTTCACCAACAGGCCTGCAAAAACATATAGGGTTAGCGCAGAAATAAAACCTAAAAATACATTCAAGGCAGGGAAAACAAGCAGCAGCGAGAGTAAGGCCGGGACTTTACACGGAAGAGAGGCAATTGATCAAGTTGAGTTTCCGCTGATTGTTGCGTTCTGTTTTATCCACGTTTTCTCGTCAAAGAATTTCACAGAGAACAAGTACATTTTGAGCTACAGCAAAAAAATAAAATGTAAGGCGATTAAAAATAATTAACTGATGCAATATACAGGATATAATTTCGAAGCATCAGTAATATGAATTCTCGGTAGACAGGTTTCTGTTTTATTGTCAACATTTTTATGTTATTTCTTTGCTAGGAATCGTTTTTCTTTTCAGCTCACAAAAGTACCCAGATAATTTTTATGAACTAACTACAGGGGATACTGTACGAATTTGCTGATAAAAAAGAACTAGTAGCTACAAACAACCTCTACTAAGTAAAATCTAGTGCTGATAACTGGATATGTCAGTCATTAGAGAAAGGGTTACATTTAGCACTAATGTATAGTAGAGTAACTGCAAAGTTAGAGGAATTACTGACAAGATACTGTAGGACAAGTCTGCCGCACACCAAACAAAGTGCAATGGATAAAAATTAGACACACTTCGTACACCGCTACATGCATGCCTCCCTCAACGCGACCTGAGTCATCACGCGAGATGTGCAACGGAGGAGCAAGCAGTCCGATGACCCCACTGTCAGGGGGTTAAGTATCGTGATAAACTTTACATAGGAACCAGGGCAGCAGGAACTACAGTACCTGGTAAGCAAACATCCCTTTCTCAGAAACGTTACCGGTATGCGCAGAACGGGCTCAAGTGGATTCCAAGGACCTAGTACGCTAGACCAAAGGTAAAAAGGGAAGTCCTTTTGTACGGATCATGTGCAAGTTGTGCATTGCCTGGGAGGGAGGGCATTGTTCATGGAGACACAAGTTCGTAACTCAGTACTGCATGCAAGATGGGCGGCGCTTCTGTATGGTATTTGCACGATTCACCAAAGGCGGACCTTTACACAGAGCAACGCGCAGGGGCCGATCAGCTGGAAACTTTCCACCGAGTGTGCGATCCTACACTATATGAAAGATGAAACACAAGAAGCAGTTGTGTGCATCCATCACCAAGACGAAACAAAGCAGAGGCAGAACTCAAGCTTCGGGAAAATGCAGCTAATAAATTAGCTGCAGCGACGTCAGCACTCTGCATAGTACGGGCTAAGTAAACCTAGCTCCCACTGATGCCTCAGTTCCGGTGTGCTGCACACAGTGCGAGAGACGTGAATATTCTCACTAAACACTTAACCAAGACAGAGTTCATACTAAATAGTGAAATATTCAAAGCCATGAGAGTGGTAACACAAACGCAGGGTCACTGCATAATAACAGTCCTACGGGCTAAAAAGAGGTTAACTATTCAAAGCCCTGACAGAGGTGGAACAATTGCAATTTCACTGCAAAAACGACAAATAAAACTGAGGCACAAAAACACGGTTAGTTATAGCAGCAACACAGGTATTCGGTCACACGGAACGCTGTGTTTAGTTCAGTGCCACACCAAGATTTACCTTCAGCCCGAGCTGCGGCGGGGTGCAGCAGTACACCAGCCAGGGCTCTCCCACAGTAGTATTACACACGTCGCTCATCCACCTCCAGGCTACACGTCACTCATCCACATCCAGACTGCACGTCACTCATCCATATCCAGGCTGCACGTCACTCATCCACCTTTAGGCTACACGTCACTCATCCACCTCCAGGCTACACGTCACTCAT
>LQNS02000211.1:21433496-21449455 GCA_001587735.2 Parhyale hawaiensis
CTTCAGATACGATGCATTCTTCGTTAGGGGGAGCCAGATTATTAAGAATGCCATCAACGTAACCCTTATGTTTATCATCGGCAAAGCAGTTCATAATTCCGAAACGTTTGCGGTATAGACTATATAATAAACTTGTTTTTATGTGTGGTGAGGTTCTCCATTTTATTCTAAGAATTGTTTCATTTTTATCGATAACATAAATATTGATGTTAACTTTCATGCTCAATACACTTTGAAAATTCTGCGCACAAGGTAAATTGAGTTTAAGTCGTCCGGCTGGATCGGTCTCAAGTGACTGGCCGGGCAATGGGAAGCCTCTGCCGACCGACCCAATGCTGACAATAGTTTGGTCAATAATGAAATTTAAATCAAAACGTATTCCTCCTTTTCATTTTTGTTTAACACATTTTAGTTATTTTTAGTCACTCCGTTATATCTTAGTCAATGACCAAGATGTGCAATTTTTACGTGAATTATAGTATTTTAAGTTCCAGTACGTGATTATTAATTTTGTTTCATTTTTCCGTGACTGAATTTGAAATTTTATTAATGATTATATTTTAATTTGATTTTTTTTGTTACTTGATGTGTAGTAAATTACTAAGCTCTGTGATTTTGTGCATCATTACATTTTAGGTTATTGTATTTTTCATTTTATTTCACTTTCTCTCTTTATTATCCTTCCATTTCTTGGGAAGTTCTGCTGCTGTAGATGAAACTTTTCATAATAATAATAATAAAAATAATAATAGCATATTAGGTTCGGCGTGGTTGGGTGTAATTTATATATTACCACGCCATTGATGTTAGACCACGGCGAAATGCCCTCACGGCGAATGACCTAAAGTCGAAAAAACCGACGGCGAATTGACCCACGGCGAATTAACCGACGGCGAATTAACCAACGGAGAATTGACCGACGGAGAATTGACCGACGGCGAATTGACCGCCGGAGAATTGACCGGCGGCGAATTGACCGCCGGAGAATTGACCGCCGGAGAATTGACCGCCGGAGAATTGACCGCCGGAGAATTGACCGCCGGAGAATTGACCGACGGCGAATTGACCGACGGCGAATTGACCGCCGGAGAATTGACCGCCGGAGAATTGACCGCCGGAGAATTGACCGCCGGAGAATTGACCGCCGGAGAATTGACCGCCGGAGAATTGACCGCCGGAGAATTGACCGACGGCGAAAAGACCTAGAACCCTCTGATAGACCAAGTTGACCGTCGATGGGAGGGGCAGTTTTTCATTGGTAAAGGTGTGTGTGGTATTGGTGTTTCACGGTGCCACGGTATTTGGGGTAACTAGTATCTGCTGCGGCTATTGTACAATTAAGTAGGTAGCACCTATCTTGACTGAAGAACTAAAAACAAGATTGTCACGTAGATCTTTGCTTCCTTCCTCAACTTATTTTCAAAAGTTTGGTGTTAACTAAAGGCTGCGGGCTGCGCTCCAGCAAAGAGAAAGCAAATCTGTATAAACGAAAGCGACAAGCTGTAATTCCGAGTGTCTGTTTGGGACGCTCAGTGCCTGCCATACATTCGGCTAGAGTTGTAGGCTACTGAGCTTTGGGCTGTGGGTTTCCGTGACAAATTTAGTTTCTTTCTCTCTATACACGCACACCCTTATCATCCCGTTTACTTCCGTTCAGCTAATGATGTACAGCACAGGTTTCTGCTAGATGTTTGAGCAATATATGGATTTACCCAAACCACTGTTTCCCTTTGGGGAAACGTCAAATAGAAGTTCCCTAACCTGAGTTAATTTGCCCTTCAAGACATCTCTCTTTCGAGTCAACTATGCTTCCTGGTTTTGCCTACTTCTAATCATCTTTACTGTGTTTTTCCTCTTCTTTCAGTGAATGCTGTTCTCTGGTGCTGTGGCCGTGCTTGGATTCCTTATTTCCCTCACATACTAAACGTTTCTTCCCTTTATCTCTTCTAAAGACACCTCGGCTGTATCTAGGAAGGCTTAACCGAATGTACTAACTAATATATTTTGTTTACCACGATCAGTTTCCTCTTCTGATGAACCGACTACATAGATTCCATTTGTGATGCAATAGCTACTGTAATTTTTCGCAAAAGTTAAAATCTGAGAGGTCATTTGAACTTAAAGTAATTCATTTAAATTCAAAATGTAAGATTCACTGTATATCGGATGACCAACTCTCATGCTTTTCCTTGATGGCAACATCGGTGGGGCCCGAAAGAATCTGCTGAGTAGCGTGGCCTGCTAAGATCGTTTCCGAAATGTTTTGTGAAAAATAAAAATTTTGGAAACGTTAGCGAAGTCCCAACGTTTTTCGTACCCGCTGCTCACCGTTTAAATAGATAGAAGGTAAGCATGTAGAGGTGGTGTTTTTAATAATCTTTGATGTCATTTTATAAAATCTGCCACAGACTTTGCATTAAGACCGCAAAGCCTCATTGTCACGCAAAGTTCTCGTAAATAAATAATTCTAAATAGCATGTGAATAGGAACATGAACGATACAACATAAGAGGTTGAAGTTCTTATCTGTAGCTATTTACCTGAAGTTAATAGGCCTATCGGTACCAAACTTTATATGGGCCTCACAAACCCAAGGACTGTCCCGAGTACCTTCTCCGCAAGGGATGTCGCATCTGGCTGCAGTTCCTGCTGATAATGTTATTTTGTATAGTTAGGTAGGTTCTCTGCTCCGTGAAGTGGGCCGCTGCTCGAAGCGGCAGACTTACGCCGCGAAGCTCCCGCCTGCGCACGTGTGGGGAGCCACGTACGACTTCCTCAACACGGCTGTGTCTTCTGTCTTCTTTTCTTCTTCGTCTCTATGAGATGCTTTGTACCCTGTTTCCCTGTCCGTAGTAGCGTACGTCGCCAACTGGCGACAAATTATGTGGTATTGAATAGTGAATACTACTCGATCTTACTTGAAACGCCTGAGTAACGGCTGCGGAGGTTAAACAAAGTATTATAATAATAAAAAGTGGCAATCTTAATGTTTTTTTTTTACTGAATTAACGTTTCAGCTTACGCTATCGGTAACTTTCGCTCTCGTACGAGAGGCTGCAGACCCGAGATCATCAGTGGCAGTAAGAATGCTTTAGTTACTCCTCCATGACAGGTATTCATACCCAGGAGTAGGTACTGGAGTAATACATATATTTTCTTGTCCAGGCGGTTATGCGAGTAGATCAGGTACAAAATAAAGCCTACTCGTACATTTTCAGTATAAAAACTTCATAACTGTAGGGCTTCTTCACATTCTTGCAGTTAAGAGCCTGTAATAAGCTGTTCTGTAGCCTATATTAAAGCCGTTTTAACCCGATTGTATGCTAGTTCTGCTATAGTTTGAAAATTTTATCAAGGCAGTTCGGTCTTGGTCAAATTCCTCTATAGCCCAATCGGAAATTAATAGGCATTTATCCGATCTTATCGAAAACCTTTCACTATTTTCCCATAGGCAGCCGATAAAAAATGCCTATAAATTTCCGATGGGGAGCGTTGCCAATTCTACGGGCATTTCTGAGATGTTCGGCCCATATCTTAGCCCCACCCACTACCTCTTAGTAGAGAAATCTCAGATACACCCTTAGCATTGGCACTACTATACACTTAGAAGAGAAATGATAGCCCTAGCACAAAATTAATCATATTAGCTCGATCAAATTTTCATGAAACTTACAGGGAAATCGTGACATCTTATCGAAACACTGTTTGAATTTCTTTACATTTTGCTGTGTCTTCTGATTGACAACTCTTTACTTCTGTTCGATTTTGAGGTGAACGACAATAATAACTTCTGGTATATTCTGCTAAAACTGGACGTGGAACAGCATTAAATAACGAAGAGAAAGAAAATTGTTATCAAAGAAACTGCTAAAGGCACCTCTCCTGATGTTATTGCCCGAAAAATAGGACCCCATATTGACACAGTGACAAGATTCTTGAAGGACTTTTCACCACGGAAAAACGATCAGATGCTGGGCTTTCAATGGCTCTTACAGGTCGAGATATGAGAAATGTTGTTTGCCAGCTACTTAAAAGATCCGGTTTTACAAGTAAATCAATTTTTACGGCTGCTGGGCTTCCTGAAGTGCCTAAAGCCACAACAAATGACATCCTTCGTTCCATTGCTTCTGTCATATCCCCTTTGAAACTGCCTCCTCTGACCCCTAAGACATAAAATTTGAGGATGGAATGGTCAGAGAAATACATGAAGATCAATATGAATCATGTTCTTTTCACCGACTGAACCCGGGCAAATCTTGATGGACCTGATGGGTGGAGTAAGGGTTGGGTTCTACCTGGAAGTGTCATCAACGCGTAAAATGTCAACAACATGGTAGTGTTATGTAATGGGCTGGTATAATAGGGAATAGATTTGTAGGTCTGGTTAGAGTACCTAATGGCATGAAAATTACATCTGCATCATATTGTAACATGTTACAGGAAGTCCCATGGCTGGACGACATACCCCTTTCATTCTTCGAAACTTTATTTTCATGTATGATAATGCACTTTCTCACTCTGCCCGCACTGCCACAGCATTTCTGGACTTTTGGAGTTCCATGGAGAGAAAATCATGGTTTGGCCACAGTGCTCACCTATTCTAAACCCAATTGAAAACTTCTGGGCTCTTCTGAAAAGGGAAATTTACGGAGATGGAAGGCCGTACGACTCAAAATCTGTCTTGTGGGATGCTGTTGCTGTAGCAGCAAGGTCAGTTCCACTTTCTGCAATAAACTAACTGGCTGCATATAGATTCAAGGATTATTGAAGTTATTAAACGTCGTGGGGTCATGTTGGCCAATAAGACTTTTTTCTGTCATTGTTAACTTTTGATTGATGATTTCTTGTTTGATTCATATTTTTCTCATTTGTGTTGTTCGTTTTTTCTCCTTTGGTGATATAAAACAGTGAATATTTTGTTATATGAGTCAAAAATCTATTACTGCCGCTCAGTGAAATCGGCAAAATTGACAAAAAAAAAGTTTCTAGAACCAGCACGATTAATCAATTGAATATTCACAGACACTATAAGCATCATAAGTTTAACTTTCTGTGAAATTTTCGCTGAAATTTATAGCCAAATTGTCAACATGTGTTCAATTGTGCGATGAAGCTGTCATTTCCGTTCGAAGTGTAGAGGAATTTCACTACGACCGAAGTGCCTTGGTAAAGTTGTCAGACTATAGTTTGATGAAAGTGTTCTTCGACCGTTTGTACTCGTACGGAAGAATAAGTCTTCGCAGCGATTCAGCAAAACTTGTGTAAGATAAAGCTGAAGCGAGCTCTCACAGTGGTCTCTATCACCCGCGAACGAAGTGAGAGAAGTGATGATGTTTTCGTTGAAGATTTATGTATATATATTTGTCTGTCCACCCAAAAAGTGGTAGAACGAGTTGAGCTATATTCATAATTTTATGAAGACACTTTGGTGGGTTGACCTAAATGTGACCCATGCAAAAAACTAGACCTAACTGGCCTTAAAATATGATGGCGTTGAATTTTCCTCCACCACGGCAGATCGTTTCATGCCGCGAGGTGCTCTATTTTTTCCTAAGTTATTATGAAGAGATCTGAAGGGGGGGGGGCACTCTGCCCAAACCTTGCTGGACAAAACATCCAAAGGAAAAACTAGGATAAGCTGGCCATCAAAAATGAGCGTTAAATTTGCCCCCACCCTGGGTGGTGTTACGCCACGAGGCGTTCTAGTTTGCCTTATGTTCGTACTTCACAGCGTCAGGGTGTTTCAGTAGGTCCCTCTAAACCAGTGGTTCCCTTTGGGGGTGCATATGGTCCCACTGTTGGTTTGCGCACGAGTAGACAGCTTGGCTAACCTTTTAATGTCTTTTTGCGGCGTACACGCAGTTATCTCGACGATGACACTATCATACATGCGCACGAGTGAATTAGTGCACGCGTTTATAAGAGTGCCGTCTAGACAACCTTAACAGGTTCATTACGTTACATCATATGAGTCTCCCTAGACATAACTAGGGTGATTCAAGAGAGGAAAAGGAAGGGGCATGTAATATGTCGATAGAAACGTGGAACCCTTGCACAAAGGTTACACAACGCGCATGGGAACAGCAAGTCAGGAAAGAAGTAGAAGAACAGACCAAAGCATCACTAGTGTTTGAAAAAAGAAGGAAGCAAAGCGGGCACGAAAGACAGTCGTCCCCCAAGGCCTAGCTAATGGCTAAGGTAACCTATAAAATCCCCCTGGGGTTGCTGATCCCACTACATAGGATGGGTGAACCCAGGAAGCAAAGAATACAACGGGAGAACTCAATAGGACTAATATAAAACTTAGCTCTGACCGCACGTAGCAAATTTACATCACATCGACGAGTCGAAGTATTTGAGTGTGTGACTTCAGGCCTTCGTATGTAGTTTTCTTAAACTTATCACCGTATTTTTTCGAATTATTTCATTCAATCTCCCGCTCATGACTGGCTAGCTACTTGAGTAGTAAAATATCGTAAAATGTTGTCGCTTACAGAAAGTTCGAGCAATGGCTTACTGTTACTGTAGTTTCTCTCGCGATAGAATTGGCTATAATGGTGCTTATATTTGTTAGTAAGGAATAACTATGTTCGTGAAGAGTACTGTGAACTAAATATGAAGTGTAAATAAGGCTTCAATCAAGAAAAAGAAGTTAAATCAGTTCGCCAAAAGGGACCATATTCGGCGCTAGTGCTGGGAAAGTTTCCACCAGCGTGCACTGCAATTTTCTATAGATCATTGCTAAATTAGTATACATTCTTTTAATTTATTTATACGCTAGAGATGAATTTCGCCATTTAAGACGATTTTTCTTGTAACTTAGATAATATAATCCTAGGCTGCGTCGATGATGACGTCACTTTTTGGTGCTAATTTTTCGTGAGTCCTCCCGTTACGCTCTTTGCTTCCTGGGTGAACCTATCACTATGCTCCTGAGGGGAGCTTCCCTGGTATTGGTGATGCGGACCAATCATGGTTTAATGTTATTAGAGGCAAAGTGTATGTTCAACAGAACTATTATTAAAAGGTCTATTAATGAATTAGTTTCCTCATTAATATCACGTTCATCATAGAAAATGTTAGAAACTTTTGAATAAAGATGGCTATACTGAAGATAAGTACAGTCGAACCCCGTTTACTCGGACCCCACTTACCCGGAAAGGCGGAAACCCCAGATTCCCGGACTTTTTTTTTTATTTTCTGAACCTCGGACTTTTCGTCCGAGTAAATGGGGTAATGTTCCGGACGTCAATGAAAGTCCGGGAAAAGTCCGAAAGATCAGCTTCATTTTCCGACTATCTGAGGTGACGTCCCGGAACATGTGGTTTGCCAGCTTCGGACAAATCTCAGTTGCTCGGACGTGACGCGGCGCAGAAGTACAGAATGCACTTCTGCGCACGTCTGTCGGTCCGAATCGGATGCAAATTCCGGAGAGTGAGTCAGTTGCAGCGCTGCTCTCGCTTGTGCATGATCGTTCATGTGTGAACTGTGTATAATTGTACTTTATGAACAGTATTTTTCTCTCGTTTTATTGTGTTTCACACAGTTTACCTTAGGGTGTGAAATAAAGATGTTTCGTACATACAGTTCCGTATGTCCTAAAAAATTTTTAGTGTTTTTAATTGAATATGGACATACAGTAGCTATGTGATAGGCTAGGCTAGGAATTCTAGTATTCAGTTAAGACGTGCTCCTTATACATACAATATGGTATGATAAGTAGTACGGTACTAATAACTGTGCAGTAGGTACCTATGTCCAGTACTATAGCCCACAGTGTTTCTCTAGTTTTGAATTACAGTATTAAAGGTGCTGCACTGTACAGTAATATAGATGTACAGTACATACATAGTGTACAGTGTACACATCTACATGCATATATACGTAGTTACTCTTGTCACCTGGGGTGAAAATGATGGGTAAAAATAAGTGTATTGGGCTTAAAAGGTTGTAGTGAGTGATTTAATGTGGCCAGAACATGTTCGGAAAACGACGAAAAATGTCTGGAAAGTGTTCGGAAAAAGTCCAGATAATTGAGGTTTTTCATTCCGAGAAAAAAAAACAGATTCCCGGAAACCCCGATTTCCCGGACTGGCCCTCGCCCCGAGAAGACCGGGTAAACGGGGTCTGACTGTATATTGACTGTAAGCAATCGCTTAAGGCATGTCAAAAATAGATTCAAGAAAGTTAAATGTGAAAAGTAACACACTAGCAGGCAGTGATATCACACTAGCAATATTAGAAACGTTTGGCGCACAATGTTCTGATCTTGATTCTACCTCTCAACCGAATGTCATCACGTTTGATGCTACCAAATCTACAGAAAAATGCTGCAGTCAATCTGTGCATAATATATTAAGCTGAGGCAATTTTAATGGCAGGGGGTCCGTGTGATTCAATTCATTTTTATAGGGGGTGCTTAGGAAATCAGTGCTATAAGAATATCGCATAAACACATAAGGAAGGGAAAGAACTCTTCATTCACAAATATTTTATTTTCTGCGTCAAACTTCATATAACAACAGGACCATCTAAAAATATATACAAAATAAAACGAAACAAAAGGTATTGAACAGGAAGCGATAAAATCTATCCCATTAATGCTAACCATCATATTCGAGGACGTGATCAATTACCATTAAAGAGCCCGGTTCACACGATAGAATATTTTTCATGCCACACGATTACACTCGTGATCTTTTCACGTTCCTAGGGAATTGAATCGTCACGGTGGAAGTACGAGTACGCTGTAAGCAACAATTCAGCTAGCCCGACAATGTTGTAATTTTAGTAAATTGCGGCTTCTACATCGTGCACAAAATTTAACGCACTTTTTTTCAACAAGTTATTTGTCATATCTAGAAAGGAAAGCCTGTAAAATTAATTCTAAGAGTATTATCGTTAATATCATAATTCTGCTGCAAGAACTTAATTTTCATCAGTTTCAAGGGTAATCGGTATGTGAGAAACGCCTGAACCTATCCAAATGAGCGCACGGAACACTCATGCCAGAAGCTCTCAACAAGATGGAGTCAATCACAATACACGACATACATAAATGTGGGTGAATCGAGGACGCCTGTAATAGAAAACTATGCATTCGGAGAAAATAGTTTTAGCAAAACCGGAAGCCAACGTAAATTTCGGCCACATGAACTCGATGAATATGAGTGTGTATATCTTGGCAAAGTTGGAAGCGAAAGAGACACCATTTCACCATTTATAAATTATATAAGAGTAGAACAATTACGCAGTTAAAGCTTACGGGACGCCTTTATCAGTAATGAGGTATCAACTAGTATTGGTATATTGGTTACCTAAACTAGTACTGGCGGTAGCGTATGCTAACTAGCCCTAGATAATTTATTCATAAAATAAAGTTTTTTTTTTTTCAAAATCCCGTTGCATACGATAGTCATACATCCCATCTTTTCACTTCAAAGCATTTGAATCTTTCGTTTCGTCAAAATTGGCACCAAAACATATGTTGAAACGCTAGCAGTCACCTCAGTCTCGCAAGTGTCACCAGTAGAGTTTCCAGAGTATTTTCACATTTCGAGTAAATGACATACCGATAGTACGCAAGGCACTTCTTGTTAGAGCAGATGGGGCGGCGGCAGCAGCACGTCCCAACGCAGGGAAATGGACACGCAGCACAAAAGTCTAGCGTCTGAAGCGGGCTTCATATTCATAGGTACAGCGCTGCAACAGTTTTGAATCAATCAATAGTAGAATATCCCTGGGATTTATGGAGTAATAAAAATCGGTCTTGAAACAAAATTAAGACGAGCTGAAGGAACTTATGACTAGGAGGCGCAGCTGCAGCCGCTAAAACAAAACCCCGGACAAAGTTCTGGATTGCCCCAGAAACTAAATGCTGAAAACAACTTCTAGGACGGCTAAAAAAGCGAGCGGCGGAACCTACGCCCAACAGTGCCTACAGTCCGCTCTCAAGGCCGGTTCACACTTTCGTCATTAGCGTCAAGTTCGTCCAGTGTTGTTATGTCAGTTCAAACAATAGAAAGATGGGCCGCTGTGACGCTGTCTGAGTAGGCCTCTGTGTTCGCTGAAACTTTATGGAGAACTTCGAAAGTTTACTAGCGGCCGTTGCTAAGTCTGATGAGGTGGCGGCTAACGTGCAAATCTTCCGATACAAGGACAACAAAGTATTTGGATACTTCGAAGTATGAAGGCAGTACAATAGACGGCGTGTGAACCAGCATTACAAGAGCACACTCCACCACGGAATAGGATGTAACACTGACCATCAGGGTGCAACGAATGCACCAATAAAGGCAATAGTGAAGTTTACCTGAGAGCCAAAAGGTTCTTTTCACAGCAGCATTCGCTCAGCTCACGGGACTGGTAATTAATTCTACCTCGGCTGGGCTGTGGGACGTCGCTAGACTGTTTGTTTCGGCAGAATATCAAGACGACAAAGAACTCCTGCAGCAACCATACTCAGCCTGATACGAATAGGTTGACGTTACGGTGAGATGATGGCATTTACATAACAAAATACAGTAATCCAGTAAGTAATTTTTGGTACTAACGGTGACCACGGGTACCAGCACCCCACTAGCAGTAGCCAGTGCCAATGCTGCGGCAGCTGGTGTGTATCTTTGTGACAGTAAGTAGATGAGCCATCGTGGCCAAATAAAACATTTTTTTTCTGCGACATTTCAAATAGGCTATAACTTAAGAAAGCAACATTTCGATAGCAAAGGAATTAACAGCGGATACTGCGATAGTGTGCTGAAGTAGAATTTCACCATCCTAGTAACAATGACAAAGGAGTGAAAGACTCACTAGCACCATGAGCGTCTCGCCTGCTTGCGCCCAACAGCGCCTCAAAATGAAAAAAAACTTCACGTTATAAACAATACTACTACAAAAAAATTATGTTCAATGATGACTAATGCCATAGGGCTACAACTATTCCTGAGCCAAATTGTGACCATTTAATATATTAAGGCATAAAACAAATCTCTAATTTCTGGACGAAATTTACCGTCAACTAACATTCTCAAACTAAACATCACGTGTTGATAAATTTTTAGTTTTTTATTCCCTTCATTGTAGAGATGGGGGAGGGGGCTTTTTCAGCTGGACGACAATATCAGATTTAAAGCCCAAACCCTGGAATAAGAGATGATACGAAGTTAGCTCCATAAATATAAGGTCGCCATATGGCAACACTGCGTGAAAACAACAAATGGTGACGACGATAGTGATACGGTGGAGCAGTCTGGCCAGCCGTACAACGGTAGCAGTAGCACATAATTTAGCAGCGGACCAGGGACACATTGTCTATAGCTCCGCACAACGGTGCGCGGAACATTTACGCCGGAGGACGTAGATACAAGGCAGCAGCATAACGAGACAGGCAACCGAGCCTTCAAAGGAATTATTCTAATAAATAAAAGCAAAATATCTGAGTAAACACAACGGTTGGAATGCATGAGGTGCGCGTAGCAGGGCAGGTAACACGGTAATGCTAGCTGTAAAACGTAAGGATTGCTACCAGCTAATTCAACTAATATTACGTGTATGCTACACGGAACTACGACAAAAACGCAATATCAGGCGGTAATCTAAAACTAAATCTGCTCTGTAACAGAGACGAGAATCTCCGAACACAGAAGTCCTGTCGAACTCAAGACTACAGGTTGTAATTGAACGTGTGCGCAGTTTTCCATGCAAATATGCGTTTTGGCAAACAAAAACCAGGAATTGCTCCCTGTTTGAATATTTTTAACTTTCAAAACCGCGGCTGTTAACTGCAGCACAAAGAAAGTTACGACTACGTAACTGTTTCTAAGTACGGCTAAAACTTTCGCAGCGAAATTGACTGAGAAATAATGGTAAAAAACACGCCTGAATAGTTGCAAGAAGTTGCATCAGGCGAAAAGGAAATAACCGTTATCGTTTTATTTGGCCCGGTATTGAAGAAAGAACTTGCGGATGTAGCACAATCTACGAGACATGGAGTCATCGGTGTAGCACAGGTAACGCTGAAGTTATGAGTACAAGACGCTTCTGTGCTTCCAGTCTTAAGAGATGGGAACGAAAGGAAAAACAAGTTGTATATTGAAAGAATAAACTACAGTTTGGCACGAAGAGGAAATGACTCACAAAACTAAGGCCACCTACAGGGACAAAATAATTGAAAATGCACCTCGTACCTACAAGGAAAACGCTAGATCAATTTTGAACAAGGTGAAAAAGATAACTCGAAATAACATAGGAGAAAAAAATTGTCGTAACTCAATTATACAGACAAGAAAAACACAGCTAGTATTTGATTTAAATATTATTTTGCACGCTAAAGCAAGTGCAAGACTAATGCAGAATTAGCCGACTCGTGACAAAATTGGTAAAATTCAAGTGCACAAAAATATGACTGCAGGATCCACTAGTTGGATGGCTTCCCAAGTGTTTGGCGAAGATAAAAATAACTTCACGAACCTTACATAAAAAAGGATGCTGGTCTGTTGCTATATTACCAACTAGGGAAAAGAACTAGAAGAGTCTCTTGCATACGACGAATACCTATAAATTTTCTGGACCTACACTAAGTTAGGAAAAGCAGCTAAAAGTCTCTAAGTCACTGAGCAAACTGCGGGTCTATTCCATAAATTTTATATTTCAGGGAATTTCCAGAGTCTGCAGCTACTATCAAGAGAGATGTGCAAGATGGCTTTCTTTTTCAACAGGGAAAAAGCACCCAGGTAGCGTCCATGAAGAGAATCATCGTCAATTTTTTAAGAATTTACAGGGAATAGAAGGTGAAATAAAAAAAGAGAAAAAATAAAACCAGTTTCGAGAACAAGTCCCAACTGGAAAATGATGAACAGAAATCACAACGTAGACAATGGAGTCCCCTATCTCTACGCTTGCTATATGATAAACAGGATGCTGAATAAAAAAGTACCCGAGACTACGATAAATTGGGACTACGTTCCATTGCGAAAAGGCAGGATCGACAGGCTGCTGGCGAAGTATACAGCCTCGGACAACTAGATATTGAATGTTGCACCAAGGCAGGCTGTCTACATTACATTGCGAACAGTCGGAAGTACAAGACATTAGGGAAAGGGTTGCATAGATCCCGAACGAAAGATTACCTAAATGTGATATTTCACCATCGAACTATAGGTGTGCAATATATTGGACCAAACACCTGTGTCTACACAATACAATATTACGGTGGGTGCGTATAAGCGCACTTAGCTACTTCAATTATCGGATACTTCGATCGTAAACTCTGATTTACTATTTGGATCGAATTTTAGCCAGCAATCGCAAACCGATTAATCATGTGGAAACCTCACCCTGAATTGAATCCTGCAGAACAGGATAGCATATGAGGCCACCAGAAGCGTTATGGCTTTGCAATTACCGCCTCAAACTTGATCCAAAGCGCCAAATCAAAAGCCGAACACTGAAGATTCAAAGATGTTAAAGTAATACGACACCCTCTGAAGTTCAGCCGCAATTGACAGCACAGCGTAGCAGGGAAAGGATGTTTCGTCTCGTTATTTCAACAGTGCTGAGAGGTCCGTACCATACTGACGTGAGGTACGAACTAAGGTCTACACACACCATATGCAAATAAATCATCATTAGTGCAAACTTTTCATGGTTGTCAGCAGCAGCAGTACAAGAATCACAGGCGCAGCAATAATAAGTCGCATCGCGCCGTATTCTCAGTGATTTTATTATCAGCTTTTCTGCCGGAAGGTCTCAAGTTTAATGCAAACTCAGATAAGTTCTATTGATCACAAGTGACCAGCACCCCACTACTGACAGGAAATAAGGCGCAGAGAAAAGAAGTATAGGGGACCTTCCTAACTTTACGAATAAACTTCATAAGCAGAAACTGAAAGCAGCTGCAACAACTCCAGGGAAAAAGGCACTCGGGACAGCCCCTGGGTGAGGAAAGCCCATATATTTTTTTTTATATGCTGACAGAGAAATGGCACGGCAGAATATACCCCTCAGGGGTTATGGTTGTCAGAGCTCGGAACAAATTTAGATGGAGTGCTCGTCACAACAACATTCCATCCAAGCTAAAGAGAAAAGATTTACTAGGAAAACGTTCAGTGCAGCCGCTGCAGCGTAATGGTAATGTTCCCGCCTCTTGATCAGCAGATGCCGGGATTCAATCCGATAAGCGTCAATGGTTCACAGCAGGAGAGGCATTCGGGAATGCAAAGCTCCACTGAAAATCTGGGCATCGGGTGGGCACCGTCCAGGCCTGTAATCCTTGATTGGGAGACACGGAAGATGTAACATAAAACCGATTTCATATTTTTGCGGCAGCTACAGACACCCAGTATCCGTCTTAAGGGGACCGAACGGCTCGCGATAACTTCTCTCTTTGTGAAGCAATCTTCTTCAAACTTTAATATAAGGTGCTACACGTCAAAAGATACACTTTTTCCTCCCATTATTTTTTGTAAGACTCATAGAGCACGACTTATTATAGAAAATAGATTTTTTTTATTTTCCAAAATCTATCTCCTCCTATAGTAATTTTGATGGTACAGAGCTGCCGTTTTCTGCATTGTAACTATTCGTAACTTACGTCTCTTTCATTTGACTGAACAACATTTTTGAATTTCGATTCAGTTTTTAAGATATTTTTATTATTCGATTTTTTTATTTTGATCGACTCAAAATAAAAGAAATATCTCATGAATTAAATCGACATAAACAAGGTTGTTCCATCGTATGAAAGAGTGGCAAATTACGAATACAATGCAAAAAACCGCATTTCTGTAGCTTCAAAACTGTGGGAAGAGTTACGGTATGTTTTGAAGTTGAAAAAATCAACTTTTCAGGGCTTCAAAGAAAACGGAAAAATATTTTTCTTTGACTAACTCGTTTTCTATGCCGAAAATGGGTAAAAGTACATGAGTCTAACCCACATTATTTTGTGATTTTACAAATCTCTACCAAGTTTTATTCAACTCGGAATAAAAAATTAAATATGAACCCTTAGGCGGGAAATATTTTGTGAAATTTGAGAAAACGACGAAGAAGAAATTTTTATTTTTGTACCGTTTTGGATGAAACTAGGTATAGATATGTAAAATCGGAAAAGAATGTAGGTAAGACTTTGGTACTTTTCCCCTTTCCGCCATAGAAAACGAGTTATTCAAAGAAAATGTTTTTCCAGTTTTCTTCCCATAACTCGTTTTCTGTAGGAGAAATGGGAAAAAGTACATGAATCGCGCCCCATTTTTATAAATTTTACACATATCTGCGAAGTTTCATGCAGATCGGGCAAATAATAAAAAAGTTATCAAAGCAAAAGTTCAAGTGTTGCAAGAACTCAACCCCCACCCCCAGACCCCTATTCTACTTACTTAAGTCGGGGCTACACTATGCAAGTTTTATTGCGTGCAACTGAATGCAATTTGATTGCATGTGCAACATTTATTGCACAACAGACTACACTGTCCTAGCCTCGCGCGGCTGCAACTTTTGTACTCTTCTATTAATGTCGCAACAAGCTCTCGCGACCAATTCATCGCGGAGATACAATAAGGCTTCCGGCGACTAACAGACAATATGGAGGTACAATCTCCATCACTCCAAAAAGATTAAATGACTGTCATTTTCATGAACAGGCGCATTATTTGTTTACAAGTGTGCCTCCGCCGCGCATAGACGTACGATAGCATGTCCACCCCAAACACATGAATTACTTAAATACACAGATGAAATTACCTTGTAAGTTAAAATTGAAATGAGTGAACAATGAATAATCTAAATCACCGAGCGTTTAACATTATTGAACTGTGTTAAAATATAATTTCACTGTTTGTATCGTGTTGTTAACATCTCACAAAGATTCCTGTGATTTATACTCTTCTATTAATGACGTAATTATCGCGTAATAAGCCATTGCGGACAATACAGTCAACACAACTACCCACTACGGCGTTCAGC
>LQNS02000211.1:21459392-21476074 GCA_001587735.2 Parhyale hawaiensis
AAACAAACGGATGGACATATCTTCACCAAAAGTTAATCATCTGTTCCTCCCAACATACCTAACAATCCCTGTGAATTTCATCCAAATCGGTTCATAACTTTTTGAGTTATCTTGGTGACAGACAGACAAACAAACAAACAGACAGAAAGACATACAAAGAGACAAACACGACGAAAACATAACCTCCTTGGCGGAGGTAATAAGGATTATTGTCCCAAGCTGAGACTGCACTGCATTATTTTCTAGTGTGAATGGATGATAAATACAGGGAATATTATGTAGCAAAATATACAAGACGCTACTACAGGTCAGGCTCCACAGGTCGTAAGAATACGATCTTCAGAAGAATGCAAAACTCCCATTTAGCAAAAATATATACAGATTAGTTACCATCACGGAATAACCTATTTCTCTGATGTGTGATAACTGATTTTGGAGCAATTTCTTTCTGCCTGTCCCTAAAAACTTCCCAGCGCCCGAGCAAACCTTCGCGTGGTAGATGGAGGGGTGGAGGGCAGCAGAAGGGCGCCGCCATCTGCGGTTCAAGTCCTCACCCGTCAAGCCGCACCTCGTGCTGTAAATACAAATGCAGCCATTAAAAACAAGCACATCAAACGACATATGGTTTCATGCCGGCTTGCAGCAAGCAGTTGAACATAAAAATTCGTACAATATTAATACATAAAATAGCTAGTTCAGGCATCCTCAATCCTGAACATATTAGCTATTCTAGGAGATAAAATGGAAGATATACCGGGTTTTGCAAAAGTTCTGTTACACTTCAATTTACATGTTTGTGGTCAGTTTTAAATAGTATGTATATAAATTTAATTCTCTGGGTTGATAGCTTAAAATTTACCTTTTTTAGGCCACTTTCACTAGGAATAAATAGTGGTGAGGTGCACGTGTGCCTCACTGGAAGTAAAAGAAGCGAGATATCTGCTCTCCCCCTGCACGGGCCGCGGCAAGTCGGACAATGAGGCCCAAGAATTATGGAGACGGGTTGCTCGGCTGTAGACACACAGTGAACCGAAACGAGGTCGAACCTTAAGGTCGTCACCTTCCTCTATCTATCTAAGACTTTGTAGACGGTTATCCGTCTGACGTTCAGCCGTATGAAAGTTTATCTTCAAATATTTTATAGAGCAAGTGCTTCCCCTTATCGGATATGTTTAGGATGGGTCTGGCCGTGGCATTAACAATCTTTGCCACCTCTTAGACAACCCCGCACGGTTGTTCCTGGATCCAGATCTAAGCCCAGCACTGGTCGCTCCAAGATGGATGTTTCCCTGCCGACGTTATTTCCCTATATCTCTCTGGTATATACGGTATTACCGATGTTCCTCTTCTCTTTCCTACTGGAACGGGATTCTTCATACATGACTTTTATTTTCCTACATCCCGTCCACTGCTCTCGCTATGTGAAGTACCAATTGCATGAACAGATATCTGCAACATAATTGCAAATAAACAGGATAGGATTAGCAGCCGTCACTTAACGACGTAACGTGACCTGGGAATAACTACCACAAACAACAACACAGTCAGCAAGCTGACAGTGTCGAAATGGCAGACGGAATAAAGGGATTCATTACCAGAAATTTTGAGTAAAAATCAAAGTAAAAAATCATTCCTTTGTGCAAAGCACTAGTGTGCCCGCCTTTAAAATTTGCTGTTCGATTTAGGTCGCCACAATAATGCAAAGGTATCGATAAAATGGACAGAATCCAACGTAGAGCAATGAAGTTAGTACCTCTGCTGCGTAAACGAACCAAGCATACGAGTGTCGCGTACGGAAAGTAGGACTCCTCGCAAAGGCGATCCAGGCGTCAACTAATACAAACATTAAAGTATGTACTTGAATAGCTTCAACGACGTGCCTGCAACGGGACTTTTTTAACGGAGACATAGACGAAAGCCTGCGAAACAACGGCCAAAAACTTACACGCAAAGATAAAAAGAACTACTCTAAACCAGCATTTTTTTTTCGTTTTTCATAGTGAGCATTTGGAACACACTCTCCCTTCCAAAACTTTCGGGGCAGAGACAGTGGATATATTTAAAAATCGTCTCGACAAACATTGGGAGCAACACTCTCCACAGCTACGGACTCCTCCTCCAGGAAACATAAACTCTAAACAGCCGATGCTTCGCAGCTCACCGAAATCCAACATCTTTCATGTCCCCATCTAACTTAAAGACTCCGAGCACCGGGGATCTACCACAATAAATCGCGCTTACACGAACAACTCCTTGACTGAATTCATTTTCATCATGACGGGAGCGTACGTCCCGGCTCCTCTCTGGCAATGGGTGTGTTGGTCCGTCTCCGGCCAGTTATCTAATCTGTGCCTTCTCCTCAGCTGCCAAACTTTTCCTTGGTATATTTTCACACCTTCAATACAGCGTGACAGTAGAAAACGAAGCAGAACATATTAATTAATACAACTTTACATATACTGCTCAACAGTGTTATAAATTTGTAGGAGTATAACCCTTAGTAGAAACGCTCATGTCATTGCAGCGCACTTCCATTCTCTATTTCATACTAGAAATTATTTTGAACAACGAACTAGTAATAAAGCGTGACACGTATTTTACAACGATTATCGCAACTACCACCACTACAACTATTTGCTACTCTACTACTAATGTAATGCCGCTGCAAGAAAGCCAACCCGAAGAGAAACCTCCCCCCACCTGCAGGCGAGGTCGCGATACACGCATCCTGCCTGCTCACGGGGAGATTCTTTCTAAAAACCGGTCGCGCCGACAGGAATTTCCGGACGTCTGTCACCGATGCAGTGCGAGCGAAGGGCACGGGAGCGAGGCAGCAGGTCTGCAGCGCGTGGGTGTAACTTTCAGGGGAAATGTGGTGGTCTATTTCAAGGTGTCTACAGGGATTCTAGTGTTGGATTTTAGTACTTTTTAGCACTTTTTAGTACCTATCAGATATATATTTTATCACTTTCACCCACAAGAGAACGGGCAACCTAGTCTGACCCTGCCAGTGGCCTCCACAACTCCCCATATAGTCATCAGATAATCAAGTCCTTTTTTGTATTAGTGTCAGGCGGGGCGATTTCGACCATCCTATAGATCTGGGGTGATTCCGACCAAAGCCTTTTAACCACTAAAACCTGGTTGTATTCAAAATCTGTTTGCACCACCTTTACGGTAGGTAATGTCTGCCCTTTAGGATGGTGCAAACAGATTTTTGATAAAATCCGGTTTTAGTGGTTAAAAGGCGTTGGTCGGAATCACCCCAGATCTTTAGGGTGGTCGGAATCGCCCCGCCTGACACTAATGAATAACTAATTTGCATTGTATGAACGCAGATGAGCAAGTAGCTATTGTTATCAACAAGCCATAGAAGTCTCAGAAGGTATATCTTTAAAAAAAAAACACTTTTCTGTATATAGCAGAATAATTTAGCACCTACTTGCAAATTTTAGCACTTTTTAGCATATTTTTTAGAACCTCTGCCATTATAGCACTTTGAAGTACTTTTTGGCACTTTTAGCACCTTGTAGACACCTTGGATTTTCGTTCGCATTGCACTTTAAAGTTTGCAGGGCTATAGCACTAGCTATAGGTAGATGACCTCTCGTTTGAAACGACGAAAACTGTGCCATTCTACGATCTAATGCCATGCGCATTTCATTTACTTTTATTGCTCAAACTGTGCTTTTATTGATGCTAAAGAATTTTGTAACTTCTGACACTTTCTACCTTCATCATATTTATTTAAAGTGCAGTTTATTTCTACTCTTTAAAGAATTCACTGCTGTAGAGGCCAGTTTATATTTAAATGCAAAGAATGATTCTTCCATTGTGAAGTAACTTAAGTAACTGCTTAACTTATGCGTTAGAAGTGATGCCGGAACTGAAAAGTTGCGTAATGGTACCGCGTGAAGAGCGTCGCATTAATGGGTGATCACATAAACAGATGCCGCATTGATGGAGGATCGCCGGTAGAGTCAACGAAGCAAGTTGCAATTCTTTTCAAATAATTTGTTAATGTAACTGTGAATTTACTTTACATGCAGGTAGATTGACACTGCAAGCATGTTATCATAATGCAGCAGATTAACAGGTATTAGCGAAATCTGCTTAAGATACAAAGTCAATCGGAAAATGGACACAAAAACTACGTAGCACACCTGTATCTCTGTAAATACCGATACCTATCACTCTCCGGCTCTCGGTAACATCTGCCCAAAACGAAACTTACCAGGCATTTATTCCCGCAGCGCGCACAACTACGGCTTCCTCGTCCAGTACAGTTTTAAAGTAAAATTCGAGAGAGAATCTTAGGGATTATTGGAACGAATTATGTGTGCATATGCTTTAGGTATTGGCGATTACTGAAAATATTACTACGATGAAGCCAGGCGAAAAAGTTCTGTTTTTTACAGTCCAATGCAATATACAATGCAAAGATTGCAGCACAAACAGCTTTATCAGCAGGTACATGCGGCAAGAATGCCAATGCCAGAAGGCAAAGATTTATCTGTCTACACCACCCTAAGCAAACGATCGACGTACACCATATGTGGACTTGAACACAACAGACCCGTGTCATTACAAGCATCGCCCATTGTAGCCAAAACGCACATAGGCAATTTTGCATCTTTTAATTCACAAAAGAATGGACATAACCCTTCAAATCTTCAATGAATAGGGACAGATATATTTGACGGATTCTGCAGTTGATTATTGCAGTCGAAGGTTAAAGTGCTAACACTGAAGACAAGCTGGCCAAAGTTGTCATGTTCACAACGGTAATGTCATTCGATGATGCGGGAGGTGCACGATGGCTGGGTCCCAAGCAGGTAAGGTCGGGGAGGATTGGGTATACGCAAGAGATAATTTTTCAGATAAGGAGCTACATAGTGACACCTCACAGTGCTCCTCCGTTAGTGGGGAAAAATGCCCGCCCAGCAACAGCAACTGCTCACGAATTGAGGTTCTTAAGGGACCAAGCGTGGCTAGACCCGACCAAGAAGGCAGGATCGAATGCTTAAGGAATTCTGCGTAGTCACGAAATGAGTGGATGGTTCCAGTTCGCTTAAAAGAACGTGCAACAGATAGCATTTTGCTAGTTAGATAAACAAACTGCGCTACAGGGAACTGTACCCACAATGCAAAATATTTCACGGACAAGTATAAAAAAATCATTAGCATAAAATATGTCAGCTTGAAATACATATTTAATGAGGGATACCAAATTGCAAGGCATATGACAGTGTTTATCAAAGTAAAGAGATTCGTACAGAGTCACAAGCACACAGTTAATGGTCTGCAGGTACCCAGTCAATTTCCTTAAAATACGGTTTAGATGTACCTACCCATTTAACAATATTTGTTTTTGAAAAAGGAGTTTTTCGTACATCTGCACCGAATGCAATGAAGTTCAGAGACTGAATCATACAAGTAGTAAGTTAAAATCTGTTTACGTTTGAGTATATGAACAGTAGGTAGCAAACAAGATAATTAAAGCAAGTCATACAGAGATTCATATAATACAGAACATACTCCAACACTTCCATATTTCACAGATAATAACGTTGATCGAAACAGAACTCGAGTCAAATTTAAATAGACAACAGAAATCTTGGTTTGTTGTAGTAAGTACAGAACCAGACTACAATTGTAGCAACAGCTCTTTGGCTTATACCTACTCTGGCTCAGGCAGTCCAGTAAAATGCCAGCATCTTAGTCTGCGCTAAACTGCACGCCAAGTAGATATAAACAGGACAGTAGAAAATTAAGACAAGGGTTGCCTGCAAATTACCAAGGCCTTCGCAACAGCTGCTTGCCGCGCTTAGCAACAGGTGAGTAAAATGCTGCTCAACACACGAGGATAATCTACGCATAAACTGGCCAAGAGTGGATACGAATGAATTAAGTAAACCAGATATTACATCGCAAATCCGACGATTATTCCAGACGTGTGCTAGCCGAAAAGAAAAAGAAAACGAGCTCATACAAGATACATCTGAACTTGTACCTAAATAAGCATGTTAGTCTGTCCTAAAACTACATAATGAGAATAAATACGCGTTCTGAACACATACGCATTACCGTACTCTGCTGGCAGTTATGGCCGTATAGCCCAGATGAGAGGAGAGTTTGTACGTAGAAAAAAATTTTTTTTTTTCAGTACATGGCTATAAAGTTAAAAGAAGTACCTAACTCTCAGGGATCCAAGGCTTTATCAGCTATTGAGAAGAACATCGAAGCTTTTTGCGCACGGAAAACAAAAAGCGATAGAAGATATTGAGACACGCAATATCAACCGAAGACTGCAGAAAAGATGTGGGGGTTTCGGACCTGCGCACGCGAAGTCGGTCACGACGTAAGAACTACAAAATGCACTCAAACAAATACACCGGCGCAACATGTGATACAGCCGCGATACTGGGCCTGCACAAAAGGCTGTGACAGCTTAAGAATTAATGGCAGTTAATAACGAGGCGCAGCCAAGTCAAAAGTGCGCTGGTAACGAAAATTCGAGAATATTTGCGTTAGGTAACAAACGATGAGCAAAGTTTTCTTCGGGCGCAGCTCCGTTTGTTTGGTCATGCGTTGTTAGAGCTGTCTGGAGCAAAGCGACAGCAGAGATCTATGGGAGACAGCGAGGGGTTCTATCTGTGTGTCCGCACTCAGTGTGCCATGTCGGCTCGGCTTCACGGGGGAGAGGGGGCACAGCCCTGCACAGTGCCAGTCAGACCACTATCGCGTGAGGTTACACTACCTACGCTGCAGGCTGTGGGTTTACGCAAGGACTCTAGATAGTGATTAAATTTTTAATAAAGCCATTTCACACCTAACATAAAAAATTCTATTTTCATAACAAAGACAACTCTACGAAGGACTACACTGTCCTTCCTTGTGGTCGTCACAAGGTTAATACCTAATAAATAATTATGCCCACTAGGTAAATTTGTTACGGGGCCATTTCTACCAGATATTTGTCAGTTTATAACGTTAGCGGGTAAGTTAGTGTATTATAAACGCAATGCATTCAGTACCTACGTAAGAATTGAAAACCCTAAAATGCTGAAAAAAAAACTTCTTTCATACGAACGACACCGCTGGGAATCAAAAGAATGAGACACGGCGACACAGCGTAACTCTGTACGGCTTCGAAAACTACGGGGTCAGGTTTCGGCTAGAATCCTCACGGAAATAACACAATACGCAACATAGCACATCATCATGCGACAATAGGAGTCTGAGAGGCACTTTGTACTGAAAAGACACAGCTCGCGGGGCCCGGTAAAGCCATGGGCACACACCACACTATCGCCAACCGCCCTCGCTTCGGCTCCGCTAGAGTAGGCTTTTAACTGGCGCTTTTTACAGGAAAAATTGTATTTGTGTTCGACATTAACCAATTAAGGGACAAGTGACTGAATATGGTTACTTCTATAATGCTGTTCCTACCAGATTTTTCTTTTTTTCAGTCGACCACCAAAGGGACGAACCGTATACTGAGCTCCTGGTAGGAGGTATCAGCAAAGTTATCTCACGGATAACTGGCTTATGGCGGCCAGGTGTCCTTAGCGATGCCACTTTTTGATATTCCATCAATAGCGGGTCCTCCAACCGTGGTGTGGCAATCTGCCGCTAAGGTTAGATGGTTCATCAAAGGTCAAACCGTAAATATCGCTTATACATCGGGTTCTTTAGGGAAAACGTTGGGTAGAAAATGCTGATGGGTGATC
This sequence comes from Parhyale hawaiensis, assembly GCA_001587735.2. Lineage (NCBI taxonomy): Eukaryota > Metazoa > Arthropoda > Malacostraca > Amphipoda > Hyalidae > Parhyale > Parhyale hawaiensis. The sequence goes on from LQNS02000211.1 coordinate 21,467,126, forward strand.
AGTGTTTGGTCACGGAAATTCCAGGTATACTGCACCAGTAGGACACAAGGACAAGACGTGGCCTTGATACGAGTAGGAGTTGCGTGGAGGCACGCAAGCAGCCGCCGGTCAGGTGGCAAGCAGCACAATAATTCTTAGTGTAAATAGGCCGGAGACCAGCGGGCCTCGCGGCGGCATAGCGTGGGTACCTACGGGAACATTCGAGCCCACAGGGGCATGATGTCTTAACCCTTTCTATGACGAATTAATCTGCTTGTCACGCTGGAATAACACTATTTGAAATGTTGTGGAAAGACCACGCTGTGAGTAAAAAAGTTAACCCAGTAGAGAGCTTACAGGCCCCCAACGGGCTATTTCAGCAACGTTATTGCGACAAAAACATTTTTAATCGCTTGATAAAAGGTTAACATGAATGATGTGCGAACTGTGCATCCTCGCACCGAATTGTGAGTGTAAATGTACAGCGTGACCCCGGTGTTAGACTCATGTCTTGGAGGTTCCGTTATGCTGCGGCTTGTGGGTTAGCGCGAGGAGTCTAGTATGGAAATTTAATACCACACCGTCCACGACGATAGTGACACAAAACAAGGAAATAAGAAATATTTAGCAGAAAACGTCGACAGATGTTTGACCTAAGTCGGTGATGTAAGTGCCTCTAACTGGACAACCCGCCAGCACTGGTGCAGCTCCAGCCAGAAGCCCGCTAGACCCCAGGGCTGCAGGACACAGACCGAACACAGAGTGTCAGACTCGTGACATCCACTCTTTCGGTTAGGTTGACTACCCCCTTAACGCAACAGAGAACGCCAGAAATACAGACGCAGCAAGCCAAGCATCGCAAGAACTCACTTGCCTTCCCTGGCACAACAGCATGCAAGCGCAGCACTCCAACATACCCAACGCTGTGAGTATAAACCGCTCCAGCAACAGCCAACATGACGTGGTGACATTGCAAGCTCAAACCGGGAAATGAATATAAGCAGGTCAAGAACAATGCTCGCTGCACGCAACAAAGTTCCTGCAGGGTACTTTTGTAAGACAAAACTATACAAGAATGCTCAGAAAAATACTAGCTGACTTACAGCAGTTAAACAAGAGTCCTCGCGAAAAGCCCATGGCCAGCAGCAGAGAACAACCTCAAGTGCCAACAGTCTGACAGGCACTGAGACCCGCTCCCGTCCCCGAACAGAAATTGCAAGCGGGAAACAAACACGCAACTACAGAGAACCACACTGTCGACTACACAGCCGCACTTTAGCAGGGCTATATACGGAGGGCTCAGAACAAATAACACAAATAACCAGAGCGCCTTGTGGCGTAAGATCATCCCCACGGCACTCGCGTAAAATGCGGAGTCGGGAGTTAGCTATAAATTCAACGCCGTCAATTTTGATGGCCAATTTAGCCCTAAATTTTTGTTGCATTTTTCACATCTAGGTCAACCCACCTGACTGCCTGAAAAAGATTTTGATGATGGTTCAACTACTTCTACCTCTCTTCAGTTGGAGAGAAAAACAAAAACGCAAAAGTAAACGAAAACATTATCAGCACCTCGCTCCGCTCGCGGGTGATAGCCTAATTATCCTGAGAATAGTCATGAGTAAACATTACCCTCACCAACCGCCAGGAAAATAAAATGGTTCCCATTTCAGAGCTGAAGAATGTATAGGAGTAAATTAGCAACGATTTTCCGCACTTAATGTTTAAACAATGATGATACTTTGAGCTCCACGGGGTACTTGTTTGGTGCGCAATAATGTAACAAAAAATGGCAATGGTCCCTGTAGTCAATATCGAGGATAATTTTCCTCGCCGACGCTTTACAACTGCAATGGAAAGCAAAAACCCAATAGACTTTGCTGTAAGAGGACAAGGAACAGCAGTACAACGCTGGTGTACTACTGCCGTAAATACCGCTGGGGGGCTGCAACGGTCACCATCGTCACGACTTGCCATGCATCAGCGAACTGCGCGGTGCTGCTCCAGTAGATACCTACCAGGCGCAGGGTTGCTTGGTTTAAAACTTTAAATCAAATAAAAAAAAACATGGTTTACACCAAAGAAAAAATCATGGTTTATTTTTTATTCGATTTGTTTGTTTATATTCATAAAACTTGTAATATAAACAGTTTTACTGCTAGAAATTATTAAATTTCATTTACACAATTGAAAGGATGAGTTAATATGTATCTACTTAGGAATCCGTTTGACTGTTGGGATAGTTAGGGGTCAACTATTGGTTATGTTTTATAAAAACCAATAACCTATTGAATTTTCTGGCATTTCATTTTAGAGATGCATTTCTAGCTATATTCTGGTGTGCTAGCAGCTACTGAAAATTAAAAGTAGTAGTTAAAGTTGCTATTAGGTAGCTAGTGAGCTCATGAGAAGGGTGTAGGCATATAGCTATTTGACTTTCTATAGTTCATTACTCTATTTTTAATTAGCTAGTAGCTAGCTAATTCTGCCAAGTTTTATTTATAATTTGAAGCGTTTTCAAGTTTTTCAAAAGATTTTATAATGCAATAATTATAAATGATAGCTTCTCTGCAGTTTGGATATTGAATGTAGCCTTAGCAAATACAGGAACTCTGCTATAACTGCTCTTTCTCAACCCCTAATCTTAAAATTATTCTTCTACAATAGGAAGTTGAAATAAAGTGACTAAGATTGTTGATGATTAGCTAACTACATGTTTACAAAGCAGAAACCCTTTAAATGTTGGATAAAATACCTTAACTAGAAAAACCTAACAAAATATATATATAAAAAAAACATGGTTTTTGCCAACCCTGACAGGGCGAGAGACAAAAACCGTCAACGGTTCACACGGTACGCCAGCTTAGCTTTCGCTTAACCAAAACTCCAATCTAAGCGCTTCAATGCTGCTCACATGAGCAAGTACTTACATTAGGAGCGTATTTTGATCTATGTCTTTGAATAGTATGGCGTTCATTTCTCTAAAACTGAATGAATTTTCAACGTATCTCACTTCCCATATTATTATCACCGATCTTTTCGTAAACTTTCATTTAAGCCCTATTGCATTTCATCTCTCACATGCTTCCAGACATCTTCTTCAGACTTTTCTGAATCGAAAATTCTACCAGCTTTTTGAAGGGTTTCCTTCGTGTATCATAATGCCGGTTTAAGTGATTCATCAGTCTTAGTGTGCCTATTCAAGTGCTTCGAAGAACCTCGAGCCTCCATTTCCAAAATTTGTATACCGATGGGCAGAGACGGCAGTTAATTTACTGGTCATGTTTCTAATTTTGTGAGCACTTGAACGGGCGAGCGAGAGCATCAGTCGGCAAAATGATGCACTAGATGAAGTGGAAATTAAACAGCATACCGAAACGATATCAGTCTTGGGAAGCAATGGAATTTTTTAAAATTTCGATCATGCGCAATGTTTTCCGGTGAGAGGAAAATGCTAAACTTGATTTGCATTACTTACAAGCAATGTTAAATTTATCACACATACTTATACTGGCATATAAATGCTACGCTAAAGGGGAAAGTAGTTAAAATTGAGAAATGAACTATATATATTGGCCTTTTAGGACGGTCTATCCATCGTTACAACGCGGTATTTAGTGGCTACAACCATCACCAGCTGAGGGCGACAACAGTGGGAGCCATACACATTTCAACACTAATATATTCTTAATTATCACCCGTGAGTGATGCAAAGGTGATGTTTTCGTTGAAGATTTAAGTATATGTATACATTTGTATGTCTGTCCACCCAAAAAGAGGAAGAAGGAGTTGAGCAATGCTAAAATTTTCTTGCAGAGAATCAAGGGGGTTGATCTAGATGTGAAGAACGCCAAAAATCTAGAATTAGCTGGCCACGAAAATTGGCGGCGTTGAATTTGCAACTCCTGCCTCAGCATTTTCGGCCCCCCTCCCTCGCGAGTGCTGGTTTTAAGCCACGAGGCGTTCTAATTTGATATGCACTGGTGCGCATGCATGTGAACCGAGGACTACTATCATCCTAGTAGTCCTTGATATAAAAGTATTGTTGCACTGCTGGTACGTTCTAAGCCTTATTAATTTCTAGGCGCGACGACATGATTTCGCCCTGACTTAAGTCAACATGGCAGTATCGTGGTCCTATGGAACCTTTCTTAGACTGTGTAGCAAGCAACACATAACCCTTTCTCTCATGATTTTACAGTTTCCGTAGGAATAGCACTGTTTGAAATGTCGAGCGAGAGGGTTAATTTACTCGCAAATGCTCAATTTGCACGTACCACGCTAGGAAATAATAGAAAAACATGGGGTAGCGATAAACAAAGCTGGTACATTAACTAAGCTATAAACACTTTGCGACGGCTGTTTTATTACCACAATTTTGGTAATGAATAGGGCAAAAGAAAATATTCTTCTTATTTACCAGCCATAGACGAGCTGCCGCCGTAGTTACAATGTAAAATGCACGGGAGCGACGTTTTGAGCAACCAGATGCAGCTGGGACACAGAGGCAGCCCGGCGGCACCTCGCAGGTACGACACCAGCACCAGCAAAGGTCAGCAGGCGCCTGGTTGCAAGGACACGGCGACTGTGCTGGCGCTTGAGTTATAATCATGCGGGGTACGGCCCGGCCCGCCGGGGGGCAGGAATGCCTGGGCGGGGGTCAGTTGCGTGTCTAGCGTCGTGGAGGAAAGTCAGTAGTGTTGTGTGTGGCAAGAATCTTTACATAAGCGAACACTGTGCCCACGCAAGGTCGTAATATTGGCAAACATACAGCACTGAAATCAAGAAATTTTTTCCAGCCCAGAATAAATAGTTAACGGGGTGACAGTGTTGTGTCTCGTTAAGCGTCACAATAAATTAGTGTAACCCATCACTAACAATTTAAAAGAAGCCGGGGACCGGCAGAATGGAAACGTTTCGTTAATAAACAGTATAAAAGTAAAACGAACAGGCCGGTAGGTCATGTCATATAAATTGCCGTTAAAAATATTATGCAGAACCAGAGCGAGCGGAGTAATCGTGTTACCAGACTATTAGAAGAAATACTATGCTGCAGGTACTACGAATATGCACCTGCAGGGCCGTCCAATTCTCAGAGTTGCTATACCAATTTACAAATACGAAAATATAGAAAACGAGAGAACTGTATTATTATCAGCTGCGAGAAAAAGAGAACTCACCATTCGTCCAAATAAAAACGATAAAATATTTATAGTAAGGAAATACTATGTTAAATTCTTAGCCGTGAGGGTGAATGAGATTGTAACTCCAAACTATTAGAAACAATAAATAGGAGTGAATAGTAAAATATAAATATTAACCAATAAACTTCATTAACTTAACTAGAGCACTCTGAGAGTGCATACCTCCGCCAAGCAAGACAGCGGTAACGAAAAATTCAAATCGGCTCTGAAACCACAATTTGCTTAGTATCAACACCAAAATCTGATCACTTATGCCTCTTGATAAGATTAGCAGTGTCCTTAATTTTCTTGGAGATCCGTTCATAATTTTTTGAGTTATGCTGCTAACAAACATTTCAACAAACATCAGTCAAACACACGAAAAGACAAACCGATCATCACGAAAATTCAATCAATTATGTCTTTTAACATGACTAACAGTTCCTGAAAATTTCATAAAAATCCATCCATAATTTTCGAGTTATTGCGCTAACAAATATTTCAACAAACATTAGTCAAACACACAAACGGACCAACCGATCATCACCAATAATTAATCAATTATGTCTTTTAACATTACCAACAACTCCTGACAATTTCATAAAGATCCATCCATAAATTTTTAGTTATTGCGCTAACAAACATTTTAACAAACATTAGTCAAACACACAAACATATCAACCGATCATCACCAAAATTTACCGATCATCAAAAAATTTAATCAATTATGTCTTTCAACATCACTAACAATTCCTGAAAATTTCATGAAAATTCATCCATATTTTTTTTTAGCTATTGCGCTAACAAACATAAAATAAAAAACAACGACAAACAAACGAACGAACAGATCATCACAAAAATTTGATCATTAATCTCTGTAATAAACCCAACAACTCATGTAAATTTCATGAAAATCCGTCCACTACTTTCTAAGTTATGGCACTAACAAAAAATAGGCAGACAAACAAACAAACGGATGGACAGATCTTCACCAAACTTTAATCATCTGTTCCTCCTAACATACCAAACAATCTCTGAAAATTTCGTCAAAATCGGTACATAACTTTTTGAGTTATCTTGATGACAGACAGACAAAGAGACAGACAGACAAACCCGAAGAAAACATTACCTCCTTGGCGAAGGTAATGAGCGATACGGGTATAATATATCCAGTATCTCGTTGAACTTTATCCATAGAAAGCAAATAGTAGCTATCACAGAGAATTGAAGGGAGATAAAAGCACCGCTAATATCACTTTCCTTCACTCCAACAGACAATAAATTGTTTTTGGCTACAGAATATAAATCATTGACAATGTTGCGGGAACTCATCACAACTGCCTTAGCTATTATACTGGGGATCACAACTTCGATGAATTCCATACACGGTGAGTCTAAGATTGTTAGCTATTATTATTATTATTATTTTCATCATTAATATTATGTAGGATAAATATTAAATATCAGAAAAGTATTAGTCATTCATATATGAATAATTAATGTCTCGATAATAGATGCAATCTGCAGCGCATTTGATCCGATTTTACACTTTGTATTATTCTCAACAGGTTACTTTCTTCCTATCGGGTATCGAACTCTATCTAATGTAGACTAGGCACTTGTTTTAAAAATATATATTTTTATGATTATGAACTGCGCATCTTACTGTAACTTCTCATCGCTATCGAACTGCACCTAACTTAGTTCCTTTAAAACCATGATAGGTATAGGCATCACGTACCTATCTCACTGCTTCTCCTCAAGCTAAAAATAGTAGTAATGTCTTCATAAAAGCTAATACTTTTAAACGGGAGTATTCTCAATTGTACGACTTCTTTCATATCCTTGAAAACTTGTGAATATTTCATCTCGTAGAAAAAGCACAAATGCTATATATAGGGAGAATAATATTATATACTGTAAATTCTTTTGTGTCCTGGATAAACTGTAAATCGTGTTTAGAGACAACAATAGGGGCGTAAGATGTAGCTAACCAGACATAGGTATACTATAACGCAACATATCCGACGTGTAAACGTTTCTTCACTCGACTACGAGATCCCTGAAGTTCGTGGAATAACCCCGTACATAGTAATGAGCCTGTGACGTTTAATTTCAAGGGTTTATTACTCCAAGTGTGCTCCTACTGAGAAACTTCATGTAGCAAGGTAGCCCGGGCTTTATTAGCAAAATAGCGCGCAACGCCGACCCAATGCGGTATAAGGTTGTTCGTAGCGATGTTGCTGTCTAAACGTGAAATAAAAACTGGAACTCACGCTATCTGTTTAAGGAGGCAACTTGTAATATGTAACAGGGCAGAGGATCCAGACAGCGGTGGTGAGAGACACCAGCTACTACATCTCATCGTCATCTCCCTACAACGCGCCACTCAGCTGGTGAGTGAGTCCCAGTTCAAGTTTAAGCACGCAATAAGCAAGCTAAGAGAGTACCGTAGGGGCAGCACATGTACGTAGTGTGTCTCACGACATTATGGTTATCGCATGCGTCATATAACAGCTTGAAAAACTATATTATATATATCAGGTGCAAGCGAAGGGGTTCTCCAAGTATGAGTAGCTATAGGCAAGGCAGTTACTGGCTCGGTGACGTCACTCTGCTGCCACGGCACCAGCAATGAAACTGGAGTGATGAAATAGCAATAAGGGTCAATGCCTAGGTACAAGTACCGCTGTACAGGTCCAACGCTTACCAGTACTGTCGCACTAAAATATAGGCATAAGAAATGCCACTGCACATACACTAGGCACACCAACCAGTATAAACTAAAACTGAAAGATCTGCGGTTGATCCGTTAAAGTTTTGCTGTTGTTGGATTGCCCAATACAGTCTGGCTGAGTAGACAAGCTGCCCTATAAGATAGGTACTCACCGGACACGTTACTCTACAGAACTAAATACCCTGCACCGTAGGGGATGTTGTGCTGGGACTGAATGTCAGTGAGTTATCGCAGCAAGTATGACTAAGGGAATTATATCACTGTACAGGTACCTGGCGTACCAGTACTGCCGCACCATTGGCATGGAGCTGCTCACGCTCACTACCAAAGAAGACGCAGAGGCGCTGCACAGCTATCTCGACACCAACGGTAAGTACAACAAAAATTTCTTAGGTGGACGCTTGCAGAAAATCATAATAGCAAAAAGAAGCGCCGTCTTCCTCGCAGTTATGACCAAACTAAACTACCGAATGTACGGTTAGTAGCGGGAAACACGCCGCAGTATGTTATAATTAAGCAGGGAAAATTATTATTATTATAGTCATAGTTTCACCACCGTATCCACTCTGTGAGTGATCCCTACAGTGATCCGCGGTTGCTAAAAGATTTCGTGTCTATTTGGTCCCACTGTACATACTCACCCTATATACTGTATTTCCACATCGTTAAGCCCTCACCACAAACAACATCTACAATCACACCAATAAAACAGCAGACCTCTGTTTCAATCCAAAGTTACAGTCAGTCGGACAGTATATTCAAAAGTTCCGTCCCGTTTAGACCAGTTTAGCAATCCGCACTCTCGAAAACTTCTCAGTTAGACATTATATTTGTGATAGAAGGTGGGGTTGAGGCTCAGAAAGGGCCTCATCTCCCACACATATGAAGCCGAACGCCTTACTCACGTAAGGGACCTGAAAGGAAACCACGTGAAGCGCTCGACCTTCATCAAATATTATAGTATAAGTTAGTATCCCGTAGATATCTAAACAGGGGTCCGTCATAATGTACAGGGCCGTTGTCAGCCAGCAGACAGTCTAGTCGAGGCTC
>LQNS02000211.1:21513185-21525197 GCA_001587735.2 Parhyale hawaiensis
ATGTGGCGACCAGAATTGAACAGCAAATTCTAAGTGTGGCCTCACTAATGCCTTGTACAAGGGAACGATGATGTCCTTGGACTTGTATTCGAAGTTTCTGGTGATGAATCTGAGTACTCTGCTTGTTATTTTCACACTCTTATCAACTTGCTGACTGTGCTGTAGTTTGTTTGTAATAGTAATTGCTAAGTCACGTTGTTGTGTGACAGTAGCCAACTCCGTCGTATTCATTTTCAATGGGGTGGAAGAGTTTGCCAGCCGTACGTGCATTGCTGAGCATTTGTCGACATTGAAGTTCATCTGCCACGTTGCGCTCAATTCCATGAGGTGGTCAAGGTCTTGTTGGAGCTCAGCTCTTTTCATAGTAGGATGACATAGTTTTGTATCATCCGCAAATTTACTGATTTTACTTCGGATGTTAAGATCGAGATCATTGACGTAAATTGAGAACAGAAGTGGGCCAAGCACGCTACATTGTGGAACCCCTGATGAAACCTGTGTCCAGTCGCTTGATTCTCCTTCAAGCTTCACTCGCTGCTGCCGATGCCTTGATCCATCGTAAATAGTCACCCTGGATGCCATGGGCTTCCAATTTTTTCATTAGCCTGTGGTGGGGGACTTTATCAAAAGCCTTTTGGAAGTCTAGATACACTAGGTCCACACCCTTTTCTTCATCTTTAATATCTGTAACTTTTGAGAAAAAGTCCAGTAGGTTTGTTAAGCAAGAGTTAACCAAGAGTTGGAGTCGGTAAGTAGCTGGAGCTAAGAATTGGAGTTAAAGAAGATGGATGTGGTCAAGAATGAGTAAGCGTCAGTAGGAATCAGAATATTGGAGTAGGAAATTACTTGGAACATGGAGTCAGACTTAGTCCATGCGCCTCCACAACCCTGGTATATTTACAAACACATTGGCGTCAAAATTGAATGTAAGAAATGTCTGATGCGAAGTTGCTATTCCATAATAATACTATCTCAATTAGAAAGAACAAGAAATATAACAACCATTAAACTAACAAGAGCCAACTGCAGCATGTATCGTCGCGAATTAAACCATGAACTCAAATGGAAAAATCCACGGAGCTTATATTGAACATTTAACTACCTTCACTGAGGTGCCGAAAGTCTGCGGGTTTCGCTCCGAGCGTTTCATTATCTCTTTCACACGAGCCTTGATTGGGATCCAATGCCGTGACGATAAAAATTAAACTTTGGCTCGTCTGCGACGAAAATTGCAACGGCAGTGAGGCTGAATGGCGAATTGCAGTCATAGCAGTCATGCAGATCAATGTTTCATGGAGCGAAAGTCAGATGTGGAGCAGAAACATAACAGCTGTTTTCGGCCCAGCACTGTTTATTAAAAATTATACTAGCTTTTGCGCTGAGCCGCGCCTACGTGCTGTGGGTGTATCAACATTTAGCGCTGTCTGGCTCATAAGCTGTTTAGTCAAGTGCAGTTAATAACAAAAATAAGTTTTGTTAATTGTAAAAAAAAACAGATTTGGTAAAAGAGCGCATACATTACTTCTCCGCTTCACACAACCAGAAGAAAAACATACCGAACATAAATTGCGTGCGCTCCTACACAACCGTCACAAAAATACACAGAACATAAACTACTTTCCCTCTTTATACAAGAACATAAGTAGCTATAAGGAATATATTACTTTCCCTCTGGGTACACCAGCACCAAAAATGCAAAGAATGAGACAGTCTCCCGGAGCCAAGAGAAGCAGACGGGATCAATAGGCAGAGACTGAGGGCAGCATCTGAGGGGAAGCCAGACGAGCCCAAAAACGGAGGGTATCGCATCAATTATTACAGAGGGAGGGCCGAGATGCGTGCGAGGGCTGCCTCCCAATCTGCTGGTTATATCTGGGGAGAAAGAAAATGTTGCATTGGGGCCCAGGAATCTTTCCAGGAGCTGGCAGAAATTTTGCTAAATCTACAGCTCGGTTCGATTAAATTAAATTTCACGTGACTGGAACCCCCACATGAGGAGTTTCTCTTAAATAAAAATGATTAAATCCGTAATAGTTTTAGGCACCTTGTAATTCATCATACTGAAAATGGCCGTGACCTCTAATATCAGATAAAGGAGAACAAGAGATGCCTAGCTCGTGGCAAGTTTAACTTTTTCATAAAGTAGGCCAGAATAAATCTTCGATTACTAGGCGAAGGGCTCAGCCTTGGTAGGTTTGATATGGTTATTACACACAGACACATTTTATACTACAAGTATTTGGTAAAGTAGTAATACACTATAGAATAATGCATCTGTGTAGCCACTGAAAGTTTAACAACCTTTTTGGGCAACTCGGTCCTAAAGAAAGAAACGAAGTAATGATTTATTAAACATACAACGGCGAACGAATAGTCAAAACAGGGCATCGTAGCACGCAGGATCGTCGGGAATGGGCGAGAAAGAAATGAAGCAAAGGTATAGTCAACTTACACCACACTCACAACTGGGAAACCCACATGCACCGGTTTGTACTGCGGGTATAGGCTCACTGGCCTCAGAGGAGTAAGTGTAGACGCAGTCGACCTCGGGTCACCAAGAACTATGGCGCCAATTTGATGGAAGGAACAAATGACCCGAGAACCCCCCACCCCCCTCATCTCTGAGGAAGGCAAGTACCACTACGGCGCAGTGCATGCACGCAACTGCCGAGTCAGCACACCTAGATCTGCAAAGAGCTCGCGTGCCTGGGTTGGCCTCGAACCTGCGAGCGATACAAGCTGTTAGAGCTGCGAACGGAAGCATGCTGCTACCGTGGCGGCAAAGTTGTATGAAGTAACGGATCAAACGACTGTCAGCAGGCGCAAAATTTAATTGAATACTGAATAGTGTAAGCCTCTATCTCCATTACAAAAGTGATCTTATTGGGGGTGTGCCGATAAATCATATTCAGTCAGAATCGGCACTTGGGGGGTATGAGCATCGGCACTTTCTGGGAACTAGCATGCTATCGGCACCAACAATAATTTGCCGATGCCGATTCTTTAGTCAAACTGACCTATTGCACGGGTCAACAATCAAAAAGTTGTAGTTTTTCAACTGCCATAGAAAAATTTGAAGCGCTGATTATGAAAAATGACACCTACTTCTCTGAATAAGCTCAAGTTTTTGTGCTACGCCAATTATAAAAAATCCGATCTTCTGACAAACTCGATAACTTCATTGGTAAGAAAAACAGGAACCAATTTGAACTATTTTCAACTAAGTTTGAGTTAGGCCCTATATCGATGCGCTGATTCCAAATACCACTTTGTTTCCCTAAACCAGGTCAACTTTCTCAACTACATATATCGCCACAAGTTTTTTTTTTACATTTTCGTATACTTGTAAGTGTATCTGCGCTTTATGCGACTATGGCAGCTGTTATCGTACTGTACGTTTGTCGAGGTCATATATTTCCTTTCGATAACTAATGATTCAAGTTAACTGTAGCGTGTAGTTGCATGAAAATCTATTAACTAGGTCATTTTCGCCTCTTAGTTCAGCCGATAATAAATATACCTACGATCTTGCACCATACTCATTAATAGGTATATCATGTAGTCAATAAATAGGTACTCCATTCAATCATGGTCCTTAAAGAGTGAAAGGAAGATAGGACCTGTGAGTATCACAACCATGACGCGGTGGCCACACAGCCCAAATTACATCAAATCTCTAAAAACTAACGCGAAAAGTAAATCAGATCGTAAACGGTTGAAGAAAGAATAACACTTTCAACGGCTCTATAGCTAACTGTCGCGTGTAATTCTACCAACAGGGTCTCATCACTCTAAGGCGAGTAAAATCATAGTTTAAAAATCATTACATATTAAAAACTGACAGGGGAAACCGATAGCCCACAACATAGCAGAACTTCAAACAGTAACACTATGAACATTCACTGAGCTCTCAGCCCAAAATACAAACGGCCCTCGAGTGGTAGAGTGGAGTGGAGTCCACCATAGTTCATTTTCAGAAGATAATTAGCTATGGCAGATTGAGTGTTTTTGCGCACGGCCTTAGAAACCTTCAGAATTGTGACGTGAAGCCAATAGCTTCACGCCATTGTGGAATTACCAAAGATTCCTCGCTGCAAAAGGAGTGGCGCTTTTGGCTTGGGGTCACAATTCTGAAGATTTGCAAGGCCGTATGCGCAAACACTCGGATCTGACTTAACTATCTTCTGTAAATAAAAGTTTGGAATTTGTTGCCTGCATCGGCTTTTGGTCGTGTTGGCCTGCAGGCTTTTAAGTCGGCAGTTAATGGTTTTTTGCTGATTTCCTTTAGCAGCGTTTTGGGCTTCCCGGTGCTGCAAATGCTTCATTTGGGTTGTATTACCTGTCCGTGGGAGCTCAAACGTGAAGTTTTAATAATAATAATAACTGTGAAAGACACACACCGCACTGTTACCGAGCTGCCATCGCTTTCGCTTCGGTACAGCGGAAAGAATAAAGCTCAGAGATCGTCGCCGCTGCCAGCCTGCATGTCACGTGAGTAAAAGTACATGTAATAGGTCAAAAAAAAAACAAGAAATCCATGGACGGGTGAGCAGCGCACATGGGAACAATTTGGGAAAACAGGACTGGCAGATAAAAGATTATCAGCAGGACGGCAGGATTTAAAAAAAAAGAAACATGGCAGGGGAAGACATTTGTACTGCGCTAGGGCTGACGCTTTATTTCATAATTTAGAGGAATATGACAATTAACAGCGCCATAAGTATGTATAACTACCAGAGTCTTTAAATTGCAAACAGTGGCCGACATAATCAATCAGTTTAGCTTTAACATTAGTGTCAGTTCGTCGATTCGTCACATTAGAAGGAGTCTTAAGCAACGAACGCAACCAGATCACGCTTCAATTAACAGAACACTGAATCCAGCGAGTCTTCGGCGAATCGGCAGTCCACTATAGTAGTCCCGGACAAGTTAAAGCAAAACTAATCAGATTATCTATATCCCACTGCATGTCCTAGCATCGAGAAAATACAAAAATATACCACTCGATACGCCCCGGCAATAAATGTCCACGTTTGCATAGAATTCTAAAGCGTCCAGTGGAGTCATAATGCTGTGTACTATGAGCACATCATCGCCAGTGTGAGAAAAAACACCGTTACTTTGATATAGCTTCCTAGTTATCGATACCGGTACTGTCAATAGATGTGACATTTGCAATGTATTTTCGATATAATCGCATACAGTTTTTTCTAATTCCTGCATAGGCCCTACATTCCGTTTTCTTCATTTAGCAACGCAAAAAATGCTATAGAATGGGAAAAATCACAAGCGAGCCCTGGTTTTGCTGGTGTCAACAAACAGGCAAAGGCTGGCGAGCGGCAGTAGCTGCAACACACCTGCGACACTGACGGCGTCCGCCGAGGTACTGAAGAATTTCTGTACAAATTCTCACACTACGATGCCAAAGTAAGGGCATTTCGATCATTGCAGTCTGCAGTCACCAGACTGCTCCTCTGAGGGAACTAAACGACTCAATTTTATAGAAATATCTAACGAGAGCACCAAACAGAAGACTCTAAAAAAGTTGCTTATAGGACGTGCATCAAATATGCATTTCAAAAATGATCATATAGATGGAATAGTGCAGAATCTTCTCAAAGCGACATAATTTATGAAGTTTACTCCTCACTTGTTAAGCTCCAATCAGCAAGAAAGACTTCCAGCAAGAGTCAAATTTCGGCAGGAAAATCACGAAATGATTGCTAAGATCCAGTGGCCAACAGTAGAGGGCGCCGTAATGCATAGAGGGTAATTGACAAGAGTTACGTGTCTTAGTAGCAGCACGCGCTGCGTAGTTGCGGGACTGAGAGAAAAAGAAACAGTGGGATATTGCCTGCATGCCCTCTGTGCGCGGGATGCCAAAACTAGTGAAACCACTTGCTCTTCCTGGCAATAAAGTCACACAAATAGAGAACAAAATGTAAAGAACAATTGAGGCATAAAACAATACTACAGGAAAATAGAGACGGTATCTCATAGGAATGCAAATACTAGACAGTGCAATACCAGTCATTATAACGAAGTTTTCCCGTGTGTAGAAAGCTATTAATATCTAGGTAAAACAAACAAAACTAAGAGAAAGGCAAACATATATACTATGTAACTACAAGTTGAAGAACAAGAAAAACAAAGAAATTGAAGCACCTATTCTCTACGATATAAAGTAGTAGCTAACTGGGTAATGTTTCAGGAACAAAAAATATATATTTGCCACAAGGGAGGCGATTTACCTTTGCGGAAACAGCTCACCAAAGTAAGTGCCCAGTGAGAGGCAGATCTTCTATTGATAACAGCACAATCTGCGTCAAGCGAACAATTTCCTTTAGATAAGAGGGCAACTTCAGGCGCACAGGAGCGACGTCCAAACTCGCCGAGTTTACGGTCAGTTTTACACACGACGAGTCAGTGACGAAAAACACGACAGAATAAATTATGTAAAGAGATACAAAACAGCACTATAGTTATATACGGTGCATGAAGCGGGCGAAGCTTAAATAAGATATAAGCTAGCAGGTATAGTACCTACGTGCCAATGTTTGTCTACCGTTGTACTTTAGAAAATATACACATACCGGTAACGTGATCGTGCATAGAATAGCTACCTCTCTTTTTTCGGCCAACGACTAGCTTATCACCACTTGCAATAAGCCAATTTGAACATCAGTCGGATCGGTCGTTATTTGAAAGACAGAACAACATAAGCTAGGTACTCATACTGCGATGGTCCAGTGACGGTGCTGACTTTTGGCTTAGTACTGAACAATTTTGTGGCGCACCGAGTGCCCGTGTTTACGTCAAGCTGCCGTCTACATGAGCCTCACTCGGAAAACGCCTCTGCACAAAATTCCCTGGGTCAAGCATGTAGACAGGTAATCTGTATTGTAGCGCGCCTTTATATAGTTACAATAAACATGTATTTTTATAATAACATACTTTTGGCTTTACACATCTTTAGAGGCTTTTCGTGGACACATGTGTACCCTTACTGTAACGGTGACTCCGATTTTAATTCTACAGAGCCAACAGACAATTGCATTTGACAGATCAAACGAGCATCAACACATTTAAATTCAGCAATCATTAGCGTAAAGAAATATTTGCTATTATTTATGGCCTCTAACAACGCCGAGGCAAGATGGAAACGAACGCTCCGACGTAACCGTATTTTGGCTGCGAATATTAAATTTAAAGAGAATTTATTATTTTTGCCGTTGGAAGATCCGAACGTCGAGGCAAAACGAGCATGAGATCTCCCATTGATTCCAAATTCAGCTGGGCCTTCAAGGTTAATACATAGCTATTCATCAACATTTCTGTCCGATACGAAAACTGAACCAAGACCGGCGCGACCGCTCATATCCCTACGACAGGCACACAACGACCACCGCTCCGTCACGTGTCTACAACACGTCTGCGACACGTTGTGGGGCAGCAGCCTTTGATAAGCAGCCAAGCTCTCGGCAGAGCCAGACAGAGCACACGGGCGATAAAGTGACGCGAGTAACGAGAAACAGACACGACTTTAACGACGTCGCTTCCGGGGAAATATACACAGGGTGTGTTTGCGAACTGTCAAGATAAGCAGCGGACGAGCACCAAGTCATTTGATAGGCTGTGTAAGTCCGACACGCTCTGTAAATAAATGCAAAACTTGACTATATTTACAACCATCATTTGTACAAAGTATGTGCATCACCGGTAGAGCTACCTCATTAATTAAATACTGTACGTCACATTAGGTAGGTACTACTGACATTTTAAACAAAAACATATAAGAATATACAGTATTAACAAAAATGGAAATGAACCATTACTGTTTACATAAAATATGAATTTTCGCTAGAATGAAATAATTTCAAACAATAGGTACTGAAGTTTTTTGGGTGATAAAGGATTAAATCAACGAACGAAACATATATATCCAGTTGTTGACAAAAAAAATAGTTGACTGTATTTGTGCGTAAATTATTAGATTGAGTAATGCAAAATAGTAGTCAGTAATATGCGATCAGCCCATCGACAAACGGCTACCTACTCTCCATGGAACATTTGTATAACCTACACAATGGCGGCACAAAAGAAAGGCAACTACTCGGCAGATAGTTACATGTTAACAACACACCGAGGTACAACCCATTATTTATGAGACACAAATGATCTTATCACAAAATTACCCTAAATTAACAACACATCGAAGTATAACCCACCATTAACGAGACGTAAATAATAGTAAGACACTGAAGCATAACCCACTATTAATGAATTACAAATAAATATATAGCTAACATAATTATATTAGCATCACACCTATGTATAACCAAGAGCCACAAATAATACTGCTACAAAATCATCAGCAAGGCAGCACGTGAGATGTTAGCTGAGGTGATGAACTCCGATGCGCTGCTGTACCACCAGAGTTACGACCGCGGCACGCATCGCCGGGACAAACTTGACTGTACATCAAACGAACGCATTACCAACAACTGCGCGGCCGCTGTCGAGCGCATCTCGAGGACTGCGTGTCTTCGCTCTGAGAGCCCGGCGTTATTTAAAAAGGACAGCACTGCCGAAATTTCTGTGTTGATGTTATGCTGCAGACGGCTATGACGCAATTGTGTTCGGCGTGTCATGGAGAACACAGAGTTCAATGCTGAATATTTTAATCGTACAGCAGACAAACATGGTGCATTCAAAAACACTGCATCATATATTTATTTACCATGTCGCGGAAAACATATATTATAGATAAATTAATGCTGTTGGTCACAACATTGCAAGCTTGCATCCAATAAAATTGATAATCCTTTAAACAAAGTAATTGATGAAAAGCACCGTATTTACATACAAGAAAACATACGTAACATATTAAACCCGTTGAACTCAAATTAACAAAATTAATTTGCCATATTTTGTACTGTACTTTTAGTGCTACTGGCATTGTGTAGCTTTCAGCACAGCTCCACGTAGTTCAACCAGAGGCGTCTTTCATGTCACGCTGTACCTTAAAAAAATAAAATTAAAAATACACGTAGCAAGAACTGACAATATAATTAATCTGTTATATAACACGATAATTAGCGCCGATTTAATAGTACAATAGCTCAGTTTAAGACGTAGAAACTAGCCATTACTCTTCCTTTTTTAAAGAACTAAATCTATGTTAAGACACTGTACTCCCAACATAAGGCATAAATTTTAACTCTCCCTTGAAACAAACATGTTCCAAGTTACGTTAATATTCGGTCTAGTAATGAAACTTTCGCAGTACGAAACTGACTGCCGTGAACCCATGAACTAATAAGTTAAGGTAAATTTCATAATATACACATCATAATCCCTAACAGGATTACGGCAGTTCTGGAAGTTATGTTTACGATCTTAGCTATGACGGCGGCCAAGAATTTTGTTAGCGATATTAACAAGAAATCGGCTGCAATCAACACCTGCGCAATCAAGTTAATATAGAGAAAGCAATTCGCACATTCGCGGAGAAGAACCTACGCAGCCTGCGCCTCAAGGTCCTCCGTTTACATCTCAGCGAGTTGCCCCAATCTTTCAAGGCTCTCAATAAACAAATGTCTTAGCAACCGAGGCAAGTGGCAAGCCTAAAATATCTGCCCCGTGAGATCGTTTGCCAGTGGTAAGTTCGGTCTTAAATAACACCTCAGCCGAGCAGTCGGCAGGCGGATGTGCAGGGGTTCGTTAGCTTCAATTTCCCACAATTTGCATCTCCTTTCAGCTCTCTGCTGGCGAGCAAAAACGCGACAGAAATGACTGAGGTAATTATTGCCTCTTTATATAAATGATTGATAAAATTTTCTGGAAGAGCACTAGTCTGGCTATTTTGTCAAGGCAGTTTGGTCGTAGTCAAATTCCTCTATAGTGTTGTCAATTCTATGGGTATTTCTGAAATTTCATTCGGGACATATGTTAGCCTCGCCCACTACCTGTAGATGGAGAAATCTCAGATATACGGTATATACCCATGGAATTGGCACCGCTATCGAGTAATTTGACCACGGCCGAGCTGCCGTGATAAAATGGTCAGACTATAGCTATGATTCAGAACAAAGTTCCAAAAAGTACAAATTCAGAAGAGAATGTCGGGAAGTTATGATTATTAATCCAAAAAGTTGCAGCTTTCAAAGAGTCCAAAACAGTTATGATTCATACGAAGGCCCCGAAAACTCTTGTAAGGGCTCCCCAACAGTTCTGATTAATTGGTCTCCAAATATAGTATGAACTCTAGGCAAAGACAATCCATGCTATTTATATGTTTACGGATCGACAATGTGATGACCCTCCAAATACAGAATAAAATTTTGCTTCACCGTCAGTCTCTTCGTTCAAGTCAGGAAGGGTATCTACATCGCAACACCAACAGTATATAATAGGTGCTAGCAAAAAAATGAGCTTCTGAAAAGCGAAACCTATGAATATTTTCCAGCGCATCAAATGAAAATGCGGCGGGTGCAGCACATGCTGCGGCTGCGAAGTGCAATGCACCAAGGGGAATTATGGCACCGGTTCTACATACAGTATATGATAACAGCAATTTACTGATGCGGCACAGACCACTTTCCAGCTCAGCCTCTTCGGATCTATGTCTCGGTAACCGATGTAATACGAACACAATCTCGGAATTCATTTTTTTGCGACTCCAATGGGGGAGGAGGGGGGGGGGAAGAAAGCTCCCTATTAGGGGTAAGAAATGAACCCTTTCACCTGAAAAATAAACAGAATTTTTAATTCAAGAGAGATGAGTACATTTTCTATCCCCAATATGGGTTCATCTACGTTTTCCCTCACCTGACTAACTATATGCTTCACTTGGCCCACATTTTCTCTTAGCCAAACTGGACGACAGCATTAACAGCAGTTAATTCAGGTAAATTCTGGCAAAAAATTAAACGAGCAAATCACAAACCAGATATTTCGCGGTTTACCACATCTGTTAACATGAAAACAGCATCACCTGCCTGTATTTTTTTCGTTAGCAAAAGATGGCTGGCACTGAGCATAATTTTCAAGGGAATAAGAAGAGTCCCGAATTGTACTGCCAGAGGGGAATATTTGGCAGAAGTGGCGGCTGTGAACTGGTGAGCACCGGACACATGCAGCGCTGCAGTGCACAGCGTGTACGGAGGTCAGTTGCTGTGGCGCAAATACTCCTATCTAAAAGCATTTCGGTAGGTGCCACTTCTGTGTCGGATAAGGCCAAACACGAACTAACTGGAGTGATGTGGACTAGGCTAGCTAAAGCGACTATACTGACATTGGTTGGGTCAGCGTAAATCTCTTCGGAAATTGCATTTCTGTGGAACTTTTATGGGTGATAAGGATTAACACGAATTGGCTGCACTGCTTAGGAGGAAATAGAACGTGCGGACGTTAGCTGTAAGTGCGTTAGCGGGGACTTCACAAATATCTAAAGTACACCATTTCTCATTAGCTAATTAGCGACTGAACAAACGAGGACATGCTAATGAATAATACGAGCTTCAGAAAGTTGCTAATGCCTTCGTATACACCAAAAGCATTTTGAATCACTTTCACATACAGCGGCCATAAGATAAATCAACGATAACTAGGTACCGTACCTGCTCTAGTAAATGGCACTCGTGTCAAGAAATCCTTTATTCAGGGCATATTTTCCAGTATTATTCAGCATGTATCTAGCATTCATTTCATCGGCCTAATGCAATAAAATAAAAGTCGTATGTTATAATAGAAAAACGTAGTATACATACCACAGCTAGCTACCTACCGACGTCAACAAAGTCCACTGCAGGCTTTTCTTTCAGGGGCACTAGCGGAACTCATAAGCACAGACTTTAATAGAGACGAGAATGCAATTTTTTCCACGTGTCAAGCAAGCCAACTACAGAGCGGCTCCCGACAGACAAACGATGCTCAGTTCATTTGACGGACGTCAAGCGAGGCCGTGAGAGTGGCGGAGGCCGGCAATGCACTCCGACAGATCTTGATGTA
>LQNS02000211.1:21545553-21568673 GCA_001587735.2 Parhyale hawaiensis
GCACAAATGATCAGATTTTGGAGTTTATGCAAAGAAAATTATGGTTTCAGAGCCAATTTGAATTTTTGCTACCGTTGGCTCACTTGGCGGAGGTATGCGCTCTCAGAGTGCTCTAGTTTGACATAAAATACTCAGTACAGCCCCGTCCAGACTACCGCTTTTAAGGAGAGGGGACTGGCAAAAAATAACTTTTTTTTTTACCAACTGACTTGGCTGAAACTTGGCACGTATATATAAAATCGAAAAAGAAACTGTTTTTATTCGTGTCCTTTAGATTTTTTGCATAGAAAATGAGGAAGTGGAAAAAAATATACAAATAAGGGGGTTAGGGGAAAATGCATCTTCTCCTAGCGTTTTTCAGCTAGGGAGCTGATTTTGGGCTCAAAAGAAGCGGAATAAGTTGTTTTATATAGGAATCTATTGCTGGTTTTGATATTCAATATAGTTTTTTTTAATTTTTCAAAAAATGTGGAAAAAATTCTTTCCATAGGTTATTTAAAAAGAAATCGCTCCAAATAAATTACTAATTCGAAATTCAAAACCGCCAATAGATTCCTTCATTGAGGATTGAATCCCGCTTCGTTTGTATCAATATAATCTCTGTACCTGAAAAAAATGTAAGAGGAGACGCGTTTTGAAATCGAAAAAATGAACTTTTCAGGAGGCCCGTAGACCAGAATTCCCGTTTTCTTTGAATAACTCGTTTTCTGTGGCGAAAATACGAAAAAGTACCAGAGTCTAACCCATATTCTTTTTATGATTCTACATGTGTGTACCAAGTTTCAATAAAATCTGAGCTAAATAATAAACTTTTTCTTTACAAAGTCAATTTCTCTAATTTCACCATGAAATTTGCCGGCGAATGGTTCAAACTTGGTTTCTTCATTTATATTTGATTTGGATGAAACTTAGTGCAGATACATAAAATCGAAAAAATGATGGTTAGACGAGTGTACTTTTTCCTATTTTCGTTATAGAAAACGAGTTATTCGAAGAAAACTATATTTGGCGGGAAAACTTGCTGTCTTTGAATAACTCGCTTTCTATGGCGAAATGTGAAAGGCACAGGAATAAACCCCGCCTTTATTTTCAACTTTACATATTTGTGCCAAGTTTCATGAAGATCGGGTGAATAATAAAAGTTTTCGAAGTCAAAAACTAGGTGTTACAAAGAACCTCAACCCCCCCCCCCCTATTTGACCCGCTTAGGGTTACACTTTCTGCCTAAAATTTTGCCTGCGTGTCCGTCTTATGTATAGCCACTGATTAGTGAAAAGAAGTGGATTTTTGGAAATTTCAAAGTTTTCTACCAGTACCCTACCCAAAAGTGCGAAAAACGCAGCAGCGATTTCGTAGAACGCAGCGAAAATCTCGCAGCCGTGTCCACACTGTCGTACGGTGCATTGTAGCGACGCTTGACTATTGAGCGCAGATCTTAAGCAAAACTTTGGTACTCACGCTCCTTGGTCTAAAGAAGCTGCTGCAGTTTTTTTTACTATAAGTAATAACTTATAATTTATAAAACTTCATGTAACGCCTGATTTATTCGTACTGCGTGATAGGAACAAAATAATTCAGGATGAGCCTGCTTTGTTCGCAGCCTAAATCGCGCGAAAATATCCAGTAAGTTGGAAGGTTGCGAAAACGCACAAAGCTGCGATTAGGTAACGAAAATTCGCAACGGTCAGTGAAATCGCCATAGTGTGGAGAGATTTTAGCGGCAGTCTGGACGGGGCTTGAGACTCACCTTCACAAGCAGCAAAAGCTTGTACTGCAGCGCAGGCCTCCACGAACTCCTGGACTTCGTTGTCCTCCCCTGCAGGGACGTCGACCTCAGACAGACGATTGACAGCTTCACTAATAGTGTTTCGTGTACTTGGAGGCACAGCAGCTTCGTAAGCGATATTGTCGGCTGAATTCTTGCCACTAAACTCTTCAAACATAGCGTGAGAGGCAGGAGGAGACCCATCGCTCAAGTCTGAAAGCGACTCGCCTCTTGATTTTTGACGATTTGAGGCGTCACCAGCCGTATTTTCAATCCAAAAGCTATCCGATGTTAATTCGGATCCATCATCGGCCCAAAAACCGTCTGAAGTCATTTTATTACCATCATCGCTCCACAAACTGTCGGAAGTTACCTTAATGCTTTCATTGGCCCAAAAACCACCTTCGGTCATATGATTACCATCATCGGCCCAAAACCCCTCAGAGGTGATGGCTGCTGAAGACTGTGTCCAGTGTTGGTTAGCGGATATGCCACTTTCAGTTTCATTTTCTCTTGTTTTATGATTTTCGGGTCCTTGTCTTGTACGAATCAAATTCGTCTCTTCTTTGTCTCGAGAAGCAGAACTGTTGTTGGTCGCCTGCTTTTGCGGAGCTCCCATTCCTGATGACCAGTGTTCTTTACTGACAATTAATTTAGTTAAATAAAATACAGATTCCGTATGACGCTCGCTGAAAATTAGGCACCAAGTTATCCAAAATTCGTTACTATCACTGCAAAATGAGTCTAATTACTCTACAAATTGGATGTTTCAAAATCCAACTTTCTCACTTTCGAACAGTTGATGCAGAGAAATGGCTGAAACAACGCACGCCCTCTTGTGCGCAAAGTTACAGGTACACAAAGAAAACTTTTTTCTATCCTTATGATTGAGCCAAGCCAAGTTTAAGGCTTTCAAATAACACAAAATACTAATTCTTCACTGGGAATCTCACAGAGAAATGTTCGATCTTCTACACTCAAGACTGAATTAGCTCAGCTTGTAGCTAATTAGCATCCACGAACAGCTGCCCTCATAAGGCAACGACGGTGCCCCTGTTGTCGTATACCAACATGACGACGCTTTGTTTCCAACAAAATATCAACAGAAACCACAACCGCACATGTCAATAACATCTATAGAGCGACAGTGTCAATTATGAGAGCACTGTAACTCTTTTTCCGAGCATTTTTAAACTGGCGTGTAAACAGGACAGTAGTTTATGTAATGCTAGAATAAAAAGCACTGCCCTCGAGTGTCAGAGAAACAGCAATGTAATAACGTGCTATGAAACGGGAGATAGTCTTGCAAAAATGTTACAACACGAGAATAAACTAGCAGCGTTCAGAGGGAGCACACAAAATGATTTTTTTCAGGAAGTCGTTTTATAGTCACGGTTATTAATAGAACAATATTATGCGATGGATACCATAACAAGGCAGAAACACAACATATAGGTAGTTATTTTCAGCCCTTATTACCACAGCTATAAGCACAGCGATATGATCAGTATCAAACAGTTCCGTTACAAACTATACTGAGTTTTGTTTACTTTATACCACCGTCTTAATGTAAGAATGAATTAACGTTGAAGTAGGACAGTCACTGAATCAGTTTGAAGCAGATAAGTTTTTCCATCAAGGTTTCAAAACTTTGAGAAAAACAATACACGTCAAATAAAAAGGAACAGTTCTTACGCAACAATAAATTTCAGTCAATTGGTAACAATTCAGTTGAAAGTTCTCTTCAAGCCTGAAAGACCTGCAACAACAAACACAGTTTGGTAAGTAAAATACAAAATACTGTAATAGATAATTATTTTGCAATAAGACTTTAAAAATAAGAATGGAAAAAACAGTACTTTGCTCCATTAAGCTATCCGACTGCCAAAACTTCGTACTGTTTGTCTCTTCCAAACGTGCAGGCAGCTGCTAAGTGTGTACTCAACTTCTGTGCCTCTGGAGATGTCAACACAATTCATACAAAATCCAATGACTCACTTTTGCTTCCTATGAGTCAATTAGGAATTTTCTAAAGGGATTATGAACACAACCTTACCTGCGGCACTGCAGAGTCGGAGTCGGTTACATCAGAGTTTTGGGAACCAAGAGTCGGAGTCGGTAAGTAGCTGGAGCTAAGAATTGGAGTTAAAGAAGATGGACGTAGTCAAGAATGAGTAAGCGTCAGTAGGAATCAGAATTTTGGAGTGGGAAATTACTTGGAACATGGAGTCGGACTTATTCCATGCGCCTCCACAACCCTGGTATATTTACAAACACATTGGCGTCAAAATTGAATGTAAGAAATGTCCGATGCGAAGTTGCTATTCCATAATAATACTATCACAATTAGAAAGAGCTAGCAATATAAGAACCATTAAACTAACAAGAGCCAACTGCAGCATGTATCGTCGCCAATTAAACCATGAACTCAAATGGAAAAATCCACGGAGCTTATATTGTACATTTAACTACCTTCACTGAGGTGCATCAAGTCTGCGGGTTTCGCTCCGAACGTTTCATTATCTCTTTCACACGAGCCTTGATTGGGATCCAATGCCGTGACGATAAAAATTAAACTTTGGCTCGTCTGCGACGAAAATTGCAACGGCAGTGAGGCTGAATGGGGAATTGCAGTCATAGCAGTCATGCGGGTCAATGTTTCATGGAGCGAAAGTCAGATGTGAAGCAGAAGAAATGGACAGAACAGAAATATAACAGCTGTTTTCTGCCCAGCAATGTTTATTAAAATTATACTAGCTTTTGCGCTGAGCCGCGCATACGTGCTGTGGGTGTGTCAAAATTTAGCGCTTTCTGGCTCATAAGCTGCCTAGTTAAGTGCAGTTTATTACAAAAATAAGTTTTGTTAATTGTAAAAAAATACAGGATTTGGTACAAGAGCGCATACATTATTTCTCCGCTTCACACAACCAGTAAAAAAAAAACATACCGAACAGAAATTGCGTGCGCTCCTACACAACCGTCACAAAATACACAAAACATAAACTACTTTCCCTCTTTACACAACAACAAAAGTAGCTATAAGGAATATATTACTTTCCCTCTGGGTACAACCGCACCAAAAATGCAAAGAATGAGACAGTCTCCCGGAGCCAAGAGAAGCAGACGGGATCAATAGGCAGAGACTGAGGGCAGCATCTGAGGGGAAGCCAGACGAGCCCAAAAACGGAGGGTATTACATCAATTATTACAGAGGGAGGGCCGAGATGCGTGCGAGGGCTGCCTCCCAATCTGCTGGTTATATCTGGGGAGAAAGCAAATGCTGCATTGGGGCCCAGGAATCTTTCCAGGAGCTGGCAGAAATTTTGCTAAATCTACAGCTCGGTTCGATTAAATTAAATTTCACGTGACTGGAACCTCCACATGAGGAGTTTCTCTTAAATAAAAATGATTAAATCCGTAATATTTTTAGGCACCTTGTAATTCATCATACTGAAAATGGCCGTGACCTCTAATATTAGCTAAAGGAGAACAAGAGATGCCTAGCTCGTGGCAAGTCTAACTTTTTTATCAAGTAAGCCAGAATAAATCTTCGATTACTTGGCCGAAGGGCTCAGCCTTGCTTGATGCTACTCGGTCCTAAAAAAAAAAAGAAACGAAGTAATGATTTATAAACATACATACAACGGCGAACGAATTCAGTCAAAACAGAGCATCGTAACACGCAGGATCGTCGGGAATGGGCGAGAAAGAAATGAAGCAAAGGTAAAAGTAAAGTCAACTTAGACCACACCCTCATCTGGAAAACCCACATGCACTGGTTTGTGCTGCGGGTATAGGCCCACTGACCCCAGAGGAGTAAGTGTAGTCACAGTCGATCTCGGGTCACCAAGAACTAAGGCGCCAATTTGACGGAAGGAACAAATGACCCGAGAACCCCCACCCCCCTCATGTCTGAGGAAGGCAAGTTCCACCACGGCGCAGTGCATGCACACGACTGCCGAGTCAGCACACCTAGATCAGCAAAGAGCTCGCGTGCCTGGGTTGGCCTCGAACCTGCGAGCGATACAAGGTGTTAGAGCTGCGAACGGAAGCATGCTGCTACCGTGGCGGCAAAGTTGTATGAAGCAACGGATCAAAAGACTGTCAACAGGCGCAAAATTTAATTGAATATTAAATAGTTTAAGCCTCCATCTCCACTACAAAAACGATCTTATTGGGGGTGTGCCGATAAATCATATTCAGTCAGAGTCAGCACTTGGGGGTATGGGCATCGGCACTTTCTGGGAACTAGCATGCTATCGGCACCAACAATAATTTGCCGATGTCGATTCTTTAGTCAAACTGAGCTATTGCACGTGTCAACAATCAAAAAGTTGTAGTTTTTCAACTGTCATAGAAAAATTTGAAGCGCTGGTTATGAAAAATGACACCTACTTCTCTGAATCACATCAAGTTTTTGTGCTACGCCAATTATAAAAAAAAAATATCCGATCTTCTGAAAAACTCGATAACTTCACTGGTGAAAAAAAAAACAAGAATCAAGTTGAACTATTTTCAACTAATTTTGAGTAATACCGATGCGCTGATTCCAAATACCACTTTGTTTTCGTTAACCAGGTCAACTTTCTCAACCACATATATCGCAACAAGTGTTTTTTTTATTTTCGTACACTTGTAAGAGTATCTGCGCTTTATGCGACTATGGCAGCTGTTATCGTACTGTACGTTTGTTGAGGTCATATATTCCTTCGATAACTAATGATTCAAGTGAACTGTAGCCAGTAGTTGCATGAAAATCTATCAACTATGTCATTTTCGCCTCTCAGTTCAGCCGATAATAAATATACCTACGATCTTGCAGCATAGTCATTAATAGATATATCATGTCAATAAGTAGGTACTTGATTCAATCATGGTCCTTAAAGAGTAAAAAGAAGGCATAGGACCTGTGAGTATCACAACCATTACGCGGTGGCCACACAGCCCCAATTACATCAATCTCTAAAAACTAACGCGAAAACTAAATCGGATCATAAGCGGTTGAAAAAAGAATACCACCTTCAACGGCTCTATAACTGTCGCTCTAAACACTCTACGGCGAGTAAAATCATAGTTGGCCAATCATTACACATAAAAAACTGATAGGGGAAACCGATAGCCCACAACACAGCACAACTTCAACAGTGACACTATGACATTCACTGAGCTCTCAGCCCAAAATACAAACTGCCCTCGAGGGGTAGGTAGAGTGAAGTGGAGACCACCTTAGTTCATTTACAGAAGATAATTAGCTATGTCAGATGTGTTTGCCCGTACGGCCTTAGAAACCTTCAGAATTGTGACGTGAAGCCGATAGCGTCACGCCATTGTGGAATTGCGCAAGATTCCTCGCTGCAAAAGGAGTGACGCTATCGGCTCGGGGTCACAATTCTGAAGATTTGCAAGGCCTTACGCGCAAACACTCGGATCTGACTTAACTATCTTCTGTAAATAAACAGCGAGAGACACACACACCGCACGGTTACCGAGCTGCCATCGCTTTCGCTTCGGTACAGCGGAAAGAATAAAGCTCAGAGATCGTCACCGCTGGTAGCCTGCATGTCACGTGAGTAAAATAGGTAATAGGTGAAAAAAGATAAGAAATCCATGGACGGGTGAGCAGCGTATATGAGAACAACTTGGGAAAGAGGAGGAATAGCAGATAAAAGATTATCAGCAGGACTGCAGGATTATGAAAAAAAAAGAAACAGGGCAGGGAAAGACATTTGTACTGCGCTAGAACTGACGCTATATTTTATAATTTAGAGGAATATGAGAATTAACAGCGCCATAGGTATGTATAGCTACCCGAGTCTTTAAATTTCAAACAGTGGCCGACATTATCATTCAGCTTAGCTTTAACTTTTTTGTCAGTTCGTCGATTCGTCACATTAGAACGAGTCTTAAGCAACGAACGCAACCAGATCACCCTTCAATTGACAGAACACTGAATAAAGCGACTCTTCAGCGAATCGGTAGTCCACTATAGTAGTTCCAGACAAGTTAAAGTAAAACGAATCAGATTATCTATATCCCACTGCATGTCCCAACATCGAGAAAATACAAAAATACACCACTCGATATGCCCCGCCAATAAATGTCCACGTTTGCATAGAATTCGAAAGCGTCCAGTGCAGTCATAATGCTGTGTACTATGAGAACATCATCGGGAGAATGAGAAAAAACACAGTTATTCTGATATAGCTTCCTAGTTATCGATACCGGTACTGTCAATAGATGTGACATTTGCAATGTATTTTGTATATAATCGCATACAGTTTTTCTAATTCCTGCATAGGCCCTACATTCCGTTTTCTTCATTCAGAAATCAAAAAAATAGTTACAGAATGGGAAAAATTACAAGCGAACCCTGGTTTTGCTTGTGTCAACAAACGGGCAAAGGCTGGCGAGCGGCAGTAGCTGCAACACACCTGCGACACTGACGGCGTCCGCCGAGGTACTGAAGAATTTCTGTACAAATGTTCACACTACGATGCCAAAGTAAGAGCATTTCGATCATTGCAGTCTGCAGTCACCACACTGCTCCTCTTGAGGGAACTAAACGACTCAACTTTATAGAAATATCGAACGAAAGTACCAAACCGAAGACTCTGAAAAAGTTGCTTATAGGATGTGCATCAAACATGCATTTAAAAAATGATCATATAGATGGAATAGTGCAGAATTTTCTCAAAGCGACATAATTTATAAAGTTTACTCACTTGTTAAGCTCCAATCAGCAAAAAAGACTTCCAGCAAGAGTCAAATTTCGGCAGAAAAACCATGAAATAATTCGCTAAGATCCGGTGGCCAACAGTAGAGGGCGCCATAAAGGATAGAGGGTAACTGACAAGAGTTACATGTCTTAGTAGCAACACATGCCGCGTAGTTGCGAGACTAAGAGAAAAAGAAACAGTGCGATATTGCCTGCGTCCCCTGTGTGCGCGGGATGCCAAAACTAGTGAAACCACTTGCCCTTCCTGGCAATAAGGTCACACACATAAAAAACAAAATATAAAGAAAAATTCAGGAAAATAGACACGGTATCTCATAGGAATGCAAATACTAGACAGCGCAATACCAGTCATTCGAACGAAGTTTTCCCGTGTGCAGAAAACTATTAGTAGGCCTATCTAGGTAAAACAAACAAAACTAAGAAAAAGGCAAAAATATATACAATGTAGCTACCAGTTAAAGATCAGGAACGACAAAGAAATTGAAGCACGTATTCTCCACGATATAAAGTAGTAGCTAAAAGGGTACTGTTTCAAGAACAAAAAATAGCTATATATTTGACACAAGGGAGGCGATTTACCTTTGCGGTAACAGCTCACCAACGTAAGTCAGTGTCCAGTGAGAGGCAGATCTTCTATTGATAACGGCACAATCTGCGTGAAGCGAACAATTTCCTTTAGATAAGTGGGCAACTTCAGGCGCACAGGAGCGACGTCCAAACTCGCCGAGTTTACGGTCAGTTTCACACACGACGAGTCAGTGACGAAAAACACGACAGAATAAATTATGTAAAGAGATACATAACAGCACTATAGTTATATACGGTGCATAAAGCGGGCGAAGCTTAAATAAGATATAAGCTAGCAGGTATAGTACTTACGTGACAAGTGCCAATGTTTGGCTAACGTTGTAATTTAAAAAATACACACATACCGGTATTGTGATGGTGTATCAAGTATCTTTCTGCCGCCAACGACTAGCTTATCGCCACTTGCAATAAGCCAATTTGAACATCAGTCTGATCGGTCGTTATTTGAAAGGCCGAACAACATAAGTCACTTATACTGCGCTGGTTCAGTGACGGTGCTTTATACCTACTGAACTATGTTGTGGCGTACCGAGTGCCCGTGTTTATGTCAGGCTGGCGTCTACATGATCCTCATTCGGGAAACGCCTCTGCACAAAATTCCTTGAGCCAAGCATGTAGACAGGTAATCTGTATTGTAGCGCATTTTCATATAGTTACAATATACCTACATATATTTTTATAATAAAGTACTTTGGGCTTTACACATCTTTAGAGGCTTTTCGATGACATGTGTGAACACTTACTGTAACGGTGACTCAGATTTCAATTCTACAGAGCCAACAGACAATTGCATTCGATAGATCAAACGAGCATCAACACATTTAGACTCAGCTCATTAGCGTAAAGAAATATTTGCTATTATTTATGGCCTCCAAGAACGCCGAGGCAAGACGGAAACGAACGCTCCGACGTAACCGTATTTTGGCTGCGAATGTTAAATTTAAAGAGAATTTATTATTTTTGCCGTTGACAGATCCGAACGTCGAGGCAAGACGAGCATGAGATCTCCCATCGATTCCAAATTCAGCTGGACCTTCAAGGTTAATACATGGCTATTCATCAACATTTGTGTCCGATACGAAAACTGAGCCAAGACCGGCGCGACCGCTCATATCCCTACGACAGGCACACACCGACCACCGCTCCGTCACGTGTCTACAACACGTCTGCGACACGTTGTGGGGCAGCAGCCTTTGATAAGCAGCCAAGCTCTCGGCAAAGCCAGACAGAGCACACGGGCGATAAAGTGACGCGAGTAACGAGAAACAGACACGACTTTAACGACGGCGCTTCCGGGGAAATATACACAGGGTGTGTTTGCGAACTGTCAAGATAAGCAGCGGACGAGCACCAAGTCATTTGATAGGCTGTGTAAGTCCGACACGCTCTGTAAATAAAAGCAAAACTTGACTATATTTACAACCATCATTTGTACAAAGTATGTGCATCACCGGTAAAGCTACCTCATTAATTAAATACTGTACGTCACAGTAGGTAGGTACTACTGACATTCTAAATAAAAACATATAAGAATATATTAACAAAAATAGAAATAAACCTTTACCGTTTGCATAAAATATGAATTTTCGCTAGAATGGAATAATTTCAAACAATAGGTACTGAAGTCTTTTGGGTGATAAAGGATTAACATCAACGAACGAAACATATATATCCAGTTGCTGAGAAAAATAAATAGTTGACTGTATTGGTGCGTAAATTCTTAGATTGAGTAATGCAAAATAGTAGTCAGTAATATGCTATCAGCCCATCGACAAAAAGGCTACCTACTCTCCATGGAACGTTTGTATAACCTACACAATCACGGCACAAAAGAAAGGCAACTATTCAGCAGACAGTTACATGTTAACTCGGCAGATAGTTACATGTTAACTCGGCAGACAGTTACATGTTAACTCGGCAGATAGTTACATGTTAACAACACACCGAGGTACAACCCCTTATTTATGAGACACAAATGATCTTATCACAAAATTACCGTAAAGTAACAACACATCGAAGTATAGCCCACCATTAACGAGACGTAAATAATAGTAAGACACTGAAGCATAACCCACTATTTATGAATCACAAATAAATATATAGCTAACATAATTATACTAGCATCACATCTATGTATAACCAAGAGCCACAAATAACACTGCAACAAAATCAACAGCAAGGCAGCACGTGAGATGTTAGCTGAGGTGATGAACTACGATGCGCTGCTGCATCACCAGAGTTACGACCGCGACACGCATCGCCGGGACAAACTTGACTGTACATCAAACGAACGCATTACCAGCAACTGCGCGGCCGCTGTCGAGCGCGTCACGGGGACTGCGGGTCTTCGCTCTGAGGGCCAGGCGTTATTTCAAAAGGACAGCATTGCCGAAATTTGTGTGCTGATGTTATGCTGCAGATGGCTACGACGCAATTGTGTTCGGTGTGTCATGGAGAACACAGAGTTCAATGCTGAATATTTTAATCGTACAGCAGACAAACATGGTGCATTCAGAACACGGCATCATATATTTATTTACCATGTCGCGGAAAACATATATTATAGATAAATTAATACTGTTGGTTACAACATTGCAAGCTTGCATCCAATAAAATTGATAAACCTTTAAACAAAGTAATTGATGAAAAGCACCGTATCTATATACAAGAAAACATACGTAATATATTAAACCCGCTGAACTCAAATTAACAAAATTAATTTGCCATATTTTGTACTGTACTTTTAGTGCTACTGGCATTATGTAGTTTTCAGCATTGCTCCACGTAGTTCAACCAGAGGCGTCTTTCATGTCACGCTGTACCTTAAAAAAATAAAATTAAAAATACACGTAGCTAGAACTGATAATTTAATTAGTCTGTTATATAACACAATACTTAGCGCCGATTTAATACTACAATAGCTCAGTTTAAGACGTAGAAACTAGCCATTACTCTTCCTTTTTTAAAGAACTAAATCTATGTTAAGACAATGTACTCCCAACATAAGGCATAAATTATAACTCTCCCTTGAAACAAACATGTTCCAAGTTACGTAATAGTCGGTCTAGTAATGAAACTTTCGCAGTACGAAACTGACTGCCGTGAACCCATGCACTACCAGGTTAAGGTAAATTTCATAATATACATATCATAATCCCTAACAGAATTTACGGCGGCTCTGGAAGTTATTTTTACGATCTTAGCTATAACGGCGGCCAAGAATTTAGTTAGCGATATTAATAAGATATCGGCTGCAATCAACACCTGCGCAATCAAGTTAATTTAGAGAAAGCAATTTTCGCGGAGAAGAACCTACGCAGCCTGCGCCTCAAGGTCCTCCGTTTACATCTCAGCGAGTTGCCCCAATCTTTCAGGGCTCTCAATAAACAAATGTCTTAGCAACGGAGGCAAGTGGCAAGCCTAAAATATCTGCCTCGTGAGATCGTTTGCCAGTGGTAAGTTCGGTCTTAAATAACACCTCAGCCGAGCAGTCGGCAGGCGGATGTGCAGGGGTTGGTTAGCTTCAATTTCCCACAATTTGCATCTCCTTTCAGCTCTCTGCTGGCGAGCAAAACGCGGCAGAAATGACTGAGGTAATTATTGCCTCTTTATATAAATGAATGATAAAATTTTCTGGAAGAGCTCTAGTCTGGCTATTTTGTCAAGGCAGTTTGGTCGTAGTGAAATTCCTCTATAGCGTTGCCAATTCTATGGGTATTTCTGAAATTTTATTCGGGACATATGTTAACCCCGCCCACTACCTGTATATGGAGAAATCTCAGATATACGGTACCCATAGAGTTGGCACCGCTATCGAGTAATTTGACCACGACCGAACTGCCGTGATAAAATAGACTATAGCTATGATTCAGAACAAAGTTCCAAGAAGTACAAAGTCAGAAGAGAATGTCGGGAAGTTATGATTAATAATCTAAAAAGTTGAAGCTTATAAAAGAACCCAAAAAAGTTATGATTCATACGAAGGCCCCGAAAACACTTGTAAGGGGTCCCCAACAGTTCTGATTAATTGGTCTCCAAAACCGATGATATATGAGTGGGTATACCGAATATTTAAATTACTAAAAGGTCAAGTTCAGGTATGGGTATAAAGGGGCTACAAACGTTACAAATAATAAAAAGCTGTCGAAAATATGCAATTTACAAATAATCAAGTCTCAAACAGATTACGGTTAGTGCGGGGAATGTTGAAAGTTAAGTTTCGTAGTAGGTCCCAAATAGAAGCTGCTCTGAAGAAAAGAAATCTATATTATCATTATGTGATTAGTTTAACCACTGTATCCGCCAGAGCGATCCGTAGAGTGATGCTAACGGGTAAAGAGCCCTCAGTACGTGCGCCGTTTGGTAATCATAATTATAGTATGAACTCTTAGCAAAGATAAACCATGCTATATATATACGGATCGACAATGTGATGACCCTCCAAATACAGAATAAAATTTTGCTTCACCGTTGTCTCTTCGTTCAAGTCAGGAAGGGTATCTACATCCCAACACAAACGAAGTCGGTATATAATACTAGCAAAAATATGAGCTTTTGAAAAGTGAAACCTGTGAATATTTTCCAGCGCATCCCATGAAAATACGGCGGGTGCAGCACATGCTGCGGCTGCGATGTGCAATGCACCAAGGGGAATTATGGCACCGATACGACAAATATTATAACAGCAATTTACTGATACGGCGCAGACCACTTTCCAGCTCAGCCTCTTCGGATCCATGTCTCGGTAACCGAAGTAATACGAACACAATCTCGGAATTCATCTTTTGGCGATTCCAATAGGGGGAGAAGAAAGCTCCTCTATCAACTCGTGAGAGAGGAGTTCATTTTCTATCCCCAACATGGGTTCATCTACCTTTTCCCTCACCTGACTAACTATACGCTTCACTTGGCCCACATTTTCTCTTAGCCAAACTGGACGACAACATTAAAAGCTGTTAATTCAAGTAAATTCTAGCAAAAAATTAAACGAGGAAGTCACAAACCAGAATTTCTGCGGTTTATCACATGTGTTAACGGGAAAACAGCATCACCTGCCTGTATTGTTTTCGTTAGCTAAAGATGGCGGGCACTGAGCATAATTTTCAAGGGAATAAGAAGAGTCCCGAATTGTACCGCCAGAGCGGAATATTTGGCAGAAGTGGCGGCCGTGAACTGGTGCGCACCGGACACATGCAGCGCAGCAGTGCAGAGCGTGTACGGAGGTCAGTTGCAGTGGCGCAAATACTTCTATCTAAATGCATTTCGGTACCACTTCTGTGTCGGATAAGGCCAAACACGAACTATCTGGAGTGATGTGGACCAGTCTAGCTAAAGCGACTGTACTGATATTGGTTGGGTCAGCGTAAAGCTCTTCGGATATTGCATTTCTGTGGAACTTCTATGGGTGATGAGGATTAACACGAATTGGCTGCACTGCTTAGGAGGAAATAGAACGTGCGGACGTTAGCGGACACTTCACAAATATTTAAACTACACCATTTCTCATTAGCTAATAAGCGACAGAACAAACAAGGACATGCTAATGAATAATACGAGCTTCAGAAAGTTGCTAATGCCTTCGTATACACCAAAAGCATTTTTGTACCACTCTCACATACAGCGGCCATAAGATAAATCAACGATAAGTAGGTACGGTACCTGTCCTAGTAAATGGCACTCGCGTCAAGAAATCCTTTATTCAAGACGTATTTTCCAGTATCATTCACCATGTATCTAGCATTCATTTCATCGGCCTAATACAATAGAATAAAAGTCGTATGCTGTAATATAAAAACGTAGAATACATACCACAGCTACCTACCGACGTCAACAAAGTCCACTGCAGGCTTTTCTGTCAGGGGCACTAGCGGAACTTCACAGCACAGACTTTAATAGAGACGAGAATGTAATTTTTTCCACGTGTCTTCGTTCGGTTGATGTCTCGCCGAGGGCTGTCTGTTTGCTACGAGTCAAGTAAACTGCCTGCAGTTCGCTCCGGCACTCTCACCGCCTCCGGCCGTTACGTGAGGCTGTCTAGAACTACATCGCTACGGCAGCAATTTACATCAGTGCGTTATATAGCTACCCTGTGGCAATGCAACGAGGCAGAGCTTTGGGATTTGTGAAATTATACAATGTAGCGATATTTGCATCCGCGACTGACATAATTACCATGTGGCGGTGTAACTCTGCGGTGAATTATAGACCGGCCGCGGGTGAAACTTGGTCGACGCTGGGGCTGAGGTCATGAAAACATGACTTCCCGGAGCCACGGCGGCAAAAATCACGAGGGTTAGCCGGGACGGGGGCTTTTCTCAGTATTTACCAGGAACTGACAGGAAATGAAATTTCGCCGAGGTCGGAGTCAGCCGAAGCTGATCCAAGCTGAGCGAGGCCGGGGTGACAAAAAGCGGCCGGAGTTGGCAGAGGCCGGATTCCAGTCGGTCTAGGCTACAAGGGGCACACGTTTCGTTATATTTGCTGAAATAATCCAATACAGCGATTTGTACAACCTCGACTGGTGTACCACTTAGCAACGCCAGCCCGTGATGTTCAAGCATCTAAGAGTATTTAAATAATGCAATACGGCAACAGTTAGCTATATACAATACGACTGTTAACGGCGAGCAGCAGCAGCATTTACTAGAGGTAACATGTTCTAAATGACTAAGCCAGTGGTCCCTGAGGACACGTTAGCTCTCTGCTCAGCAGCAGGCCCGATTGGATTGGAATTAACTAAAAATGAAAAAAGTTGCTATGAACACGTTTAAGAGATTACCGGGAAACAGGCCCACTCGGACCTAATCAACAGTGCTTGTTCGACATCTATTTTGGCATGACCAGCAGAGGATTAATACCCACCTATCCTTTGGTCCTGATGGAAGCTCCAGCGGAACTCACAGCAGGGCACAAAGTGACCAGCGCATGAACGGCATCTTCCCAAGCATACGATGAACGCTCATGAAAGAAGAAAGATGGCCTTGAAATACAAAACTTAGACAGAATTTGCGGCCGCTCCAGAAGCTGTTGCATAATTCTAGCATCAAGAGCAGCCAAGAAGTCAGTTAGGGAACGCTTGGCATAAAACAAAAAGATCCCCGAGATACTGCAGCATGAAAGGCAAAAGAAGCACACGTCGATGCACAGTATCAAGTGTAGAACAACAGGAGGAAAAAATGAAAAAATCCCCGTCTTAACACCAAGGGCCATTAACAGGCTCCCTAAGCTGCATCAATGACAAAGGCACTGGGTACAAACAAACAAGCAACAGACACAAAGACAAGGGCACTGGGCACAAAGGCGGGGGGGGGGGCAGCACTTCACAGGTCAACACGTGTGGCGTAGGACGGCAGAGCGATAGCAACGATACGGACAACACCACTGCGTGTGCGAGATCTGGGGATACCCGGGCCAGCTCCCTGTAGGCATATATCTCTCCCAAACTTCCAAGTAATCTTATAAGTGTCTAAGTCTAACGTAAAATAAATGCAATATCAGCCTTACATCAACATAAATCAAATATATTAAGCTCCGATTTCCGCATGATGTACCACTTCACTTCGCTGCTCGGGCTATGACCAACTACGGCTATTTTCCGCACGTCACTGGTCAGCAATAGGACTGTGCGGTCACGTTACACACGTTACAAACAGCGTTACTCTAACGAGCACTGAGGAATTGAGAGACTACCGCTTTTACTACCTACCAGGCTCCGCTGCCTCGCTACGAGGCCTTTCCGCAGCAATACAATACCTACGACAAACAAAGAACCCTGGTCGCAAGGTAACACGGCCTAGTTAAAAGAGCATCAAAAAGTATCTTACTAGGCACTGCAATGGTGGTGCAACCAACGAAAAGAAAATGCGTAGCATTTCCAGGGAACAAAGGAGACAACGCAAGTTTCCAGACTCGGAAAGTGCTGAAAATAACATAAGACCAGCACTAGTTTGAATATCACTGATTTTTAAGCGTTGTTTATCCGACTAATGCCCATAGTAAATCAATATTTCCCGTACGCATAGTAGTATTAATATACTACTAAAGTTCCTAATGGGAAACAGAGAACGTTAATGGGTTAAAGTTATCAGTCAAATCTAACAAGCATTCCTGAGTTCAAGTTAACCCCCTGCCGCGTAGCAGGCATATAAGTTGGCACGTGTGAGCAGCAGGCTACTGCAGCCAACTAGTACGATGATGAATAGTGAATAAGTAGCTTACAGAGATAGGAACACGGTCTTTATCAATTGCAGGTCTTTACCCTTCATCAGCCGGCTGAAAAATTCCTTTAATAAACAACCTGCCTCAGTCGACGAGCAGAGTAAGCAACGTCTTTGGCTACATGTGAGCAGTATCTCCAGCATCGAATATTCACTTGAAAGCCACAACACGCTATATCGCTGAAACTTTCACAGAATCTGTATGCAACCGCCAGACTAAAATGGGAATATTTCTGCACTTTCTGCAAGTTATACAAAGACGAATAAAACGACTGGTCATAAAAGTTTTCAATGAAAATACACAAAGCTTACGCAATAGTCGAATTTCGGGAAGCGCGGAACAAAGTAAAGTACCGATATAACTACCTATATAGATACACGAGCAGTGCCAGCTATACAGAACTCCCTCGTGCCAGTATAACAAAGTCGCCCGGGGCATAAGAAGTCTGACACTTAAGAGAGCAGGAAAAAAATGTCGTTAGAAGGCTCCCAATGAGGGGAAATGCTGCATGAACGCATTCAGCGACCTGGCACTGAATTACCAACATAAAGTCNCTGTAATTGAATTGTACTGAGTCATCTCGTGTGTCTACAACTGTCACTGTGATTACAAAAATACAAAAGATGAAGAACTAGCAACGAGTGGTCAATCAAGCCTTTTTATGTAATTTTAGAAGCTATAGTTCTAAACAAAATAACCCTTCATTAGATCTTCCAAAAAAATCATCAACGGCAGCAACATAATCACGACAAGACAACGCAAGTTTCCAGGCTTGGAAAGTGCTGAAAATAGCATAAGACCAGCACTAAGTTGAATATCACTGATTTTTGAGCGTTGTTTATCCGACTAATGCCCAAAGTAAATCAATATTTCCCGTACGCATAGTAGTATTAATATTAAGTTTCTAATGGGGAACAGTGTACGTTAATGGGTCAAAAAGATCCGTCACATCAAACAAGCATTCCTGAGTTCAAGTTAAAGATCCACCAGCCGCGTAGCAGGCATATCAGTTTGCACGTGTGAGCACCAGGCTACTGCAGCCAACTATGATGATGAATGGTGAATAAGTAGCTTACAGAGATAGGAACACGCTCTTTATCAATTGCAGGTCTTTACCCTTCATCAGCCAGCTGAAAAATTCCTTTAATAAACAACCTGCCTCAGTCGACGAACAGAGTAAGCAACGTCTTTGGCTAGATGCAAGCAGTATCTCCAACATCGGATATTCACTTGAAAGCCACAGCACGCAGTATCGCTGAAAATTAAACAGAATCTCTATGCAACTGCCAGACTAAAAAGGGAATATTTCTTTCTGCAAGTTGTACAAAGACGAATAAAACGACTGGTAATAAAAGTTTTCAATTAAAATACACAAAGTTTTCGCAATAGTCGAACTTCACGAAAGCGCGGATCAAAGTAAAGTACTGATATACCTATATAGATACACGAGCAGTGCCAGCTATACAGAACTCCCTCGTCCCAGTATAACAAAGTCGCCCGCATAAGAAGTCTGACACTTAAGAGAGCAGGAAAAAAATGTCGTTAGAAGGCTCCCAATGAGGGGAAATGCTGCATGAACGCATTCAGCGACCTGGCACTGAATTACCAACATAAAGTCGAGGTGACGTGCGGCGGTCGCTTAAAGATATAAGCGCAGTAAAATGTAGCAAAACGCGGCAGAGCTCCAAGATCTGAGGAGATACACTGAGTAACATCAAATTCAGGCAATTTGGAAGTACAGGTATTATGCAAAATTATGTACACCAAGATGTGAGTAGCTTCATACAAAAGAGGTAGCTAATATCAATTCAATTCCAAAGTATTGCCGGTGAAGAATTATTCATATCGATCAAAATGAAAGTAGGTACAAGTAACATAAAATGATTCAGTTTTCAAGTACTGGCATAGTGCAAAATAATTCACAGTAGGACAAGCTAAGCAAAAGCGACGCTGAAGAACAGGCATGTGAGCCAATTACTCTGTTTATTAACATATGCATGCATTTTTGCCTTCTAATGACTACAAGTTTATTTCAATAAAGAAAGAGGCAACCAGACACAAAATGTAAAAAAATATAGTCTCATATAAAAGGACAGTAATTCTGGAAAGAACAAGAACAAAACAGAAACTCAGTAGAGGACGAACAAATGTAGCAAAGTGGTCTCGCGAAAAACTTGCGGTATACACCGATAGTCTAACAAAAGGATAAAATATAGCTAACGAAGGGAGTCCTCTAGAGTGCGATTCCAGTGTCACACCAATAGGTTACACAAATTAAATGGCACAACAGCGCGAGCTGTGGGCTACTCCGCAATCTCGGAGAGGCACTATAATACACCGGTGCCACATCACAAGGCAATCTGTAAAAGCATGGAATGCTCTCGTCAGGTTTCATTAATATTGGTTGGACCAAAATGAATCAAGGGCACAATTATTAAACCGAAAACACTTCGGATTTACAGCACCCTTCTCGGTAAATATACGAGATTAATGAAAAGTAATGCCTGATGACAAAACCTGCTTTAAAATTGAAAGAATCAATATTAATTATCAAGGCATTTAGTCGTTGGCATGGGTAACCTTCTGTGCCTTCAAGAACATCATTCCATCTATCAAAGAGCTGATAATGCCACGCCGCTAACATTCCTATGTTTTGCAGTAAAATTTCATAATTTTTCAACCTCTTCTCTTGAACTTACCCTAAGACCATCCAAATGGTTCTGTATTTTACCCCCGCTCAAAAAGCTAAACAAGAGCAAGGTCAAAAAAAAAAAAACATGCACGATGAAATATTTCCAAACCTAAGTCATCAAAAAGATTTGTGGTCGCGACATGCAAGACGCTGCTGCTGAGTGTCCGGAGAGAACTCATGTGGACACATTTTTGAACCATTGCAACATTCCCGCGATTCTTCTCCATTACAGGCGTAGGAAAGCTGCATGGCATACGTAAGGTGTAACTTACTCAGTCGGCTTCCCTAAACAACGAGTACATTGAGCAATACAAAATCAATAAACGTTTTCTAAAACTTTCATTTAAAATATTGGACATGGCTTTTAACCAACCAGATCAAGTTTACACAAGTATATTAGTGTATTGCAGTAATAGTTTTTCCGCTATGAAATCTCAGAGAAGATGAATATTAAGATGGGGTTTTTTAATAAGTCAAGCCGTCGCTGAGGGAGCGGATGCAACGTTTCAGCCAAAGTATCCACAGTCAAAGAGAGGGAAAACATGGGAATTTCACAAAATAACCGGTACAAATCCCCAAACATGCGGCGCATCTTTTCTAAATTGAAGTAGCACACACACGTTCATAGCAAGCAACCCGTTCTCTGTATTTATGTACGTAGATAGTAAGGCGAGCTAGCATGCGAATTCATAAGAAATGCAAGG
Source organism: Parhyale hawaiensis (assembly GCA_001587735.2). Taxonomy (NCBI): domain Eukaryota; kingdom Metazoa; phylum Arthropoda; class Malacostraca; order Amphipoda; family Hyalidae; genus Parhyale; species Parhyale hawaiensis. The sequence continues at coordinate 21,566,256 of LQNS02000211.1, forward strand.
GCAACACAGGTGACAATAACAGCGGCGGCAAGACGCGTACGTGATTTGGCCAGGGGTTCACCTGAGCTGCGGGCAGTACGGTAGCTACAACAAAGCAAGCAAAAGAAGAGCCGAGGCTCAGAGTACCTAATGCCACGATGCTGCTGTGCTGCAGGTGCCAAATATTTCTGCAGGAGATAAGAGGGTGCAAAACAAGGACTTAGTGGCGGTCATAGTGTTGTGCAAAACGAGACGTAAGGCTTTTGTTAAGTGACAGCACCAGCAGCAGCGGTGTTACTGGTGGACAGCTGCATGGCTTCTGCAACTGCCTGAGGGCCCGGTCTAGTACCTATGTGGCTTACCTCAACGTATGTGTTAGGTTGGGCTATGTTAGGATAGATACAGCTCAGCTCGGACAGGGACACATTATACACGAATCTCTCTTATATAGTCTGTGTTACACCGGTAGGCTACCCCAGACGGCAGGGGCTAAATTTGTGATGCGTCTTAGTTTCCAGCCCAGAAAGCCTACCTACCGCTCCGCAAACTCTGCTCGCGTAAGGATACATTTTATCCGCTATACCTCAGAGGAAATACTTTTAACTGGTTAAACACCTCATGGCATATAAGCTCTAAATTACGCCATAATTGGAAAAAACTTAGTTCGTAGGAATTGTGTAATGAGAAGCAGACATATTTTTTTAAGGAAAGACACAGCGATGATTAAGGAGAATGAAGTTTATGGCGATATCGAGATGACGTCTGTTGTGAAAGAGCTCAGACTTCGGTAGCTACTTAGCTGATCTTAGGGTGATGTCCAAGTAGTGCCATAGACGCCCTCGTCGTCGGCAGTTGTTACGATAGGCAAGCAAATGGTATGTGGTCCTGTTACTGAAGCATACCTAGTAGTAATATCCTATGCACCAATGATGACTGGCGCTTCAGGATCGCTGGCCCAACTCGCGCCGAAAACACAGGATACAAGCCACATTAACTTTTTAAGTGAAGTTTTCCGCCGCAAGGACCCTAGAGGTGGGTGAACTCATACAATTTCTACTATACCTAGCTATATCAAGATCGACCACTGCGCCCCGACGGGTAAAAAAAAAAGACGCAGAGCAGGGAGAGGCAAACCTACCTTCCAACCTAAACTTACATACAAACCTCACTAAAGCAGTTGTGATTAGATGCAATGACCCAAAGACAGTGCGTGAATTCAATTCAGTGCACGGTCAGTAGGTACCAGCCGCCACACATCAGCAAAGTTACACAGCCTCTGTTCCCGGTAAAGTACGAGCCTCCAGGACCGAGGCAACTGTAAAAATATTAAAAATAACATTCACAATTCCTACAAAGAAATAATGTTTTTTTTTATTTATCGTTACAAACAAGTATATAATGGGGCAAGCTGTATTACCAACAACTGAGTAAGGAAGAACATTCGCATTACGGGTAAGACGTCACGAGCCGTTAAGAAGGATCATAAAAAAAATCCGCAATAATGAGTGAGAAGAGCCATCCATAACAATTTCAATGAAAAACACTACAGACCACACCTCGAATACAATTCGAGAAGCAGTGGCAATGAAAATCAGATAGTACAGTAACGTACAATGCGCAAAGGCATGCGTCAACCATAACATCAAAATTGCAGTACCAACAAAAAACAAGCGCAACTAAAAGCAGCAGCAACAAAAGCTACTACACAAGGAAAATCATACACGGCAGAGAGCGCGCAGTACCAATAAAAACAGGCGCAAGGAGGTGCATGAGCAACAACAGCCGCTGCACAAGGAAGACCATCAATATATAAGAACGCCAAGACTGTCCGAAGAAAAGGAAGTATAGAGGTCTGCCAAATGACGTTTGCCTGGCTACAACAGCAGTGGCGTGTGTGTGTATTTGCTCACAGAAATAAGGGTCTCTGGCCACCGACAACAAAGATCTCTGGCAACGGAAAACGGAGCTCCCTCTCATTACCGTAACGACGCACTCAATGTCACTGCAATAACATGGCACGTTACCGGGACCACTTGAAATTGAAGTAGGTGAAGTTGAATTCAGATACCGTAGGTCGCGATTTAATTTAGTACTTGGCCTACGGTATCTCACACTACGAGTCGGGTTCGGCTTTGTTAGTTACCAATAGGTGAGGATACGTTCGGTTTATCTAGAGTAGGAGCCCAACTCACGGTAACTTAGAGGAACACTTACGGTAGCGTCTGACCGGGTGAATCGGACCGGTAATCTGGAAATTTTGTTGCTGCTGAGACACCTGCCAGAGTTAGGAGCTACAAATACACATGCATACACTTACCTACTGTGTGCACTAGCTACTATACAGAAACTTTGAAATATGTTGGTACTTGCAGTGGCACAGTTGAAAATACGCGGTCCGAGTGCATCACGCTAATCCGGGTGAATCGGACCGGCACAGTC
>LQNS02000211.1:21577305-21593722 GCA_001587735.2 Parhyale hawaiensis
GCAGGGCATGCAGGTAACTGTGATACTCTGCAGGGCAGGGAGCTGTAATACTCTGCAGGGCATGCAAGTACCTGTGATACTCTGCAGGGCAGGGAGCTGTAATACTCTGCAGGGCATGCAGGTAACTGTGATACTCTGCAAGGCAGGGAGCTGTAATACTCTGCAGGGCATGCAAGTACCTGTGATACTCTGCAGGGCAGGGAGCTGTGATACTCTGCAGGGCAGGGAGCTGTAATACTCTGCAGGGCATGCAAGTAACTGTGATACTCTGCAAGGCAGGGAGCTGTGATACTCTGCAGGGCAGGGAGCTGTGATACTCTGCAGGGCAGGGAGCTGTGATACTCTGCAGGGCAGGGAGCTGTGATACTCTGCAGGGCAGGGAGCTGTGATACTCTGCAGGGCAGGGAGCTGTGATACTCTGCAAGGCAGGGAGCTGTGATACTCTGCAGGGCAGGGAGCTGTGATACTCTGCAGGGCAGGGAGCTGTGATACTCTGCAGGGCATGCAGGTAACTGTTATACTCTGCAGGACAGGGAGCTGTAATACTCTGCAGGGCATGCAGGTAACTGTGATACTCTGCAGGACAGGGAGCTGTGATACTCTGCAGGACAGGGAGCTGTGATACTCTGCAGGGCATGAAAGTAACTGTGATACATTGCAGAACAGGTAGGTAACTGTGATGGCTATATACCTACTCAGCGGTGATGAGTCTCGTCAAATCAGAGAATTGTATTGACTGAATAGTAGATCCTGTATAGGGCTGCAAAAAACCAACTTTGGAAAATTTGAAGCAACAGCATTGCAAAAGTAACTAAACGTATCCTCTTGCTCGGTAATGGTCCGTACGAAATACATTGCACCACAAATGACCTCATCAATGACAACCTATCCTAGAATAGGTTAGACACGTACCGCAGTACGGCACCTATTCTAGCTGAACTGAACCCATCCTTAATACTATAAGAGCCAACTAAAACGCTGTACCTATGTTTCTCGTAGGAACGTCCAGTAGTAAGGGCCATGGTCCTCATTGGTTTATTTACTCAACCTTAGGCAGCCTTGAGTCAGGCCCATATAATTTAGTGGTACCATAAAGACTAAATTTAGATGCTTCATCAATAGACTAAATACTTTCGGAAGCAATAGGCACACGAGGCAGGGTCCTTGGCAAGTGACAGGTAAGCGCGCTACAATTGGGGGCACGCGGTGACGTGCTGTGCACCTGACGTGAGAAGCTTAGAATGAAGGGGCGCCCTCTAGGCAGGCAGGCAGGCGCCCTGTGAACTTTCAAACAGGGAAGGTGTTGCCGATTTACAGAGTACAATTTAGATAATCTAACCCGTTTAGCTGTAATGTGCTCGAAATGTCCACAAAGGGCTTTCGACTCGCCACTCCTACAGAAATTCATCATATGATGTGTATAGCCTAAAGGGCCGGCACTGGATAGCAAACAATCGCCTTCAAGTGTCTGATTTAGCACATTAGACGACAGGCTATAGATACAGGAAGTCCTCGTAGGCCAAATAGCTAAGTCATAGACTTTGGTAGTGCAGTAAGGTAATGATATACGGTATTTATTGAATAAAAATGGCCTAAGTCAAGACACTGAGTTCTTGATTTAGTCGAGTTAGGCCATGGATCGTGCTCTGTAATGTTGCAGAGACAAGGACAGAGAAACAAAGAACTTCCGAGTCAGATACTGGCGATCCTCCATTAATGCGGCATCCTCTCATGCAATCACCCATTAACGCGGTAGAAATTTTGTTCCCGGTATTCCACGTATGGGACACTGAACCCCTTTAGGCGGTAGGTACCATAACGCAATTTTTCGGTCCCTCCATCACTTTTCACGCCCAAGTTAAGCCGGTTGCTTCACAGTGGAAGTATTATTCTTTCCATTTGAAGGTAAAATATCGACGCAATGCTAAAAGAAAAAGAGTACAAATTAACTCAGCATCAAAAAGAAGCTGAAGGTAAAAAGTGCTCGAAGTTGCAAAGTTCTTTCGCATTACGGTATCGAAAGCACAGTTAGAGCAATAAAAGCAAATGAAAAGCTTATTAGAACTTGTAAAACTTTTCAAATAGCACTGCAAATAAAAATTTGGCACCATTTTTTCTCGAAGCGAATAGGCAACATATAATAAGCGCTATAATTAAGAATAGCTAGTATCGGTATGTGCCCTGGCATCATTTGGGGCCACCGCGGCGCCGCCCAGAAATTGAATTACGGTATTAGCTTCTGCGGCAACTCGAATTATTAGGGGCATGGGCTTTTTATTTTCTTCAGCGTCGGTAGTGACTGGCCATTTCCTAGAGTATCGGTGGGGGTAGCAACCTAGTAGCTATCGGCCCCTTTTCTGGCGTCGGTACATCTCTAGTTCTTATTATACCTTATAATATTAGCATACCCACCAAATAATATTAACATACCCACCTAGTAATATTAACATACCCACCTAATGCTAAATGCGATGATCTATCATTGGCCTCCCATCAACGTTATATTCCACAAAACTGCAAAATTTCCCAGCAACAGCCCAAATATTCAACTTCGATGAAAAATTGTCCTAGTTTCTGCGCATTACCTCCATTCACCAAAATTACCACTAGATATGTAACTCATATCTGCCTACAAATAGCAACAGCGTTTACCCTAAATTTCAACAGCATTAGCACTTGAAGAACGATCCAACCTACGACGATAACCACAGTAGCGCATGGGAGTATAAATAGGTAGGTAGGTATATGAATGTATCAGCCATGAGATAGCGAATATTTCGTGTAAGACCCTTCAGAAGTCATGCCCACAGCAATATAACTAAATCGTGCCGTTTACGTCACGTGATGGTGATGTTACATGTAGGCACGTACTGTTCGACTTTAATGCTGTACTTATATTGCCCTGTTTTGTCTTCTGACGTCACATATACGGCGCGCCAAATATTCTGACAGCTTCTATATAAGGGAACATAAGTCTGCTCAGGCTCAGTAACCGATAAGGAAAGCTTAAACGGTTGGTAGTGAATGAAAATTATAGCTACGCAGACGCAACTATAATGGCATTGCGTCAATCCTTCGACAAAAACGGAACTAGAATCCGCTACAGTAAATCCGCGGTATATCTTATTGATAAATGTAATCGATAGCTAGTACAACGTTTATTTTTGCAAAGAGGCTTGCAAAGTGATTATGCAACGTATAAATAACGTTAACATTTCTAATAAGTACGAAACGTCCATCGAGACTAGGTAGTCAGCAACACCGGTCACAGTACGTGCAGTCGCGCAAATCCTCGCGATAAGCTAATATAAGCCATTATTTATTACGATAATATCTACATCTAATAGATAAGCAAGCGATAGGCTAGAGTCGAGAAAAATATACCTTTTAGCAGTACTTCTATATCATTATGACACTTCCTGGTGCGCAGTTTCAATACGTAGCTATACTAGAAGGAATTCACGCATGAGTATGAGTATTAACACACCTAATGCATCAGAAACACTTAATGTAGCTACTGTATATAGCACGGAACATGAGCTGTATTACGCTAATATCAGACAGATAAAACAGCTACTACGCACGTGCACAACTGCTGTGTTGGCTATTGCCTATCTAGTGCATTTAGTAGGTAACGAACAGATCGAGTTTATTCCACTTATGGACGGCTGATCAGTGCAAACACAGCTGCTCTACGACCTACGTTGAACAAGATGTGGGCCGTCAAGCCCGATGGCTTAGGGAGAGTTCACGCGAGTCTGGTCAACGTGTTCACTTAGGCAATCCTCCGAACGTTTTGTTAATTCCCTATTAACATAACTGCGTGGCTAGGAGAGGAATTATTAAAATGTTAGCCATCAAGTTCGCTGGCTAAAGCGAGTGCTTGTGGTAAAGTCTCTAATATTTCAAATTTGCTGTAAAATAGAACTGGGGTACTTGCGCACTTTTCTCCTATTTAAAGGAAAGAGCAACGCAGTCAGACGATTAACTGAAAGAATACGTTAAATATATTTGCGTGTGAACTGGCTTCTAGCAAGGGTCACACGTAAAGTTTCGCACAACGCATCCAATAAGCCTATAGGTACTCGATTATAACTAAGAACGCTGAGCGCATTTCTGCTACTTTAATAACCACAGCATTTCGCATCCGGGCGCTGAGCCGAGAAAACACGTTCACAAGACAGTCGTGTGAACCCGCCTTAGCATTCATAACATGATTTCCCAATAAAAAGAGCGTATGAAGGGCAGACACTCATCTTCTCCCACAGCAAGACATAGGTACCGTACCAAGTCAGAATGGGCTCAGTGGAACACATACCGCAATATTGCATTGCGTGACGAACTAGCTAAGCGTGTGCCAAACAGGGTGGTGGAGTCAGATGGACTAGGGTCGATTCCGACGCCAGTGTGTCAGTTCGCCGGCTGCTTTTGTGATGGATGGTGCTTACCCATTTTGAGTTCCATTGTTTATCAAGAGCAATCGCATTACTAGCCTGTGTAATAGAACGGTGCCAAATATAAGCTGCAAAATTGCAGCAAAGTGATGAACAATCANCTGAAGAGGACACAGAAACTGAACCAGATGTAACTGACTGAGGACTTCTAAGTTGATCCTTTCTACGGGCCCTAAAGGAAGAACAGAGATCTACAGATCCCTACCTTCCTCCCAAAACTGAAGAAGAAGAAGACGCCAGTGTGTCCACTCCTAATGCGACCCCCTCTAGACTATAGAAACCTCTGAAGCTCTAACAAAAGAGGCAAATTTTCATCCGACCCCGACAACAAGCGAGTGCCCAACTCTGACTTCTTAACCCTAAATATTACGACTTGAACTGACTTTGGCTCTACGACTGGGGTGCGGTAAGTACCAAACAGGGATGAGGAGTCGGAAGATTTTGTGGGGAGTCGGAAGAGGAAACCTACTGGCTTCCAAAGTTGGGGTCGGAAATTAAAGCCCGACTAAAGCGGTAGACTAAACGGTCTGAATTTGACTTGAAAGGCCGCTGGTTCGTGCCCCGTTCCCAGCTGGACATTTTCTTGGCGGAGCTTGATCTGATCGGTCAGCATACTGCAGCGGGTTTACTGACCTTCTCCAGCATTGGGGAGGGTTGAGGTCGCAGATTTTGTCTTCCACCACAGCTCTAGACAATTTTAGGTCGACTGCAGCCGTATACTCCTCTAAGGGCCTGTTGGTCTATATATGCAGCACAAACCAGTGCATGCGGATTTCCAAGTTGAGGGTAGGGTGAAGTTGACTTTGCTTTTACCTTTTACTCAAGAGAACCACTTTACAATATAAAGCTAAAAGATAAACGGAATATAGTTTTCCAGTGATTTCGAGTCGTAACAATGATGGAAGATACATGACACTACCAACGAGGTAATGATATCGTCAAGTTCTTCTCTTTGTCTGTCACCAAATTACTTTAAATAAATATGAACGAATCTTCACAAAATTTACAGTGATTGTTAGGCAAGTTAGGAGGAACACATGATCAACTTTTGATGGATATTGATACCCCCATTTCCTAGTTTGGCAATCCCATTTTTCTTTATAGCATAGTAGTAATAGTAGAAGTTTTTACTAGCGCTTCAGTGGCGCACTGCCTATATCGCACCGAACTAGCTACTTATTCCTGTGTTTAACCACAGGCTCGTGCGCCAACTAGGGCGCGTTTTAAATGGTCAATAATTTTTGTCTCGGCTTCTCAGCCGGTAGGTCTCAGAGTGATCAGTGCGCTACTGACAGAAAAAGGCGCAAGTTGAGCATCTCCAACTCCCAGGCGCGGCTGAACGCTTTCGCTCAGCTACGCCGCACAGGGGAAGGAAACGAAATACAAGTCTGAAGAAGGTAAAAGTCTAGCGGGAATAGGTCAGCCACCTCGATCGGCAGCCCACCTCCCGAAACAGAAGGGGAAGTACCGGTATTGAGAGCTTACCTAACTTTACAAAACTAACCTCAGCAGGAACTGCTGCCAGATGCTACATCTCCTGCGGAGAAGGCACTCGGGACCCTTGGGTGCGTGATGCCCAAACATATTGTGGTAGGAAAGGGCCCGCCACAATATGCCCCTGAGGGCCCGCAACTGTGGTTACGGCTTGTCCNAAGGGGCCCGCCACAATATGCCCCTGAGGGCCCGCAACTGTGGTTACGGCTTGTCCCGTAACACAAACGAGACCCCCAAAACTTCTACAAAAGTCAACTTTTTGAATAACATATTTTTGGTTTGTAAAATGAACTTCTGTGTATTGCACCTTTCTTGGGCAATAAAATAAATATTTTAAAAACAAATTTCGAGCTTCAGTTTAACTTTGTTTTGGAGATATTAACAAGACCGTTTTTTTTTCGATCACCTTTTAACTCCGATAACATAGCTAAATTTAATGAAAAAAACATGTTTGAGCAAGTACCATGAACTTTAAATTCAAATCCGTGACTTGTTCATGCATGAAAGCTTATTAACATGGCCTAGGATGTTATATTTTTGCCGGGGTTTGATTGTTTGTTTGTTAGCCACATAGGAAATTCAATAAGATAGGGTAGCACTCCCACTGCGGACGTACGTTTCGCAAGTTTTTTTTATGGTGTTACGATTCGTGACACGCACAGGCGGCTGATACCTTACGCGCCGTATATACTGACGAAATATACCGTACTAGCTACATGTGTCACGCACAGGCAGCTGATACCATATGCGCCGCGCATACTGACGCAATAAACTAGACGTGATACATACAGGCAGTTGATACCTTATGCGTCGTGCATACTGACGTAATATACTAGCTATACGTGACACGCACAAGCAGCTTATACCTTATGCGCCGAGCATACTGACGCAATATAGGTAGGTACTATACGTCATACGTACAGGCAATTGATACCTTATGCGCCATGCATACCTACTGAAGCGATATACGATGCACAGACAGCTGGTACCTTATGCGCCGTACAAACTGACGCAATATACGATACGCAACGCGCACATACAGCTGGTACCTTATGCGCCGTGCATACTGACGCAATAGCTATACGATGAACAGACAGCTGGGCGCTTATGTCCCGTACAAACTGACGCAATATACGATACACAACACGCACATACAGCTGGTAGCCTACCTTATGCGCCGTGCATACCGGCGCAATAGCTATACGATGCACAGACAGCTGGTACCTTATCCACCGTGCAAACTGACAAGATATACGATACACAAAATGCACCACACAGCTGGTACCTAATGGGCCGTGCATACCTACTAGCGAGAGATACGATGCACAACATGCACAGGCAGCTGGTACCTGATGCGCCGTGCATACTGACGCGATATACGATGCACAACATTCATAGACAGCTTGTACCTTATACGCCGTGCATACTGACGCAATATACGATGCACAGACAGGTGGTACCTTACGCGCCGTGCAGACTGACGCAATATATGATGCATTGACAGCTGCTAGGTAGGTACCTTATGCGCTGTGCATACTGACGCGATAGCCTATACGACACACAAAATGCACCAGACAGCTGGTACTTTATGCGCCATACATACTGACGCGATATACAATGTACAACATTCACAGACAGCTTGTACCTTATGCGCCGTGCATACTGACACAATATACGATGCACAGACAGCTGGTACCTTATGCACCGTGCATACTGACGCGATATATGATACACAACATGCACAGACAGCTGGTACCTTATGCGCCGTGCATACTGACGCGATATACGACACACAACATGCACAGACAGCTGATACCTTATGCGTCATGCATACTGACGCAATATACGATAATCAACATGCACAAACAGACCAGATGCTATGGGGTCGTGGTCCGGTGGTGCGCTTTGGAGGTCAGGGGCGGGTAAAGCGCACTATGCAACCGCAACAACCAATAAAGCTGCAACTGCTGCACCGCGCGCTCCGGCCACACAAGGCACCATATGCTCCCAACCGAATCTGGTCTCACCTAACCTTATCCTGTACTGACCATCTCTTCAACCTCAACCCCTACCTCTACATCACCTTTGACTCGATGGGTCCTCGGTCACTTCGGTGGCCTAGCCCGGTTGATAGCCGACCTGTTCACAGCAACATTAGGCAGCAAACACCGTGCCAAAGGATCTCCCCCAATAACTAGTTAACTACAGTGGCACTTGTGAGGGGAATTGACTTCTTTATGAAGCCCACAGAGTCCAGTTTCCGTTCTACCTTCCGGGAGCTTTGTGGGGTCGCCCTGCCGCAGCAGGTTAGGCTAAAGGGGGGATAACGAAGCGCGCCGTGCATATTGACACAATATATGATACACAACACGCTCAGGTAGCTGATATCTTATACACCTTCTAGTCGATCATTGCGGTTATTTAGTTGACCACTGTGGTCGATCAATGGACTGCAATGTCCAACCAGTCGATAATTGCGGTTAGCTACCTGGTTGACCAGTGTGTTTGATCAACATACTGCGATGTCCGACCAGTCAATCATTGCAGTTATCTGGTTGACCACTGTGGTCGATCAATATTCAGTCAAACCCCGTTTATCCGGACTTCTCGGGGCGAGGGCCAGTCTGGGAAATTGGGGTTTCCGGGAATCTGGTTTTTTTCGGAAAAAAGAACCTCAAATACCCGGACTTTTTCTGAATACTTTCCAGATATTTTCCGGTCGTTTTCCAAACATGTTCCGGCCACACGAAATCACTCCCTACCACCTTTCAGGCCCAATACAGTTATGTTTAGGGTAGAGGCGTTAGTCTCCGATCACCGGCTTAGTCTCCGATCACTTTTACACTCCTCCATTAAAAAACTGCTGCAAGACAAACCATTGATGCTAGGAAGATTAGCTAGGGCTCAAATTGTAGCCAAAGAAATGCTTAATTTGTCCTGCAAGTCGTAAATTTCAATTCCCCAAACTCAAAGTTTAAAAATTTTTTAAATGGGAAAATTGCATGAAAATATGCCTATTTTTTGGTATAATGAAAACTACCACTTTCGGGAAATAATTTTTTTTAGGGGTTTGCTTGCATTGAAGTCGCGATATCAGTGTTTGACATCGTAGTACACATATTGGACTAGCTTCTGGTAATTTTTTCATGCGTCCACTTAGCATCCCCTACGGGGGTGGAGGGTGATTGAACATTGCAGGCAAAAAACATGTATGTCGTTAGTCTCCGATCAAAATTCAAAATTTTTTTTTTACCACGATTAGGTATCTAAAGTTCATTGTAGTTAGCTGGCGCACCTTTTAGTACTTGGTTTCATATTCTAACATTTGTACTTTCTTTGTTTCAGGATGGCGTTTGTCTCCAATCACCATAACGGCCACTGTAGTTGATCGGTCGACCACAGAAACCGCAGTGATCAACCGATCGGACATTGCGGTATTATGATCGACCACAGTGGTCGACCAGAAAACCGCAATGATTGTCTGGTCAGACATTGCGGTATATTGATCGACCACAGTGGTTGACCAGATAACCGCAATGATCAACTGGTCGGACATTGTAGTATATTGATCGACCAGATAACCGCAATAATCGACCAGTCGGACATTGCGGTATATTGATCGACCACAGTGGTTGACCAGATAACCGCAATGATCGACTGGTCGGACATTGCGCTATTTTGATCGACCAGAGAACCACAATGATCCACTGGTCGGATATTGCGGTAACTACCTATATTGATCAACCACAGTGGTCGACCAGATAACCGCAATGATCGACAAAAAGGTGTATAAGATATCAGCTACACGTGCGTGTTGTGTATCATATATTGCATCAATATGCACGGCGCTGAAGATACCAGCTGTCCATGCATGTTGTGTACCGTATATCACATCAGTATCTAAATACGCCGCGCTTCGTAATCCTTCCCTTAACCTAACCTGCTGCGGCAGTGCAACCCCACAAGGCTCCCGGAAGGTAGAGCGGAACAGGACTCTGTGGGCTTCATAAAGAAGTCAATCCCCCTCACAAGGGCACAAGTGCCACTGTAGATATTGGGGGAGATCCTTTGCCACGGTGTTAGCCGCCTAATGTTGCTGTGAACAGGTCGGCAATCAACCGGGCTAGGCCACAGAAGTGACCATGGACCCATCAAATCAAAGGTGAAGTAGCGCGAGGCTGTTAGGAGTTAGGGTCAGTACAGGATAAGGTTAGGTGAGACCAGAATCGGTTGGGAGTAAAGGGTGCCTTGTGTGGCAGTAGCGTGCGGTGCAGCAGTTGCAGCTGTATTGGTTTTTTCCGTTGCATAGTGAGCTCTACCCGCCCCTGACCTCCAAAAGCGCAACACCTGACCTTGACAACATAGCCTTTGGTCTGTCTGTGCATGTTGTTTATCGTATATTGTGTCAGTATGCACGGCGCATAAGGTATCAGCTGCCTGTATGTATCACGAAATGTATATTGCGTCAAGATGCACGGCGCATAAGGTATTAGCTGCCTGTACCGTAAGGTAGGGCTATTTCGGTTGGAAAGTTGCACTTAAATGAGCACAGCTACAGAACCTGTAATCCTACAAACAAATGTTTATGATAAAAAGTTAGGTCTAAGCCTAGGCTTCAATTCCTTAGGTTTCCAGATTTTCGATCAGGGTCTCTCCAAAAGGGGAGTGCTGAAATTAGCCGCACATGTCGCGTAATTTTGGCATGCCTATATAGCTCCATGTGGCTGAATTGTTTACTGTATAATGAAGGTCTTTGAAGATTTAATGGCCTCACAATGTTATATACAGTAAGCCCTTGCTATTCGCAAGGGTTACGAATCTGTAAATACTTGAAACATAGGAAATAAATAGGCTACGTTCCTGTAAAAGTGGGTGATGTGTGTGTAAAAGCGCGTGATGTGCGTGTAAAAGCACGTGATGTGTGTGTAAAAGTGCGTGATGTGCATGTAAAAGTGCGTGATGTGTGTGCTAGAGCATGTGATGTGTGTGCTAGAGCACGTGATGTGTGTGCCAGAGCACGTGATGTGTGTGCCAGAGCACGTGATGTGTGTGCTAGAGTACGTGATGTGTGTGCTAGAGCACGTGATGTGTGTGCCAGAGCACGTGATGTGTGTGCCAGAGCACGTGATGTGTGTGCTGGAGCACGTGATGCATGTGCTAAAGCGCGTGACGTGTGTGTAGAAGTGTTTGATGAGAAGGTGTGCAACAAGGAGTGAGCTGTCACAGAGACAACTTCTCAGATTTGTAATTTGGGTAAAGGTTCGTATCCCAGGCATAATTTTTATGCCAAGATTCGAAAGTCGGGTTAAGGTTCATTTCACGGGCGTAATTTTGAGCTAAGGTTCGTAAGTCGCGTAGTTTGATGGTTGGAAAGTTCGTTTGTTGGGAGGTTCGTAAGTCGAGGATCTGTTGTAATTACTTTATAGGACCGCGAATAAGCAAAAGCATCCCACGAATAATGGACTGTCGCACTCCAGGCCGACACGAATAACCGAAACCGCAAAAAAAGAACCCGTGAATATCGAGGGATCGCTGTACTGTACATTTAGTGCATTTCATATGATATGTTGACTATTTAGATTGTTTCTCCCGCTATATCAGCATTTTTGTTTTGATAATAACACATATTAATGTCCTAAAAGGGGCTAGTTTGTCAGGTGGCAAGCCAAATTAGCCCTACAAAACAGTATGCCAAAATAGCACGCAAAATGTGCCGAAATAGCCCTCCCTAAGGCAGCTCTGAGCTATTCTTACGAGATGCTGTTTCATTAGGGATGGCGAAATTAGATGCACATGGGCAAGCTATGAATGAAAATACCCAGTTTTTTGCACATGGACAAAAATAAATATTCGCCTGAAGACTTTATTGAAATTATCTAAAACTAGGTTTTTTTTAATACTCAACTTTCACATCCAACTGACTCTTAAATATTTGTCTGAGGGGCTTGTTTTTTTGTCTAAAATTGAAGACAATTTTCTCACCTTTGAAATGGATCTTGTATGTTTTTTCTTCTGTTGAAACTTTTGCTACAATGACTAAAAAACTGAAAATTTTGCAAATTAAAAAATAACTCAGGGGTGACAGAATAGCCCAACCTTACGGTACGTATCACGTATAGTATATTGCGACAGTATGCACTTCGCATAAGGTATCAAACTATCAACTGCCTTTGAGTGTCAGGAATCATAACCCCATAGAAAAAAAAAACATGCAAAAAGTACGACCCCATTAGGGATGCTACTCTTATTGAGTTATATGGCTAACAAACAATCAAATCCCAGCAAAAATATAAGATCCTAAGCTGTGTTAATATGTTTTCATACATGAACAAATCCGAGATTTGACTTTTAAGTGCATGGTTCTTGCTCAAACACGTTTTTTCACAAAATTTATGTGATCGGAGTCAAAAGGTGATCGGAAAAAACTGTCTTGTAAATATCTTAAAAACAAAGTTAAACTAGAGGTTGATATATGTTTTTAAAATTTTTATTTTGTTGCCCAAGGAAGGTGCAATTACTGCAATACACACATTCAAACCATTTTACAAACCATAAATATGGTATTCCAAAAGTTGACTTTTGTACTATTTTTGGGGGGTCTCATTAGTGTCACAGCCTCACAGGACAAGCCATAACTCCATGTATTTGAGTCAGATCAATATGGAAATCACTCACAGTTAGAAAACAAGTTTATCTAGCAGCTCCTGTACCTCATTTCATAGTGTGGCACTTCTCACCAAGATCTTTGCGAGTAGTTTGCCGCCCTTGGGAATGCGGGTAGGCGCCTATGAGCGCCGCAACCTGTGGAACCTCATTTCATAGTGCGGCACTTCTCGCCAAGATCTTGGCCGCTTGGCGAGTAGTTTGCCGCCCTTGCGAATGCGGCTCCTATAGCTTTGTTTATTAGTAATCTCAATGTTTTCCATTTTTCCTTTCAACCGATCATTAGCGGTCAAAATTGATCGGAGTAACTGGGTCGCCCAAAGTGTCTAATTAGCCCACTATATCCGTTATAACAAAAAACTATTACTCATAGAATAATGTAACTACTTGCTCTCAAAAGAAAGCTCAATTCATGCTCTTTCTTTTGATAGGTAACAATTGCAAGTTATCGTCATTTTCATAGGAACTATAAGGAGCAGAAATTTTTTTCTTGCAAAAAGTGACCGGAGACTAATGCTCCTACGGACCTACGCTAGGTAGGCGTAGGCTAAATGACAATTGTCATCTGTTCATCCTCAAAATTTCTGATAAGTTAGAGAAGCCCTAACTAGACATGCTTCATCCGCTGTGTCCTCTTCATATAATCGAGTAGACACCTGCATACAGACGACTTCTCTTGTGCTGTTTCGCCACCTGCGAAAGAGAAAGGATCATCATCATGGACGTACCTAGGAGGCTAGGCCTTAGTGGTAGGATTTAGGCGTCCAAGAGCAGCCAGGTCTTCCAGAAGTACAGTTCGAGAAGCAGCATATTTAGAGCACAAAAGGTTCAATCGCATCAGGAGATTTGCAGAAACTGCAGTGCGGGCTCTCTATAATGCCAAAGCGATGCAATCAAACTCATACCAGCTGTAACCAGCAGCCCGAAGAGTGAAAACCAACATAAATAAACAAAACAGGTGTTATTATTGCTAAGTAGGATACGCTACCACAGTGTTGTTGACAGATGTCACTGAAAGAGCAGATGTTCCCGTGAAACCATGTGGTCAGGAAGCAATATACTGCATTCTGTTGTTTTTTTTATGTCTCAAAAATCACTCAACGTAAGCGAAAACGTTGGTTAAATGATGAGAACGGCGGAAAATTTAAATTTCACCTTTTATCAGATATTACGCGACGTAAATGAAAATGAGTCTATATGTGAGTAGAGTTGCGCTGTTATTAAAATTGGGCAGTGGTAACCAGAAAGCAAAGAGTGTTACGCTCACTGCTTTCTGATGGTTACCGATGTAACGTAGTGTTACCCCCTGAAAATTACTCTACCTGGGGGAATGACTGCTCAGTTGCGATCACATATTCAGTGTATACATATAATGAGTTTTCCTTTTTACTATAGTTTGAAGGTCTAGTTGTGCGTAGAACACGAGAAGTGGTCAGCGGTGAGCATGTAGTAATAATAATTACTGCCTGGTGATGAGCGTCTAATTTGCCGGACTGTTCCACGCAACGTAGCTTTGTTGACAATGCTGTCAGCATTTTGGACTCGAACCTGGACTTCTGGATTCTGATGCAGAGATGCTGTTACTTGGATGCTACTAAGCGCAGTGGAAAAATATAAACGCAGACATTTATTTAACTATCGGCTATGATGTAGACCCTTAAAAGTTACTTTGAAGATCCATACAGATCCCTCATCCATGAGAAATTACATAATTAACACCAGAAGTAGATATTTTTCCATAAAATTAATGCACCGATAATGTACAAACTAGAGAGGCAGACAAATCGATCACTTCACTGACTCCAGCAAGCGCAATCGAAATGACTACTCGAGCTATATTTCAACTATTTTATAGCTTCTAGACTATCGATAAAAAAAATTAATAGGGTGGGAGGAGAAGAGCTGTTATTAAAAGCAAGTAGGTTATGTGAGAATATTAGCAGTCAGTGCATCAAAGCCTTCACTGTACAGATAAAAACATAATCTATTTTTGTTGAGGACAGTATACTGGCCGGTTTGAACTTTACTGACCGTTTACAGATGTAAGTAAATTGATCTCTTTCTCAGCACAGTGAATATCTACACACTGTTCACTGTTTCCCACTCTCTGGACGAACGCGACAAAGCTCCAGGTGCAAGCTCTTCTCAGAGGATATCAGAAGAGGCTTGCCCACAATGCTGCGGTGTTGAAAAATTTGCAGTGGACGCATGAGAAAGGGTTAGAATAAAGTTCGGAGAGGCTGACATTGCAATGGGATACATATATGTAGGTTAGAAGCTTGCAACATTGGTCCTGAATGACGATTTGGCTCATCTTAAGAAAGAGGAGACTCAGGCTCTCAATTTACCCCCTCCCCCTCTTAGTTGTCTTGGGGCCACTGTTGGCACCTCGTTGGCTCCTGGCCCCCATCCCAACTTTACCCCTAATCTCTTGCAGATGATGGCTCCTGAGCAGAAAGATGTCAAAACCAAGATCAAATAGGGATCCACAAGGTCACCAATAGCTTCCGTACATAGTTTCAGCACATAGAGGCATAAGCTCAAAAACAAGATGTTCATGGTTCTCTTAGGTAGAGGACAAGCTAACCAGGACCAGCAGGTGGTTAATGTCCTGAGGATGGCCCTAAATAGCCGGCAGCTCTACCAAGAAAGCTTCCTGTCCTGGGTGGTACCCAAACGGAAATCTATAGCCATTTATCCGATGTTATCCGATACAGCTCACTATTTAATCGTAGGCAGCCGAGAAATGCCTATACATATCTGAATATTTACCTAGTGCACAAGGAGACGCGTACAGACCTTTTCATAAAATACCATAGGGAGCCCTGCAGCAGTGGAGAGGCTTTTGAGCACAGTTGAGAATATGCTCAGGTCCGCTCTGGACGTGGTTAATTTCTAAAAGGTGGCCTACCTCAAGGGCAACTTGCACATTTTAAGGTAACAGCATTACAAGGAGTACAAAAAGAGAGGGAAAGGGGGAGAAGCAAGAGGAAGACGAGAGAGATGAGGAGGAAAAAGAAAAAAAGAAGAGGAAAACTGAGAAAGATAATTAGTAGTTTCTTCGTTCTTATGTACACTGTTTCTTTTCAAAATTACCATAGCAATAAACATATTTTTTGCCATTCTATGCTAATTTTAATCGACTTAAAAATATTTTTGTTGTAGACACATAAAATCATCAGGGGCGCATTAAAATTACTCAAGGGCGAACTAGGATACACAGTGGTGCAAGCACAATAGGAAAAAAATTAAGACGCAGACCCACTGCTTGTGATGGATGAGATGGAGGGCGTAAAGGCTCTGAAAAAAAATGGCGCACCCACCCCTCGTAGCATAACTATGAAAAACTTGATTTAGGAAATGTGCTTAGTTGTGTTCTAAAAGAAACCATGAGCCTGTGGAGCTTGGTTGCTCTTGTGTGGCCCTTATCTTATGCTATTTAATTCAATTGTTATTAATAGGTATTTGCAAGGGCTAGTGAGAAGAATATAATATTTACACTTTATTAGGGAACGATTCTGGGTCCTCGTCTTCTTGATTTGGAAATCTGTTGAGAGAAGAGGACAGAGAATAGAATCTAATTTTATTCTGAGTTACTTTTAATAATTATATTTTAGTTTATGGTTAATAGGGAGAGAAACAGAAGAACATAGAAATACTGGCCTTTTGTCGGGAAGACGGACGCTGCGAAGTCCACTCGTAGAAACAAATTCAGCGGCTCTGAATCTTCAATGTCGTGAGCTGTCTCAATGATCGGTTGACGTTGAGGCTCGCATCAGCGCTGGTGCTACAGTTTGGGCATCGAG
>LQNS02000211.1:21600570-21611876 GCA_001587735.2 Parhyale hawaiensis
GGGGAATCAAACGTGAGTCCCACCGACACGGGGGAGAGCACAGACACGTGCCTCCGAAGGAGAGAAGCGCTAAGTAACTTCCACTAACTCCTTCAGACTCAGACTGACTACCCTCTTCGAACCAGACCTAAGTGTGAACCTTCAAGCATATTCCCCGATGAACTTTTTTTTTTTTGTCCTGTGGCTCTACAAAGTGCGAACAAAGATCCCTACATCTCAACCTAAACAGCCATAACAGATTTTCAACCTTGCCCTCACTCTCAAGAGTTTCCACCAAAAATAATAAAGGTTTCACAGCCTCAGGTTGTTCGCCGTGAAACTGTTGTATACAAAGCGATCGCTAATCTCGCTCATTCTAACACCAGCGAGCAGCTGTGCTGTTGTCATATGGCTTACGGTCATAGGCTGCTCCTGCCCTTTCAGTAGGGGCGCAACAGGAGGGGGGGGGGCAGCGTGTGCCACTTAGTAGGGGGCAACAAGGTGGGCAGCATGTGCCCCTTAGTAGGGGGCAACGGGGGCAACATATGCCCCTTAGTAGGGGGGCAGCATGTGCCCTTTTTCTGGCGGAAAATATGCATTGAATTTCTATTTTCAAGAGATGGAAAGGTGTAGAAACCAAATAATTTTAACAGTCTACAACAAGAGCGAGCACACAATGCTACACCGTCATACTTGAAGTATCATTAGGAATTTACTTATTTATAGAAACTTGTGCCCAATTTATTTCACTATTTTTGCTTCTGCAGCTAAGCTGATTTTACTGCATTGTCAGTTGTAAAATTAATCCGGACAAAGCGGAAACTTTGACATTTTTCTTTGAATGTAGTAGCCTGTGATTTTCAACTAATAGGTAACAAGCTTGGATTTTCTCACATTCTAGATATAAAGTTTGTGCTGGTCGCACGAGCGCACAGCAACTAGCGACTCAGCACTTCTTCGAATACCGAGTCTCGCATGACGCTTGTCTCAAGTTTTCTTTCATCATGCAGCAGCGCTTCGGGGGGAGCAGGAGGGACAATTGCCCTCCCGGCCCTGCCGGTGAGAGGAGGCAATAGGGGGGCAGCATGTGCATTTTCTGGAGCTAAAACACGTTTAATCTGCTAATTCCTACTAGTTTTTGTACATGCAGTGGCGCAAGAAAACTCCACACCGCCGATATTTTCATTTGATTCTAAATTGCACTCATTTCTGGATTTTTAACCGTAATAAACTACATAGCAAACGATTAATCACATTCCCTCTTTTAAATACTATATCGTTTTATGAAATACCAAATAAACTGACCATATCTTTTTCTCAGTAAAGACAAAATATATCAGAGGAATAGAAAGTCTGCATAATTGAACGAAGTTCTTGGAATGAATTTTTAATCAATGTTATGAAGACAACATCAACCATGTACAGCTGGACTGATTAGTAGTGTAATCCTTCTGTTATTTACAGCACGCAGTCCCACTGGCATCTCCCCGATTAGTTTCCTACCAAATTCCGGTGAAAGGGCATACCACGTTTCAGTTGTTATTATTATCAATATTGAGAACATTTTCTTTGCAAACCTGGGTAGCATTTTACTATCATACTCTCCATTGGATCCAAGTCTGGCAATTGGGCTGGCCAATCTAAACATGCAACGTGTTGGCTCTGTAGGAATCTCCTGATTGTGTGCTTTGGAGGATTAGAGAATTCCCCAATTGCAATTGTCCTGCATTAAGATGGAATTAACTGGCGAAATATCACCATAATGGAAACAAAATTTCAAGCAACATGCCCAGGCTAATTAAATCGGCTGCTTACACGAACCAGAGGCCCGGCACCATGAGCGCTGATTGCTTCCCAAACCATGACAGAAACTCTACCTTGTAGCGCTGAAACAGTACACTTTAGATTAAATATTCCACTTTTCCTTCATCGAGCAAAATGTCTGTCTTCACTGACAAACCTCTTGTACTTGCTTTCGTCGCTAAACAGCGGTATTCCGTATTCGCCAGCAAGACGTCACGATCTTTTGCCATTTGACGAACTGCAAATACTTTCGATTTTTCATCGTCTTCATTAGTCGACCTGCGATACAGCTTCCTGGCCCAAATTTGTTCAACCTATTCTTGCTTGTAGAACAAGCAAGATCATAGAAAGGGAGAGCAATTGCCCCTCTCTGCCCTCTCAGTAGGGATGGAAAGGGGAGAGGTGGGCCAAACGATTTTTTTTAAATGCATTTAATTTGCATTGTCGAAAGAGGAAAAGATCTAGAGCCACTAACGTATGTACACCACCCAAGTCGGACTCGCTACTTAATAATACTCGCTACATGTCTTGTCTAAAGACATCCCTATACACCAACTCAAAAATGCTGTTTGCCACGGTATAAATGAGCAGACTGGATGGTGTTAAACCAACGCAGTGGCAAAGAAGTTCATCAGCATCATTTCAGCCACTGACAAACGAAAGCAATACTTTGAAGATGAGCAAATATAATTGTTTTCATACACATGTGCAGTGGCGCCAGGAAGACATACCGCATTGCAATAGTTTCAGCAAATTTTAAATTACGTTAGTTTTTCGGTTATTGACCATATAGAACTATATAGCAATCGATTCATCGTCATATTGATTTCCAAGTTTTGTATATAATTTTCTATTTTCGATAATTCGTCAGCATATGTTTCTTTAAAACGCTATATAACAAAACGTACAGGGCAACAAAACACGTCACACTTTAGAATTGAACAAAAGTGCAGTCTATTCCGCCGCGTTTCAAATAATAAGGCATCTTTACTCGTGCTAACAGTTTCTCCATTGTAGTCAACTTTATCTTTGATATAACTTAGTCCTTATTTTATAAACTACCATGTCTCTCTTTCAGTGTTCTCTCGAAACTTGCACAACGCGATGACACTAGATTAACCAGCCAAGAAATAAACAGGCAGACGACTCATATGTGTTGAGAAAACTGTTCGACTGACTGTGCAAAGATATTAGTACACTCATGTAGTGATCTCTACATCATCACCTATAGCATGGCAGTCTTTTCAGCAAACTCAGCCAGCGTTCACTACTGCTTATCAGCTTTCATCCTCGAAACACAGCCCGAAATTCCAACAGCTGGGTCAACAGGCGACGACTTGCGCTCTGGCGTTGGCCAATATACGCGCACTCCTGGAAGTTGCTTACGCTCCGTTCGGCATATCATGGCCAGATTTTGGGGTGGAAAGTCAGTCTGAACCTTGGCTTCACTTCTAAGCTTAAGGTCTCGCCTCAAAAAGCAGCCCTACCAGCAGCTCTACAAGTGGTTCTACAAGCCGTTCTTCAAGCAGCGCCAGCCAACGCCGCCTCTCCAGCGCCCCTTCGCTGTTGCCTCGAGCGGTCACCTCTTCTTCACGCTGCTGCCGCTGTTTGAGACAAGTTGGCCGCCATCGTCAAGTCCCGGCATCGTCAAGCTTCGTCATCAAGCTTCGCCAGCGTCGAACGGCTCGATATTCGCTGTTGTTGAATGTACTTATTTTGCTGTTCAGGAAAGTACTTATTTTGCTGTTCAAGAAAGTACTTATTTGCTGTCTGTGCCTTGCTGCAGCTTCTTGTTTGCTGCTATATTTGGATGAGTTTTCCGAATAGCACATGAATATTCTCAGTTGTTTAATTACCCTGCCGGTGGCCTATACACCTCGAGGTACTCACCACGAGCAAATTCGAAAAGGTACCTTGAAAAAGTACGCATAGCTCTGNTAAGGATGACAGCACGACAATGAATCAATGAAGAAAAAAAGAAAATTAAGAAGCAAATAAGAGAAGAGGAGATTCCGCACCGGCCTAGAGGCATTAGGCAAACGTATAGGTTATTGCGTGAATTCTTCACGCACGGGTCCACTAGTCCATAATAAATTTGAAGAATTTCGGTTGACAGGCTGCATTGCAAGATGCAAACCGGCAATGAAGAAGGATCCATAGTGACGTTCGAAGTTCGTCAAAGGGCACGAGATTCGTGACGCGTCTTATTGGCGAAGAGAGGCATTTAATGATGAAAGCAAGTGCAATAGGCTAGGCAGTGATGGCTGACAGATAATTTTCGAAGATGGATAGGTAAAAAATTTTAACCCAGGTGAACTGTTTCAATAATGCATGTATTGAAAAAATCGAGAGGGGGAATAGTACGAAAAGCATTTACGAACTAATGCAACATTTATTAAAAGTAAAATTGAATTGTTTATGGAGTTTGAAGTTCCGAGGTCCGCGTATGTTTGCACACAATCGTCGGCAGACAGCGGGTAGCTGGAAGTGGCGTACCGACGACGGCCCACGGAACGATCTTGACAATAGGAGTGACCTGCAGGAATCAGCTTCATAGGAAAACATGCATAACTAAGGTAGGCGTGCGCAAGGTCCCAACTGTTCACATTTCACTTATGGCATTACTTTTGAGGGGTATATTAAAAGACCCTTCAATAAGAAACTTAATAACCCATGGGCATAAATTGAATAACTCTAAATCTAGAGTATTATTAAAGTTGATAATTGCAGCATTGCAAAGCCCAGGGTAAAACATAAATTTAGATTCTGAGTCTGATACCAATATTTAGATTGCCCTCGAGTATGAGAATCCTACGAAAAGGGCCAGAAAACTGAACCTTTGTCGAGGGGAAAACTTCAAAAGTCAAAGTACGCAAAGCTCAGGGTAAGCTTTAATTTTATAGAATTTAAATTTAGAGAGATTCGCTAATAACCATGGGGCAAACTAGCCCTGCAAAGAGGGGCAGAAAAAAAGCTGCGAGGGTTAAACCTCGCAAAAACCCCAGGTCCAAATATTACTAAATGCATTTAGCTTGAAGATAACCATAAGGCATAAATCCCACGAAGAAGGACAGAAAAACTGGCCATGCCTCGAAAAAAAAAGCTGCGAGAGTTACCATGCAAAGCCCCAGCTATAATCACTACCAGATACACCTAGCTCGAAGAAAACTCATGACCATTGGGCATAAAGCCTGAAGTTTGATTTTATCAGTTAAAACACACAACCCTAGGGCACAAAATTCAACCCTTTGACGAGGACCGAAAAAGGGCCGCAATAGGTAAACCATACGAGACCCCTGCTGGTCTAATTTAAATTTGACCACAATTCAATCCCACTCAGAGAGCAGGGACAAGGTTGCAGTAGACAAGCTAATGCAAAGTTCAGAGCTGCGAATATAACCGATTTAATATTTTAATTTTTAGTTCATCTTCTAATTTTAGTGTCTTATGTTAATCTGAGTCATCAGACTTTGGATATATATATAGATTTAACGCATTGAATTAGATTTAGCTTAAATGGTGAAAAGAAATTGATAATAATTTAATGTGATAACTTCACCAACCAATAGTAATAGAATTTTATAAGAGAGCATTTGTAATTTAGTATGATCTCCGCATGCATAATTTATTTGAGGGGTCTAAGAACTGGAATGTTTCTAGTAAGAACAGCAATGAGGATCGTGCAAGACGAGGCGCCTACCCATATGTGCAACTCCCCTCGCGCATAATTCCACGTGAAGTCCAAGCGTCGGCACGCCTGACCAAATGATCCAGCAGCTGCATAGGGTCCAAAGATGATCCCAACGTTGAGACAATCTTGGAGCGCAGAGGCAGGACCGTGGGCTCCACTGCCAGGTACCTATATAGTTTCGCCGCCCTCCAGGATGTCGACGACGACGTCAGCCAGTCAAAAAGCCCCCCGGGCCGCCGCCCAGGCCACTTAGTATAATGCATCTTCAGGTGCTGATGAAACAAAATTAAATTAAATGCAGCTGGCTAATGAAAGCGACGCCATAGGTGGCCGCGCCGCGAGCAGGTGTCGGTGAGAGGGTTGGTGCGTGTCTACCGCTGCATAGCAACATAAACCTGAGGTCACTTTTCTGCGACCTCATTGGGTGTATTGTCTAAGTTATCGGGAGCCGCACACGATAGGGACGCCACTTGCTACGATCCTCACAAAAAATTTACATCCCGTTAAAATACGAACAGCTCTCTTTATTAACATTTGATTATCTACAAGACTCAGCGACTGCAGAAAATTGATTTATTCTACAGCATGGTATGGGGAGCAATGAGTGCGTATGATCCTGGGCCTCTGGTTCATTCACACGAGCGATTTAGCTTGTTACCTCCGCCAAGGAGGTTACATTTCGTCGTGTTTGTGCGTCTGTCTGTCTCTCTGTTTGTTTGATTGTCTGTCTGTCACCAAGATAACTCAAAAAGTTGTGAACCGATTTAGACGAAATTTACAGGGATTGTTAGGTATGTTAGGAAGAACAGATGATTAACTTTTGGTGAAGATATGTCCATTCGATTGTTTGTTTGTCTGCCTCATTTTTCTCAATGCCATAACTAAAAAAGCTATGGATGGATTTTGATGAAATTACCATGATTTGTTAGGTATATAACAAAGAGTAGATGATCAAATTTTGGTAATGATCTGTTGGTTCGTTTGTTAGTGTTTTTAATTTTATACTTGTTAGCAAAATAACTCAAAGAATAATAAATGGATATTCATGAAATTCATAGGGGTTATTTGTAATGTTAAAAAACATAAATTATTAAATTTTGGTGCAGATCGTTTGTTCGTTGTATGTTTGATTCATGTTTGTTAGCAGTATAACTCAAAAAGTTAAGAACGGATCTTAAAGAAAATTGCACAAGTTGTTGTTACAATCAAAAGGCACAAATGATTAGATTTTGGAGTTTATACAAAGAAAATAATGATTTCACCAATAGAACGATTTCAAGGAAATCTAAAACTCAGAATAAATGAGAGAACCAAGGTAAAAAGAGTCATTTTATAAAACGCAAACGTTTCGGAATACTAAAATTTCATCATCAGTGCTGAAATATAAACAGATAATGAAGTAATTTAATCCTTTTCACTGCAAAACATTCAGAAAGTTCTAATGGAGTAAAATCATTTAAAAAGAGGGAGAGAAAAGAAAAGAAGAAAAAAACTGAAAAAAAAACTTTCCTAAAATATAGTACACACCTCTACAATAATTTACACAAAAACAGCGGTAGTTATGAGGGAGAAGCTATCATGAGGGGGACTGCAGTTTGGTCAGTGTTTAACGATGGTCTTTCAGTAAAAATATACAAGCTTTCTAAAATGCGGAGATCGATTTTCGTATAAATCCTACCTAAAACCGAAAAATTAGACATTTTATAACGATGATTTTTTTTCTGTACACTGATTTCTAATGGAAGAATGTGATGGAGTTGCAATGTGTCTACCGGTACGGCAAGAGATGCCTGCCTGTTGGCTGCGCCTGACAAACTGTTGGAGCGAAGAACTTTGAACATATGAGCGCTGGCAGCGGTCACACTTATACGCATAAACACAGCCACTAAGCAGAGCATCATCTAACTTGTCTTTTCTAGGGAAGAAAGAACCAATTTTAAAATTGTTCCGATGAAAAAGTCTGACGTCCAGAGATGGAAAAAAGTTATTCTAGAAACCTTAACTATTAAAACTTGAACATATGTTAATTTTAAATGCAATGAAAACATAAATTCAAATAATAAATGCATTGCACTGTTTAGGTACAGCATTAAAAAAAGCAGCAAGGAATTTCATACCCCATAAGTGCCCCTCTTGCCCCAAAAGTGCCCCTCTGACCCAATCCTGCCACTGTCGCCCTCAGTTCGTTCCGGTGCCCCTGGTCTTGTCGGTATTTTCTCGGTTAGTTTCCTGCAGAACTCTGGTGAAAATGCGTACCACTTTTCTTCTATTTTTATCCACAATTCAAGACAAAGTCAACTTGACTGCATTTATATATGTATATATATATATATATATATCGATTTTTGATTAGAAGCAGTTAAAGAAATTTTGATACCCATGACGCGCGTTTCGCTGTTCTCCAGCTCATCAGGTGGGAGCAGGAAGCAAAGAATGCAACGGGAGGACTCAATAGGACTGAAATAGAACATAGCCGTGACCGCACGTAGAAAATTTACATCACGTCGACGAGTCGAAGTGTTTAGCTATGGGATGGGACCCAGGCCTTCGTATATTGTTTTCTTGGCCCGGTCACCGTATTTTTTCGATTTATTTCATTCAATCGTCCGCTCATGACTGGCCAGCTACTTGAGCTGCAAAATACGGAAAAATGTTGTCGCCAAGTACAGAAAGTTCGAGCAATAGGCTAACTGTTTCTGTGGTTTCCCTTGCGTACAAAATTGACTATCATGGTGCTTCTATTTGTTGGTAAGGATTAATATGTTCTCTGAAGAGCTCTGTGAACTGAATATGAAGCGTAAATAAGGCTTCAATTAAGAAAAAGAAATTAAATCAGGTCGCCGAAAGGGAACAAATTCGGCGCTAGTGCTGTGAAAGTTTCCACCAACATGCACTGCAATTTTCTATAGATAATTGCTAATTTAGTATATATTATCCTCATTTATTGATGCGCTAGAGATGAATTGTGCAATTTAAGACGATTGTTCTGATTAAATTATTTAAAATACTTCTGGGTTGCTCAGCCATAGATTCGTCGATGATGACGTCACTTTTTGGTGCAGATTTTTCGTGAGTCCTCCCGTTACGCTATTTGCTTACTGGAGGGAGGGTCGAAGTTGGTAAATTTAGTTCTTGAAATCTTGCGAAATTTAGAGAGGTTACCATAGGAAGGTGTAACTATGATACCAGATGTTCCAAAAGTATAAATGAAATCTATACTTGACTTTCAGCTATTGTGTGGTGTCTTATTCGTTGGAATAGGTTCCATACTTGTTAAAGGTTTTTTCAAAACTTCCACTGGATTTTTATTATTTAATTGGCCGACCTTTCGACCATCTCAACGATAGTCGTTTTCAAGGCAAAAAACTTCAAGACCCGTGAGTTATGATAGCTATATACAATGTATCTAGAATACGGAACAGCATTTTGTTTTCAAAAAGTGTANTTCTGGAATTTGTTAATAGCGATTGTAACAATTTGCATTTAAAGTCGAAAAACTAGACTCTAGAAATTTTCTTTTCTTGTTGTGACATTCTTGTTGCAATATATCAAAATTATGCCAATTAATAGTGTGGCCAGTTTCACGGACATGTTGAAATACTTGGGAAATGACTTACTGTTTTTCTACATTCGCTTGATGTTCGTTTATTCTCTCCAACATACACTTTTTCGCAATTGTTAAAGTTAAGTTTATAGACGACGTTTGCTTTTGCCTATGGATGCTTTTGATCTTCAAGATGACATAGCTGCAGCTTGATGGTATTTTCCGATTTCTTTGCCAGTTGAACGTTTTAAGGTTTCAGTATTCGGTTGACTCTTTCTGAAGAACTTTTTACACAAGGGGCAGCGATGTATTTTACAGTAGGTGGATTAGTCTCATTTTGATGATTGACAATTTGGCGGTGTCTCCTTTGTTTCTGAATTGCTTCTTTCACTAGCTTGCTCGGGGGTAGCCGTTCTGTGCAAAGGAAGATCTGAGCTGCGATATCGGTACTACTTCAAAGAACTGTACAGTTTACAGTAACGATATCGCGGCTCAGATTTTACCACTTTCTTGCACTGATCTTCACAAACTTATGATCAAAGTGGTTTGAACCTGAAACCTAGGCATACCTAAGAAACAGACAGACTCATATGTTAATTTGAGAAGCAAAAATTTAAAACTTCAGCAGTTACATGGTAGCATTCGTGCCTGCAGCTGTACAGTTACGGTGCTTGTAACTTTACGAGGCGTTTGAGCATCAGGCTCCAGCCATCCAATAGAAAATGGACGGCATTCTATCAAGAACCAGTAATGCAGCGAAAATTTTCTTAATATTAATAAACTATAAGCTAGGGTCAAAAATAAAAGAAAAGTTGTACGCCCTTTATTTGACCGATATTCTGTAGGATAGTAATCAAGAATATACCAGATAGCATGCTGTCAAATCATAGAAGGGTTACTTAACTAAATATTGACTATTTTACTTTGTTTCTATAATATATTGATTCAGATCCATCAGTACTATGTAATTATTCACGTCGTGCTTTTATTTATTGATTTCTGTATTTACTTATAAATATATTTATATTTTTCCTGTCACGCTCTATGGGAATGAGATAGAAAAAAATTCAAGTGAATCTAACAGAAGAACCTGAGCTCGCCTGCTTTTGAGAATAAGGAAGAAATTCAAGTGAATCTAACAGAGGGACCTGAGCTCGCTTGCTATTGAGAGTAAGATAGGAAAAAGTTTTAAGTGAATTTAACAGAGGGAGCTGAGCTCGCCTGCTATTCAAAGTAAGACAGGAAGAAGCTCAAGTGAATCGAACAAAGGACTTGAGCTCGCCTGCTTTTGAGACAGATTGCTGAATTTTCATTTAAGAAGCCCCATGAGAAGTAAAAAGTACACTAAACAACGGGGGTTTCCGTAAAATACTAATATCCTGCCGTCATTTATAATGACGGGTCGGGCCACTATTTTGAAATGAAGTCCGCCGAACCACTCCCACGAACGTCTGAACCTGGGTCTCTTGTTTGTTCATTAATTTTGTTGAAGTTGATGGCCTTCCCTCTTTTTGACCATATGTAGAATCCTCTGTGCTTGCTTTGAATCGCTTTACTGTCTACAAACTGCTATTTCGTAAGAAGCAGAGTCTGTAAACTAGACGTATCAGTAATTCTAATGAGAGATAAATTGCATTCAAGCTTTGTTAGCAATTAATAGTTGCTCTCACTTCTAAATGGTAATTTTCTATATTCCTACATGATACATGCTCCAAGCAAATGCGTCGTAGTGGAAGATGAGTTGGCATAGGAACAAGTGCACAGGTGTGCTAAGTTGCCTGTTACTTCAAACCTGTTTTGGTGCGTGGAACTGAGCCCATTTCCAATTTATAAGGTTTGTAACAGGCTTTTGGACTCACTTTCGTATGAACTGCACCAGTGGTGGCACCAGTGGTGCAGCCCCAAAACAGCCGCAGGACTGCGCCCGACGGCCATTTCTTATTGTAGCGGCTGGACCGAGGGACCCCACCTCCGAATGTTGGTAATATTACAGAATATAATCAGAGTGCGTAATCACACCGAGAGATCCAAACTTTAAAGTTAGGTATGACTTAAATCCGTAGAACGTTTGTTCAACGGATTTCTAATTTAGAACACTCATAGGAAGACATCAAACTTGTATCACTCTTGCTCGCGTACCTCTTTCCATAGCTTACTTCGTTATACCTTGAGTTACCTTGAGAGTCTTCGGAAGAAGTCCAGGTGACGTTGTTCACGTCACCCCACGTGTGTAGAGTCACTCTGCTGGGTGTCTTCTGTGGTGCCGCAGTTTGCGACCAAAGAGAGAGC
>LQNS02000211.1:21636128-21653624 GCA_001587735.2 Parhyale hawaiensis
ACCAGATAGACCAGCGGTCAGCGGTTACGTGCACTGTGGAGATAATTCGCTGCTGGCTCTCTCTTTGGTTGCAAACTGCGGCCCCACAGAAGACACCCAGCAGAGTGACTCCACACACGTGGGGTGACGTGAGCAACGTCACCTGGACTTCTTCTACTCCTTTGATCTGCCCATAACTTTTTTAGTTATATTGCTTACAATTTCGTACAGGCAGACAAACAAAGCAACAAACCCCAACAAAAACATAATCTCCTTGGCAAGAGTAAGAAAATGCCCTCTCATTGTTTTTACAGCAGTATGACAAGTAGATAGTGCGTCTATACCTGATGAACTTTTATTAGACTGTAGATTATGTACAGCAATACACTAATAGTAAGAACTCTGCCAGTATTAATAAAGCCTCTAAGAGCTGCAGGTTACGTACCAGTATTAATAGCTGAAAGCCTGCACTACATGTGCAGGCACTACAGGGATGTGACTATCTATAGTTCCAATACCAAGAGTAAAGTACACAGAGGCCTCTGTGTCAGAATGAGAACGTTCGTTGGGAGACAGGGACGTGAAACTGCTTCACATGCCTTGCTGAAAATAGAGTAACCGTACGAACAGAACATAACGTCACCCCTCCTAGACTGGACGTCATGGCACGTTACCCACTTCCATGGTAATCGTCGAGCTGAACCATTAGGTTATGTTTTCTGTGACCGGAAAAAGAGTTATACCGGAAAAACAGTTATACCTCAAACTTCCTGTCATTGACAATAAACACTTTACCGCAGCTCACACAGCTTGCTACTTAGGAGCGGTAGGTTGTGTGGATTATGTTGAGAAATAGAGCGATATGCTAAAATATCTTTTGTGACGAGCAATATGAATCAAATATGAAGCGTAAAAAAGGCTTCACAGTAATTAAAAACGAAGTCAATTCAGGGCGCCCTCCCCGCCCAAACTTTACCTCTGATGCTGTAAAAGCCTCCACTTGCCTCCACTGCAATTTTTTACGAATAATTATATCGACGGTTCAATAAGTATGTTCTAATTGAGCATACTAGTTTATTTATGGTTTTTATGGTATGGCATTTCTATTGAGAACTTTTTGGCGTTATTATGTACAAAAAGTCGTAGGCTATTCAGCTGTACCTCTAGTCGATGTGACGTCATTGATGACATCACTTTCCGATTCTGGTTTCACGCTAGTCCTCCCGTTAGTTACGCTCTTCATTTCCTAGTTGAAACAGTCCCAAGGGCACACCCTTGTTGTTTTCAAGTAAATATTAGTGCATCGAAATTTAATTTTAATACTAAATATAAAGTCGACTGTTCGTAAAAATTAAAGCTTCGGCATACTGTGTCCCATCTTCAGAAAAAATTAAAATTTCAAATTACATCTATCAGGTAAAGAGGGTTTTCTTTATTAATAAAAGTTAAGGGAGCATGTGTGCTGTCAGGGGAGAGTCTAGTAAGCGAATGAACCAAGGTGGGTGAGGGCCTGGACGTCGGCTCCTGTACAGTCAGAGGGTGTGAGCGAAGTGCATATGGGGACCGTGTGCAGCGCACAGCTGAGGTCATAAGGTTAAAGTTTAAAAAGAACCCTATAGTAAATGTGTTTTTGTATGAAAATTTGAAGTTTATATGTGGGTAGGCTTCAGAGATGAACGTCTTCAAAGTGTTTACTGCACTAACAGAGGCTTTGTTGTAGTATGGAAGCGAGTGAAAGACTTCTAGTTTGCAGACAGAGGGTTTGCGGATTCCGGGATCGAACAGCTTGTCTAAAAACAGTTTGCAGTAGTGGTCCAGAAGATGGTGCGGGTAACCGTTATTTTTAAAGAATGTTCAGAGAAAGCCAACTTCGTTGGAAAATGCAAAGTAGGAGGAAGACAAATGGTATGCTAGAAATAGTAAAGTTTTTATTGCATTAATTTTGAATTGATCGTAGCAGTGACTGAAAAAAACTTGTCCCGAGGCCTGAGAATGTGGGTTTTCTATAAGCTCCCGTGGTCAATGTTGAGGCCTTGGGACAAGTTTTTTCAGTCACTTCTAAGATCAATTCAAAATTATTGTCATAAAAACTTTACTATTTCGAGCCTACCATATGTCTTTCTCCTGAAGTATCAAAAGACATACGATAAAAGTTCTACCTTAGTTTGTTCAGATCAAAGAATGCTCGTTCACTGGGTGAAGGGATTTCTCATATGTTGTACTACATCCATAGTTCATACTTTTAAATTTATGAGGTTTCAAAAAAGAATTTAGCTAGGGTGGAATAATTTCCAGCCAGAGCGTAACATAGCCGTATAGCTACAGAGGTGGCGGCTTCAACTCCAGATTCTATAGCCACTGTAGCAAAGGTTACATTAATTGGATCGGTAAAGCTCGATTTAGTTTCGGATTTAGTCAGGTACTTTAGTTTTGCCACCCTGAATGAAGTTTCAGGGGCTAACCTCAAATCGATTATCCCTGGCACAGCCGGACCCTCAAGCTTGCTTCACAAAATAGAGTTTTCGGTTATCTGAGGCGTAATCGTGTTGTTGCTGACGCCTGCAATACGACCGAAAGTGGCGCAGCCAAAGCTCTCTTCTGAAGTTCCGGTCAAGCCAAGCCTGGAAGATTTAGAGCAGCATAGACTGGAAAGCAGAGTGAAGCCCAATGAGCTTGACTTATTTGAAACATCAGATGGATGGAGGTAAAATCAACTAAACCGCTCATCTTAAGTCGAAAATCCACTGATTGGTTCATGATGCAGGTAGCTGCCGGCTGGAAGCATGCAGAGGAGTGACAAGGTGACGTTGACAACGGATTTTTCAGCGCTATGTCAGCAGGGAAGGAAGGCTTACATTCATGCAACTGCGTCGCCAGACCGTGGCCTCTACATGTTAGGGTCAGTACCCCCGCAATATTTGTGAACCGACATGATGGTTTGTCTGGCTTAAAGACGACCTCGAGCACTAACACAAGCGAGCGTAGCACTTTAAGGTCCAGTTCCCTCTTCGTAACGTGTTCAGTCAAACTGATGGACGCGGCGCGTTGATTTGATGGAAGCGGCAGCAAATGCGGGAGACGGAAGGATGGAGCACGTATGTTTTTTTCAACGCGCCGCGTCATTTAAGTTTAGTAAATAGAACCTATAAATAAATGCTTAAGTAATCCTCTCTAGCATTTTCAAATCATGAACAAGTTGCAAAAAAGCTTTTCTACCGCCATTTCCATGATCAAAATCACTGTATTCCCGTTTAACACAAGAAAACTTACTAAGCTGAAAATGTTGTACAAACCACTCAGACGCCATCTTTAGTCGACAAGGAATCTTATTGCTGCCTGCTGTTTTGACTTTTATCGGTTTATCAGGCTAAAATATATTGAAGATATGCTAATCCTATCAAATTCAGGCTATAAGATGATGGGATATGAATGTAACAATAAACAGACGTGGAATATAAGCTAGAATGTCATAAAAACGAGATCATAAGTGAACGCAAGGCGTCATTCATTTGAATGAAGGTCAGTTATACGTGTGGACAGCCACAGCAAAAGTTGGCTCACGGCTCGTGTTTATTTGTGAACTGGCCTTAACTGCCTCCACTATTGTTTGTGCTTAAGCTCATTGAAGAGATTTCAGGTGCGGCAAAGGCAACGGTCCAGTCTGTTGTTTCAGACATTTTGTGCCTAGAGAGCTCGTAGTCACAGCACCAATCGATTATGCCTTTAACTTAAAGCGGGATAAACATGAGCGACATTCGTCGGCGCTATCAGTATACCCCCAACTTATTCTGATTTCAAATAATCAAACTGTCCAAAATATTGTTGACCTTCTCAGTCACCGAGATAATTTTTGCCCTATAGTAAATAGTAAGTAAGTACTTCTTCCCTGAGTTTATTTACTTCTTCTTTGTTCTTTCTCAGATACCTAAATGATTCTGACTGAATGGTAATAGCTTATGGAGAGCCGTAGAGTAAGTTCCGCCTACTCTCTGGAATGGACCGGTTAGTCCATCTACTGCAAGGCTATCTAGTCTGATCCATGATAAACTTTCGACTGTCACTGCTAACTGGGAGCTAGCTGTTGGTAGCACTTTTATACTCGGCTTAAGTAAAAATCAATGTAGACATTTGTTGTGAGAATTTTGCATTTTACCAAGCTATACCTTTATGCTGTTGTTTATAATACGATGTCCACTATTAATTATATAATAATACACAGTCCTTGACTGCTTTCTTCCAGCTTGATTTGAGCTGGCTTGCGTGCTCTTTAGTTGGTCCTTCCCTCCGTCATGCTGTTGAGGATTTAGATAGGAGAAAATTTATTTACTGAAAAACAAATTGAGATACCATGAAATTTTAGCTCTTGGAATTACGATGACAAATATAGCATCTGACATATAAGCTCAGAAGTGGAAATACTGCATCTTCTGATTCTCACTTTGCTTTGAAAAGTAGCTGGGTGCTTTCTGATATGACAATGATTCACTTATGAGCGTGGTAGATGAAAGGCTGCATCTTCTATAGAGTTTTTGATAATGTCGTCTATGAGCTTTATCGCACATTTTTAGCTAAATTTCTTCGTAGCACTTAGAGAGGCTCAATCTTGGTTGGAGTTTTCGTTCCTTTCGTGCATAATCCATTTCGTTTATGCTTTCCTTAGCTGCACCTCTTCGAAACAATTAAAAACTCACGCTGAACAGACGCCAAGTTATATTCAGTTTACATCCCAATTAAATTTTTCGGTTGAACATGCGCGGTGTATGGTGTTCACCTGGTCGCCTTTTTGAGCGGGATATCCGTGGGGATCGTTCCGAACATAAGTCACCCATACAGGGCTAGCTTACCCGACCGTGTTCCACGGATATCCCGCGTCTTGGCCAAAATAGCAGAATACTGCTACTTCAGCGGAGGCGCGGAATATGCGTGGAACACGGTCGGGCAAGCGTGCCCTGTATGGGTGACTTATGTTCGGAACGAGGTCGCCCGTGCCACCCCTAAAACGCGCATAGTGACCGAGCAGCACAGGAGCCTCACGAATGCCGTGCTCAAAAAGGCGACCTGTGGCTGCCATGTGTGGACCAAACGCCACAGTAGTTCCACCGAAAAATTTTAATTGGGATTGCAGCCAAATTTCGGCCCTTGAAGGTTCAACTATCGGCTGGTATCCAGGTTCTAGTAAGCCATGAGCCTTTCACGTGAATTTTTTTCATTGAATTATATTTCCTTTGTACTGCTCAGCTCTTGATAAATTCCAAACTGATATTTGTGTCATACCTCGTGTGCGGGATATTTGTCCACGCAAACTTATAGCGGTAAAACATAGTTTCTTTAATTGGAAGATCACGCCTGCAGGTATGAGACCGATTTCACAGCAAAACGTATACGGGAAACAGGAACAATAAACACCTTATTTAGAAAATTACTACCGTCATTTTTGACGGCTTAGCCCGCTTGTTGTAATATAACGAGCAAGAAACCATTCACAAACGCATACGAGCATTTTCCAACATAATTGTAGCTATAAAGTTTACAAATATGAGGTTCATCTATATTGAAGGGATTAGCAAGGTCTGATCGTGAGCCTTTCAGTGTTACTCGCCTTATGATAAAGTTAATAATTATTTCTATGTAGTAGGGTTATGATGCATACCACGAATTTTATCCTGGGCTTATATTTCATTCAACACTGGGTAAGGAACTTTTCCATGTCTCCAATCTAACCACGACGCTGAAGCAGCTCTCACTCAATTCCCTAGTAATATGATTCAGGGCGCGTTCGATTGGGCAGCGAAATGAAGCCTATGAGACTTAACTTGTCGATCAGAATCTTCAGACAGCTAGGTGCTCTGGCTTTGACTTGTTGATTCAAGTTTTAGGCGTTGACTTTGATCAGTTACTTATGACACTTTGATGAACAGTGTTGCTCCGTAAAGTGAGGATTTCAGTCGACTTGCCATGATGGGGCTGCTTCTGGCACCTGCAACACGAGCCAAAGTAACGAAGCCAAAGTTCCTGCCGGCATTTCCGAACAAGTCAAGTCCAGTGGGTTTGGCTTAATCGACTTTGACGACCAAATCGAATATGTCCATAAGGTGCCAAGAGGGAAGCGCTCATGTCTGAAGTATCTATAGTGTTTTTCATGTCTACAGGTATGCAACTTATGTCCTTTTTCAAAACAGGAGCTAAACTTTAAAGTACACCTTTTGTTTTATCGATCCATAGTAGTTATAAATATAGCTATAAAATGCCTCTATGGTTTAAAATGAACACAGGTATTGCATTTAACTAGAGAAATTAAATATATTGAAGCATTTCGTAACTAGCATTTAAATACATTTGAAAATGTAAAGGTATTTAATTACATTTTGACACTGTCGTTAGTAGTTAGGTTTTAAATGCATTATTGTAATTAATGCCCATCTCTGTCAGCCGTAAGTCAGTCATCCATGAAACGATCTCAAGGTCTGTCCTACTGCGCAAGCATCTTTCATGACTGAAGTTCCGGTCAAGATGAAGCAAATGAGATCAACTTATGAATGTGTGCCAGTCGATACGGCGGCGCTTATCTGCGTGGGAGACGTGATAAGTGGCCGGTGAGTGATGGTGACATCAGCCAGAAGGGGGCGCCACAATCGTGGTGTTCTTCCCGTTGTAAATTCCATTCCATACGATAATAATTACGTATTGTCTACCCATAAACCCTAATGAGTGGTATTTCTTTGATAGAGGCTCCTTTATTGAGCACGATGGTCATTATTGTGGCTCTGGGTAAGGTTAGAATTCCAAGGTGCATTAACCTAATGCCGTCGGACCAAAGTTCAGACGTCTCATAGCAGTAACACAGTTTGAAACATTAAAAAAAGTCGAGACTCTGCGGTAATACAAGTAGCCATCGCTTAGGTCCTCCTCTTGTTTTAAGCAGAGCCATTTTTAGAACCAATCTTAATATGCACAGTCATGATTCAAAAGCATTTATTGCGAGTACCTTTAAGTAAACATTTTGAAGCTATATAATGAAGCTGCATAAATCCAACGATCCTATTTCGAGGACTAGCTACACAAATCCTTCCTGAGTATATCAAGACAAGTATTGGGATTTTATAGATAAGCTTCCAAAGCAATGCAAAGTTATAAATTTTCTTGGTATACACTCTAACCTTTGAAGATACTTGTACGGCAATGTGGTGTTAAATAAAATGTTGTTCTAGGGGAAACAGGCGACAAGGCAAATCCTCTCTGGCACTGAGACTCAAAGAGAAACTGCCCCAAAGGGAGAGCACATGGCAAGAAGTTCACGTACGTTGTAGCCTAGACATCCTCGCATTTGTATTGCTACAGCAGTTTGCAATTGGAAATTTTCCATTTTTCCTTCCTTTATGAAATTACCTCCCGTTTTATTGGTGCGTCAGTTGGCATTTTTAAAAAAGTCACGAGAATCTACCTGTTGTTCTATGTCAAGAAATCCATAAAAATTCAGAAATTTCACTGCACAGCACACCGTACGCGGCGAGTACTAAATAATATATTTACTACGAGACAAAACATAATATATAGTAAATAATATTGGTGCTACTAGACAAAATATACCATATGGAAACAATATTATTGCTTCGAGAGAGGCAAGATCTGAGCACGCTTTGCAGATTGCATTAGAAAATAAAACATTTGCTACTTACGAATAAAAAGTTAGTTTTATCACACTAAATATGTAGAGATAATGCGTTGCTAGATTTCTATTTGAGTATAAACTACTATCCAATGATAGAGAATCAACATCCTGCCGCTACACGAGTGACGTGACGTGAATAACGTCACCTGGACCACGTCCGGAGAGTCTCAGGGTAACTCAAGGTATGGACTCGTATTATGACCCTCGTGAACAGGCAACCTTGTAATATTAGTTCTATTTATCAAATTATCAGTTAATGCAGTGCGAGCTAACTTTGACTTCAAGATTAAACCTAGTTACAAAAGACCTAGACCGCGTGGAGTGGCATGATAACATTGCCTGAACCTCATCCGAAGAAGCTGACTATAAATCACGATAATATAACTGTAAGAAGTCGGGGTCTGTGTTACTACGTGGTTCAAGTTAGTAATGAATACCAATTGTCAAAAAAAAGTTTCCTTCTTTCAAATTTATATTTGCAACATCTTAACACAAAAACATTATGTAAGGAGCTGATGATTTCCTTGTCAGATCACATAATTTTCAGTAATTAGCCATGTGTCTCCCAGGCAGATCATAGACTGCGTGTATCGCTCTCCATTTCCAGGAAAATCTATTTTAAAGTAACCAAATAGTGCCCATACGCTTTGAATCGTTAGTTATGAGTCCTAATTTTATCATATTTCACAGTTTTATTTCAGTGTTGTATGTTTCATTAGCTCCAAATATCATTAGTACTCTTACGTATTTTTATAGGTATACTTGCTAATGATGGGCGAAGTCCGGAAAAGTATACCAATTTCAGTACTTTGGCGAAGTTTTTCGTTTCAATCGCTGTTCTATTTCTGAATTTGAGAAGTGTAAATTGGCTAAATTTGTGACTATTTTGGCTCTCAGAACTTAAGCGAGGTTAAAAATTCTAAGTATAGCAAATGGGACACTTTTTCACCACTAAAGTAATCATTGTCATGCGGTAAGTTTAATACATAGAGCTTGGGATGTTTCGCTGCAAGGGATCTTTGTCTATTGTTTTCTTATATAAAAAGGAACCTTTGTTGCTATGTAGCTCAGTATCGGTAGGATAAGGTTAATGTAGAGGAAAAGTGTTGAAGAAAAGTACAACAGAGACAGTGGTTCTTATTATGATCTCGTAATAACCTTATTTTGAATTAAACATAAATATAGTAAATACTTAATATGCCATCTGAGCGTAAATATAGCTATTGCCCCGTTAGGTAAGTATAAAATTTTACATGGAGAATTGAAATGGAGTAAACGCTGGTTAAGTGCTGAGAAAATGTAAACGTAAGCTTAGTCTTTCAGTGTAAGTACTATAATTTTAGACTCTCATTACCTCGGCCAGGGAGTTTTGTTTTCGTCGAGTTTTTTTTATTTGTTTTTCTGTCTGTCGCAAAGATAGCTCAAAAGTTATAGACGGACCTTTACGAAATTTACAGGGATTTTCAAGCATGCTAAGAGGAGCAGTTGATTAACTTTTGGCGATAATCCGAACGTTTGCCTCTTTTTTCTTAATTCCTCAACTTAGAAAGTTATGGCTGGACTTCATGAAATTTACATGAGTTGTTAGGTAGCTATATCACGAAGAGTAAATGATCAAATTTTTGTGATGATTAGTTGGTTCGTATGATTGTCTCTGTGTCTTATTTTATATTTGTTAGCAAATAAACTAAAAAAAATTATGAAAGGATCTTCATGAAATTTATGGAAATGGTTAGTGATTTTGAAAGACGTACATGTTTAAATTTTGGTAATGATCGGTTGGTCTGTTTGTGTGTTTGACTAATGTTTGGCACCAGGTTTGTTACTAGAATAACTCGAAAATTATGTACAGATCTTCAAGAAATTTACAGAAGCTGTTTTTACTGTCAAAAGGTACAGTTGATTAGATTTTAGTGCTGATACAAAGGAAATTATATTTT
Organism: Parhyale hawaiensis; assembly: GCA_001587735.2. Taxonomy (NCBI): domain Eukaryota; kingdom Metazoa; phylum Arthropoda; class Malacostraca; order Amphipoda; family Hyalidae; genus Parhyale; species Parhyale hawaiensis. Next base: position 21,645,717 of record LQNS02000211.1, read on the forward strand.
CAGAACCAATTTGAATGTTTCGATACCGTTGCCTTGCTTGGCGGTGGTATGTAGTCTCAGAGTGCTGTAGTTATAACTAAATTTGCAGGAAGTGTCTGGCAATAAGCTTATACTTTCACAGTAACTGAATTAGCGAGAAATGATTGAGCATTAGTTAAGCCGTTCGATGTATCTAAATTAGATGGAAATGTTCGACAGAGGGCGTTAAGTTTCTGTAGCACTGAATTTCTAGGAAGTGATTGGCTACAGGTTTAAACTTTCAAAGTAACCGAAATAGAGGGCAACGAATAAGTACAAGTTTAGACTTGCAAAGTAACCGAATTAACAGGACATTATTACCAGGCGCGCCTGTTGCTTATCTTTTAAGAACTAGTTGCTGACGTAAGCAAGCGCCGGTGTGATGCAATTCACTTCCGCCAGCGGAAGACGTACGATGACGTCATGGTCGTCACGTGACAAACACCTAAAATATTTAATTTACTTCTCAGGAAATCCTTTAGTTTTCACAACGTAATGCTAGTACCATGGACAAAATAGAGGAAAGATTCAGCCTATCGGGCGATGGATTCATTCATAACTAGAGAGCAATCTGAGAGCGCAGACCTCCGCCAAGCAAGGCAACACTAACGCAAATTCGAATTGGTTCTGATGCCATGATTTTCGTTGGTTCAATATTAAAATCTTAACATTTATGCCTTCGATAGTATTAACAGATTCTGTAATTTATGTGAAGATCCGTTCCTAACTTTTTGAGTTATGCTGCTAACAAACATTGTAACAAACATAAGTCAAACACACAAACAGACCGACCGATCATCACCAAAATTTAATCATTCATGTCTTTTAGCATTACAAACAAGTGCTGTATATTTCATAAAGATCCATCCATAACTTTTTGAGTTATTATGCTAACAAGCATATAATTAAACACCGCAACAAACGCACGAACGAACAAAGTGATCATTGCAAAAATTTGGTCATTTACTCTTCGTAATATAGCTAACAACTCAGGTAAATTTCATGGAAATCTGTCCATAACTATTTGAGTTATGGCATTAAAAAATGAGCCAGACGAACAAACAGATGAATAGATCTTCACCAAAAGTTAATCATCTGTTACTGTTAGTATGCCTAACAAACCCTGTAAATTTCCTAACGATCCATTCATAGCTTTTTGAGTAATCTTGATGACAGACAAACACAAACAGACAGACAAACAGGACAAAAACATTAGGTACCCCCTTGGCAGAGGTAGCTAGAGCACTCTAAGAGTGCATATCTCCGACAAGCACTGCGACGTTAACAAACAATGCAAATTGGTATCTGACATTGGGATTTTCTTTTGATCAGCACAAAAATTTGGTTATTTGTGCCTTTCGAGAGTAATAATAGCTTCTGTAATTTTCTTGGAGATCCGTTCATAACTTATCGAGTTACGTACCTTGCTGACAAACATTCTAACAAACATTAATCAAACATACGAACTGACCAATATGTCATCAACAAAGTTTGATCAGATATGTCTTTTTATATTCCTAACAATACATGTCAATTTCATAAAGATACGTTCATAACTTCTTGAGGTAAATTGCTAACAAATAATAAATTAAATACAGAGATAAGCAAGCGAACGAACCAACAAATCATCACAAAAATTTGGTCATCCACTCTTCGAGATGTACTCTAACTAACAATTCATATAAATTTCATAAAAGTCCATTGATAACTTTTTGAGTTATGGTACTTAGAAAAAAAAGACAAACTAACAAACGGTTGAACGGATCTTCACCAAAAATAAATCATCTGTTACTCTTAACATGCCTAACAATCCCTGTAAATTTCGTAAGGATCCGTTCATAACTTTTGAATTATCTTGCTGACAGACAAACAGCAAGGCAAACACACAAACAGACTCCACGAAAACTTAACTTTCTTGGCCGAGGTACATATTTTATGGTAGCAACACTTTATAGTTTATATGGTGGATATCTTTCTCTGGCATGAGAACATTGTTGTTAATAGCATTTATGCTATCATCGAAATACGAGTGGTAACAACACCTTTTTCGGTAAGCATTTCATGTATTAAAATGGTGGAAGATATAACTACTACAATATTTTAGTCTAAAAATGGGTGAATTTAATCAAAACGAAAATTAATGTAGGCTGATACGTTTGGCGACTCTGCGGCACGCTTACCACTGCATGTGGTGCCACTGTCCCATTGTTTAAAAGCTTTTATGTTAATGAGGTCAACATTTGCACTCAGATAGTCGATACATCAATGTACTCCTGTTTCACTTAAATACCGAATGCCTGAAATGGAATATTTGAACCAAAATAATAAAACTGCATGAAGCGAAAAGGCCTCTTTCGGAGACTAGTCGTCGCGAGCGAGAAAGCGTCCTAGTTGCTTCAGAGCTTGACTGTCGAGTGTTAACTTTCCAGTTTCATTGTTCTTCACGCTCGGCCCATGAAAGCAGAAAATACGAAACGTTTTCGACTGCCCCATCGAATATATATCGTGGCAAACACTGCACCATCTTAAATTTTTCACTATTGCTAACAAATTAAATCAAATTTTCTGCTATTGCTAACAAAAAAAATCAAATATTCCGCTATTGCTAACAAATCAAATTCAAATCTCAGCAACCATTGAAGTTTTTACACTGCAGAATATGTCAGCGGCACAATATCGGCTTCCATCTTAACTTCGAATGAGTTGAAACGTGCGACGTACTGCACAGTGCATATTTAACTTGATTTGCAACTCACTACTGTAATCTGTACTCAAGTTATGGAAATTGTTAGTACAAAAACCTGCATGGTTTTGCAGCATGTCCTCGTGAGGGCAGCGGGGTCAATTTCTTTGCACTAATTCTTTTATTTTCAAGAATTTTCTGTTCCTTACATACAACTACAAGCCCTAGACAACAGTAGGGCGGATATATTCTGGAAGTTCTTTTAACGCGGGTAAATCGACTTTGCCAGAAGAACTTGTCACTGCATACATTATCTAAAGCCTGGTGGTGTAGCTACAAATAAAACGGGGGAATTAGACGTGTTAGTGGCGCACGATCGGAAAAAATACCAAACAACTAGCTCTGATATAACATACATAACGTAAAATCTGAACTTCAGTAGCAAACAGCTAGTCAATTAAATACAAAAATACAAATTTCTCTAAAATAGATGGTACCGTTTTTGTTACAAGTGCCATCGCTATGGAAGCGCAGAATAATAAAAGAGAAATTCAGAAACCAAGAATACGGAACCGATCCTAGAGCTCGGAACAAGCCGTGGAGATCAAAGCAAGCGGTGATAAAACATAAGTTGAAACAATGCCTGCGCCAGCGTAGCACGACGACGGCGGCATCCCATTCAAAGCCGGCTCACTGACCAGCGTATCAGATCCTGAATGAAGATTGACACCTTCCGGTGGTGGTAATCTCGTAACGTATCGTGAGACACGTTGTGAATGGAGCACCTCAATAGAAGTACGACCATGGGTATTGCGCGTGAGGAGAGATAACGTCAGAAGGTTATCAGTTTAAGCTCAACACTTTGCCTAAGCCTTGTTGGAGCAGCACTATAGGCACTACATTTTTTTTGTGAATGAATGCTATCATGCTTTCGATATCTTGCGGAACTGTACAGTGTGTATCTAAAATAATTCGACTGGGAAATTTGTTGGGTGAAATGCCTCGCCATTGTGCGCCACACCAATTAGTACAGGTGCTATGGAAGTGGTTTCCCTGGAAATAGTAAATAGAGACAAATCTCTATAGCGGTAAATTTATATTTATGCCTGTATAGAGGCAAATCTGTGACGAAATTTGCTGACGTTGACCTTTTAAAATAATTGGGCCCGTTCCCAAATAAAAATTTTTGGTGAAACTACTGTCGCGTTTGGTCCGCACATGGCCGCCGCAGGTCGCCTTTTTGAGCGGGGCATCCGAGAGGCTCGGGTGCTGCTCGGTCGCTATGCCCGTTTTGGGGGTGGCACGGGCGACCTCGTTCCGAACATAAATCACCCGTACAGGGCGCGCTTGCCCGACCGTGTTCCACGGATATTCCGCGCCTCCGCAGAAGTAGCAGTATACTGCTATTTGGGCCAAGACGTGGAACATCCGTGGAACACGGTCGGGCAAGCGCGCCCTGTATGGGTGATTTATGTTTCGGAACGAGGTCGCCCGTGCCACCCCCAAAACGCGCATAGCGACCGAGCAGCACCCGAACCCCACGGATGCCCGGCTCAAAAAGGCGACCAGGTGCACACCATTCACCACGCTTGTTCCATCGAAAATTTTTAATTGGGTTTGACAGGGAGTCAAAATGAAGCCTTTGCGGTCTGCCTTATCCGAAACTTCAGACGAAAGCTTCGGCTGAGCCACCTTAAATTGCGCCGCAGATGTTAGCAGCAGCGCTGTGACGTTGGTCCGGCTTAGAATTTTATTTTACTGAGCAACATTGAGTTCCTGCAAGTCTCGGGGCTCAGAGATTTAGGGCGACATCGAAACTCTATTACGGAAGGTGAAGCTAACCCCACATGTTTGAAATTTCGGACAAGTAAGGCCTCGAAGCCTCTATTTGAACTCCCTATAACGTGCCCTATCAGGGCACGTTAGATTGGGAACCGAAATTAAACTTCCGTGGCTTGACATGTCCGCAACGCCAAACAGATGGGCGAGCTTCCACCCGCTGATTCGATTTTCTGGCGCTGACCAATAATCGATTGCCTGAGAGACTTTCAGGAAGTCGATCTGATCCTATAAAAAGGAGTTCAGCGTAATCGTATTGCCTCTAACAATGGCAACACAATTCCAAGTAACAAAACCGAATCTTCTGTCCGAATCGCGAAGTTTCTGACAAGTCAATCCAATCGAGCGCGCTCTCACCTTTGGACTGATATCTCTGTGTCTGTGTAGTGCAGGCGACGGTCATTCCTAGTCGTGGCAGACAGTGCATTTATCACAGCAATACTACCTGGATTCCAGGAAATTTCCTTGAATGCCTTCTGTCTGCAATTAATTCTCCTTGCTGCCTACGCGGTCACCAACTGACGGCAGGATAAGAATACTTCAAGGAAACCAACGGTTTCTTCACTATACTCAATCGTGCAGCTCTCAGGAACATTTGCCTCTTTTCTTCCGTTGATTTTCCACGCAATCTGAGCATCATTAGCTCAATGAAAATAAAAATAAACACTCTGTATGGGAAGAATTTACAATCTATATATATATATATATATATATATATATATATATATATATATATATAGGTACGTATATCAGTGGTACTACTACATGTCGGAAATGAGAGCCCAACCAATACTCAATTTATTCTTATGATGGAAGCTTCCCAACTCTTGAGGTTTCGTGTGGAAATAACTGAGCAATTCATTTAATTACTCTAGACGGTTGTAGGTAGTTTCGAAACAGTTTCGCCGTATGCAGATTAGTCGTAAACAGTTTCGCCATAACGGAAGTTCCGTACGGCGAAAAAGGTAGAAGTTTATGTACAAACTTACTGTGCATTACTTGTTATCAACTGTCCTAGAACCTTTGCTTTGTTACCTAAACTTTACTTTTCGGCTACATTTCTTTTAGTGCGCCTGTGTCTTCCTTGCCTATCTCAGTGCCTTGTAATCATGTCATCGGATAGTTGTCGGCTACGCACAGTAGGTTAGATTGGGTTCAGAGTTTACAATTGCCAAACTTAAGTGTTATTACGGTTCAGATCAGATCCGTGTTTCGTATAAATAAATACACACTCAATTTATAGATTCTGAAGGTTCTCAGGAGATAAAACTCTCAGCATTGCAAGACGGTTGATACCATAACTGATAAGAGATGGAAGAGGTCCGGCGACCTCGCATCGTATGTAACATGCGCCATTTTTTCATTATGTATAGTTGTGCTTTGATAAGTAGTAACTGTTGTAAACAAGCTTTAAAAGAAAACACCTGGCTCAACTTAATAACTTACTAAGACATTCTGTGAACAATTCTTTATCAGTAATAAAACTATGATAAAGTCAAGAGTGGGCTATTCATAGAAATTTTTGGTCATTTTGTGATGGCTGTAGGGACTGCGTAGTTACACAAATTGTAAATATACCTTTGTTATTGTAACATACCATATTATGTACATCTTACCGATGCTATGTTGTAAAAACTATGCACAGAAAGAACCAAAGTAGCTTTTTGGTAGGATTTGCTTGTAAATTGTACTGACAGCTAAGTTACAAATGCCTAGAGTTACCTTTTATATTTTCTACATTAGATATCTTCTTCAGTAATCGTTATAAACGCATTGAAACTAAAAGCATCCACGGTGTGACAACCAATTAGGCAGAAAGACGCATTCTAAATGACAGAGTGTATATTCGTTCGAATAGTGATGTATTACTACTAAATGATGGCATCATCGGCCTATACCTACATGTTGTTGAAAATAAATTTAAACTGATCAGATGTAAACAATTTCGTGAAGCACTAACAATTTTTCTGTCTCAAGTTATGGAGTAAGTGTTGAACAAAATAGTTATTTTATTTGTCAAAAACACGATATAACGTCAAATGAGAAGACCATCATTTGTCTTAGAGTTTGAAAGAAGGAAGCAGATTGTTGAAATATCAAAGATCCTGGGAAGAGCTCATCGAACTGTGATAAAATTTGTAGAGTCTTCTGCTGTCCCGTCGAGGGCTAACATAAGTAATCTGAGGGTTATTTCTATTGTTACTATGTTACGTGTAGCGAGAGAGGTTGCGAAGAACCCGTAACAGCCTAGTCGAGAGGTGTTTATAAACATGGTTGAGGCAGGTCGTGTGGACGGAGTCAGATAGGTGGGGTAAACGCGTGACAAATCGAATAAGCGGAGTAGAGGAAGGGTTCAATGCATAAGAAACCGATCTTAGCTTTTGAGACGTCAATAGCAGGTGAGGGGAGTTATATTGTGGATTATAGTATTGTTGGAAGTAAGTTAACTGGTCATTAGAAAGTTCCAGACAGAAACAAAAAGAGAGCAAATGCCTATATTACCTTTTTGACGACATTTTAAGCCATACTTGAAGAAACAGAAAGGTTCAGTGAAGATAAGTCAGATGTTCATGCAAGATAATGCCCCTTCCTAAACAGCTAAAAAGTCCCTGAAACGCCTACAGTAATCAAGCGTCTCTGAACACCGTTTGAAGTGTCCAGTGTATTCATCCCTCTGAAAATCCATGCGGTGTTCTGAAAAGAGATACATCAAATGCACGGCAGTTCTTGACTTATGTGGTGTTGATTGTATTACACTTAGAGGAACCGGATAGATGCAATAGGGATGTTTTTTATGTGGATTGGAAAACACTTAATTAGTATCAACAACATTTTAGCTTCGCACTTCGTTGATTGTTGAAAATATAACTGTGAAATAAAATCCGTTTTCATGATATTTGTTGTTAAAATTATTTGTCGTATTGTGAAGCACAAGTTTCTTGTATAATTGGCAATTTTATTACATATACTATTATATAGTAATTCAAGAAAATATAAATAATACCAATGAATGTGAAAAGCGCTTGTTTCTTCTTCACATTTAAGCGGATCAGATTCATTTTGATTCATTTGCTGCCTGTGAGTGGTATTATTTCAAGCGAAAATTTGCTATATATATATAAAAAAGATTTGCAACTGTAATCAAAATCTTAGTCGATAGCTAAAGCAATTCTTCACTTATAATGACCGAGTTTTGGTCATTGTAACTGATCGTTCGTTCGCGTATCGATCCCTATGGCTAATTACCTAAACAACCATTTCTCTACAGTAGCTACTAACCTTGCTCAACATTTGTCTGACAATGTGCAATATAACAACCCTAGTCCAATTGTTACTGATCAGTGCAATATTCTACCAGTTACGGGTGA
>LQNS02000211.1:21671259-21685677 GCA_001587735.2 Parhyale hawaiensis
TCAATCAAGAAAAAGAAGTTAAATTGAGTCGGCGAAAGGGAACAAATTCGGCGCTAGTGTTGTGAAAGTTTCCACCAACATGCACTGCAATTTTCTACAGATAATTGCTAAATTAGTATATATTATCTTCATTTATTTATACACTAGAGATAAATTTAGCAATTTAAGACGATTTTTCCGGTAAAATTTGTTAAAATACTACTAGGCTGTTCAGCCATAGATTCATCGATGATGACGTCACTTTTTGGTGCTAATTTTTCGTGAGTCCTCGCGTTACGCTCTTTGCTTCCTGATCTGATCCTATAAAAAGGAGTTCAGTGTAATCGTATTGCCTCTAACAATGGCAACACAATTCCAAGTAACAAAACCGAATCTTCTGTCCGAATTGCGAAGTTTCTGACAAGTCAATCCAATCGAGCGCGCTCTCACCTTTGGACTGATATCTCTGTGTCTGTGTAGTGCAGTCGGCGGTCATTCCTAGTCGTGGCAAACACTGCATTTATCACAGCAATACTACCTGGATTCCAGGAAATTTCCTTCAATGCCTTCTGTCTGCAATTAATTCTCCTTGCTGCCTACGCGGCCACCAACTGACGGCAGGATATGAATACTTCGAGGAAACCAACGGTTTCTTACCTATACTCTATCGTGCAGCTCTCAGGAACATTTGCCTCTTTTCTTCTGTTGATTTTCCACGCATTTTGAGCATCATCAGCTCAATGAAAATAAAAATAAACACTCTGCATGGGAAGAATTTACAATCTATATATATATATATAGGTACGTATATCAGTGGTACTACTTCATGTCGGAAATGAGAGCCCAACCAATACTCAATTTATTCTTATGATGGAAGCTTCCCAACTCTTGAGGTTTCGTGTGAAAATAACTGAGCAATTCATTTAATTACTGTAGACGGTTCTAGGTAGTTTCGAAACAGTTTTGCAGTATGCAGATTAGTCGCAAACAGTTTCGCCATAGCGAAAGTTCCGTACGGCGAAAAAGGTAGAGTTTATGTTCAAACTTAATGTGCATTAATTGTTATCAACTGTCGTAGAACCTTTGCTTTGTTACCTAAACTTTACTTTTCGGCTACATTTCTTTTAGTGCGCCTGTGTCTTCCTTGCCTATCTCAGTGCCTTGTAATCATGTCATCGGATAGCTGTCGGATACGTACAGTACGTTAGATTGGGTTCTGAGTTTACAATTGCGAAACTTAAGTGTTATTATGGTTCAGATCAGATGCGTGTTTCGTATAAATAAATACACACTCAATTTATAGATTCTTGAAGGTTCTCAGGAGATAAAACTCAGCATTGCGAGACGGCTGATACCATAACTGATAAGAGATAGAAGATGTCCGGCGACCTCGCATCGTATGTAAGATGCGCCATTTTTCCATGATATATAGTTGTACTTTGATAAGTAGTAACTGTTGAAAACAAGTTTGAAAAGAAAACACCTGGCTCGACTTAATAACTTACTAAGACATTCTGTGAACATTTCTTTATCTGTAATAAAACTATGATAAAGTCAAGAGTGGGCTATTCATAGAAATTTTTGGTCATTTTGTGATAGGCTGTATGGACTGCGTAGCTATGCAGATTGTAAATTTACCTTTGTTATTGTAACATACCATATTATGTACATCTTACCGATGCTATGCAGTAAAGAACTATGCACAGAAAGAACCAAAGTAGCTTTTTGGTAGGATTTGCTTGTAAATTGTACTGACCGCTAAGCTACAAATGCTTAGAGTTACCTTTAAGATTTTCTACATTAGATATCTTCTTCAGCAATCGTTATAAACGCTTTGAAACTAAAAGCATCCACGGTGTGTCAACCAATTAGGCAGAAAGACGCATTCTAAATGACAGAGTGTATATTCGTTCGAATAGTGATGTATTACAACTAAATGATGGCATCATCGGCCTATACCTATATGTTGATGAAAATAAATTTAAACTGATCAGATGTAAACAATTTCGTGAAGCACTAGCAATTTTTCTGTCTTAAGTTATGGAGTAAGTGTTGAACAAAAAGAGTTATTTTCTTTGTCAAAAACACGATATAACGTCAAATAAGAAGACCATCATTTGTCTTAGAGTTTGAAACAAGGAAGCAGATTGTTGAAATATCAAAGATCCTGGGAAGAGCTCATGGAACTGTGATAAAATTGGTAAAGTCTTCTGCTGTCCCGTCGAGGGCTAACATAAGTAATCTGAGGGTTATTTCTATTGTTGCTATGTAAACGTGTAACGAGAGAGGTTGCGAAGAACCCGTAACTGACTAGTCGAGAGGTGTTTCAACATGTTTGAGGCAGGTCGTGTGGACGGAGTCAGGTAGGTGGGGTAAACGCGTGACAAATCGAATAAGGGCAGTAGAGGAAGGGTTCAATGCATTAGAAACCGATTTTAGCTTTTGAGACGTCAATAGCAGGTGAGGGGAGTTATATTGTGGATCATAGTATTGTTGGAAGTAAGTTAACTGGTCATTAGAAAGTTCCAGACAGAAACAAAAGGAGAGCAAATGCCTATATTACCTTTTTGACGACATTTTAAGCCATACTTGAAGAAGCAGAAAGGTTCAGTGAAGATAAGTCAGATGTTTATGCAAGATAACGCGCCTTCCTAAACAGCTAAAAAGTCCCTGAAATGCGTACAGTAATCAAGCGTCTCTGAACACCGTTTGAAGTGTCCAGTGTATTCATCCCACTGAAAATCCATGTGGTGTTCTGAAAAGAGATATATCAAATGCACGGCAGTTCTTGACTTATGTGGTGTTGATAGTATTACACTTACAGGAACCCGATAAATGCAATAGAGATGCTTTTTATGTGGATTGGAAGACACTTAGCATCAAAAACGTTTTAGCGTCGCACTTCGTTGATTGTTGAAAATATAACCATGAAATAAAATCCGTTTTCATGATATTTGTTGCTAAAATTATTTGTCGTATTGTGGAGCACAAGTTTCTTGTTGTATAATTGGCAAATTTAGTAGATATAATATTATATAGTAATTCAAGAAACCATAAATAATACCAATGAATGTGAGAAGCGCTTGTTTCTTCTTCACATTTAAGCGGATCAGATTCATTTTGATTCATTTGCTGCCTGTGAGTGGTATTATTACAAGCGAAAATTTGGTATATATATAAAAGATTTGCAACTGTAATCAAAATCTTAGTCGATAGCTAAAGCAATCCTTCAGTTATAATGAGTGAGTTTTGGTCATTGTAACTGATCGTTCGCGTATCGATCCCTATGTATATGATCATTAAAGAGCCGAGCTGTCAGTGTATGGCAAACTTACGTTCTTTGGCAAAGATTTACATGGCAAGAGCTAGGTGCTGGATTTATCGTTCATAAACTAAGTAACATATATTTATTTTTTGTACGTTTATATTGGTTGTTATAATTTATTGCTGACTGTATGAAAGTATAATAACGAGATAAATAAGTGCAACAAACTGAAGGAGTTTATAATATAGGATAAGTAAAGACTCCCCTGTTAAAAGCTATCCTGCTTTCCCCCTTCCCCCTGAAAAAAGCAATAATAACCAGAGCATTCTGAAAGCACATACTCCCACCAAGAGAGAAATTATTCTTGAAAAATTCAAATTGGTCCTAAAAGTAGGATTTCTTCCTTATCATCAATAAAATTCTTTATCTTGTGCCTCTTGACTATGCAGTAATAACAATACAGTAATAACAGCTTCTGTAGTTTTCTTGAAGAACCGTCGGTAGCTCTTTTAGTTATGTTCTGGCAAACATTTTGACAAACATTAGTCAAACATACAAACAGACTAACAGATCATTATCAAAAATGTAGTCATTTGTGCCTTGTAACTTTTCTGACACCTCTCGTAAATTTCATAAATCGCCGTCTATAACTTTTTGCGTCATATTCTTATATGCACACTGACTGACAAACATTAGTCAATGACACTAACGGGGAGCCGATCATCACCAAAATTTGGTCGTTTGTATCTCTCAGCATTTCTTACAATTTCATAAGATCTGTTTACAATTGTTTGCATTGTGTTCCTGACAAACATTAATGAAACACACAGACTAACCGTTCATCACCAAAATTCGTCATTAGTGTCTTTTAACGTTTTTAACAATCCTACAAACTTCATGAAAATCCATTGATAAATTTTGGAGTTATGTTCCTTACAAACCTAAAACAAACACAGAGACAACACAGATAACCGGACAAACAAACCAACTAAAAAATTTGGTCAGTGCTTCTATAGTAACACTACCAACAGCTCTTGCAACTTTCATTAAGATCTATCCATAGCTTTTTGAGTTAGGCTACCGAGAAATAAGAAGCAGATAAACGAGCAAACAAACCACTGAACGGATCTTTACCAAAAGTTTACCTTCTGTTTCTCTTAGCATACCTAACGGTCCCTGTAAATTTCGTGAAGATCCGTCCATGACTTTTTGAACTATCTGAGTGATAAACGGGAAACAGGCACCCAGAAACTCGACAAAAAAATACTACTTATCGGAGGCAATAATACTACTGTACAACCCTCACAAGTAATGCAAATCGATATTGTGCAATTAGGAATTCCCTATAAGTTATACAATCAGGTTCTGTAACACACCTTTCCCATCCACAAAACCGTAGATAAATTTTATGATTAAATTATTGAATGATTTTTCATTATTAATCAAATATTAAAGTAATTGCAGTTGTCAGTTTTGCTACAGGGTCAGATCATGATTTTTTTTCTCGCACACTATATTATACAAACTTACATAAATTTGACTGTGGAGGAGGTCTATTACTACGTCATAATGCTGCTGTGGCTGCACGCTGTAGGGCGTATTAATAATTAACGTGAAAATGAATCCTAACTCCAGTTAAAATTATTGAGAAAGTGAAAAGGTTGCAGAAATAAGTGAGGAAAATATGTATAGGACGCGTTCGTTCGTTAGGAACTTCAATCCAATGCACATAGCTAAACTTGACCCTCAACTCAATGCAAGGCGTTCGTTTGGCAACTTTTATGCTTGTTGCAGGCAGTAAGCGGAAACAGATTATGCGCTTGTGGCGGCCAGAGACCTGCAAACGTTGCACACGTGTGAAACTTGAGAATTTTCTTGCAGCGATAGCTGATTATCATCAGTAAAGAACAACTCAGAGTTATACATATCTATAACTATAGAGATATCATATCAGAAATGTTTACTGTTCGACAATGTGGATGAGTGATATCTTCAATACCCTTATATTATCATAAGCACTGTTCCGGTAATTGAAAAGAGTGTTATTGACGCACATGTCTTGTTCACATTAACCTCTTTACAAACGAGTTAACAAATGAGTCTCAATTGAAAGTTTCCTTATTGTTGCGTCTTAAACTGAACTTAATTCAATATTAGCCTGAACTACTGAGATGCTCAGTATAGACATCGTGTATTTTTAGAACTTGAAATAACAAATAGTTTTGGTACAAATTCCATCTTGTTTTTAGACTTGAGCACTATGAGACGTTAACGAAAAAGTCGCATTGGTCCTGACTCTGGGATTTCCTATCATCATCACCAAAACTCAATCAATTGTGCCTCTTGACAGTGGCAACACTGGGTAATTTTTTGAAGATCTATCCGTAACTGTTTGAGTTATAAATAAATAAATAAATAAATAATTAACTGTTATTAAGAACACAGTGGGTTCACAAAATACGCCTACAAGCTCACAAGTACAAACAAAGTAGCCAAAGTTCAACCTAGTAATTAGGCCCAGTCACAAAAATTGGTAGCCACGTACAATGAGAATAAATAGATACACTCAGCCTACACCTGCAGACACGAATGGCATTGAGCAGCTCAATCTCACACAGGAGCACAGGTAATAAACAAGAGAGAAAGAACTCTTCGCTGCGTTGGTACAGTCATTAGTCAGGATGCCTAGAGTAAGTTACGCTGGACGCCCAATAACAATCAAGGTATAACTATGGCTGCATATTAAAACGAGTACATAGCGTATTTATGTACACCTATTATCATGAAGACTAGTTTAAAATCCATTGCATAACATTTTATTGTCACAAAGTACTACCATAAAATGTACAAACTAGTCATGTTGGTATTTCTGGGAACATCAACCACCTTTGTATACCCATCTGTATTATTAACATATTATTGTCATATGATATAATAAAATAAAAAGCATTTCAAAACATTCACCGACTGTAAACTAGAACGCCTCGTGACGTAAGACCATCACCCTCGGTGAGAACAAATTCAACGAAGTCATTTTTGATGGCCAGCTAATCCTAGTTTCTCGTATGGATGCTGTGTCCAGCAAGGCTAGCGCCGCGCTAACCGCCCCGTTCAGATCTCTTAATAATAACATAGGAAAAAATAGGAGGCCTCGTGACGTGAGATGTGGAGGTAAATTCGACCCGGTGGAGGAAATTTCAACGCCGTCATTTCTTACGGCTAGCTAAGACTAATTTTTTGGCATGTGTCACATCTAGGTCAACCCACCAAACTCCCTACAAAAAATTATGAAGATTGTTCAACTCCTTCGACCACGCTTTGGGTGGACAGACAAATGTATATATATATAGATTTAAATCTTCAACGAAAACATTATTACCTCTCTCACTTCGTTCACAGGTGATGTATAATGAAGAGTACACAGTCGGACTTCCCCAGCTGTATTATCAGCGTAGGTCCATGGTACACGCACTACCGGTGTAGCAAATAGCGTGTGGTCCTCCTGAGATTCAGGTATAATGTATGCATGTTCGATTGGTCGCTGAAATTAGGCCTTCGAGGCTTGACTTGTCCGAAACTTGAGACAGAGCTTTGGCTTTGTTACTTTGAATCGCGTTGTGACTGTTAGAAGCAACGCAATTACACTGAACCGGTTAAAAGCTTCATTTTATGAAGCTATATAAAGATTCTGGAAGTCTCAGAGGTAATTTATTGTGGGTCAGTGTCTGCGACTCAAAACAGCGAATGAAAAGCAGCGCACCTGCCTAAAGTTTCGAACAAGTAGAGCCTCGATGGCTTGATTTTGGCGCCCAGTCGAACATGCCCTATGTGTGCTTATAAATTATGTTAGACACCTACTCTGGCTGAACCGAATCTACCCTAAGCTCGTCTAACCTATTCTTAACTAATGTTGCCTATTCTATCGTAGCCTAACCTAGAGCATTCATTGAGGCAAGAGACATACTATACAGGGACCGTATGCCCTCTAGCTAGAGTGGACTCCTTCACTGTAGGTATAATTAGTATTAACCAGCAAGGTTTGCGCGCTAGTGAAAGAAACTAGCAGCGCTAGCGCTAGACCTGAAAAATACCAGCGGTGCTACCGCTAGCGCTACTCATTTCAAAACCTAACGGCGCTAGCACTAGTTTTGGCGCTAGTTTTTGGCATTTGTATCTTCTACTTGTCGAAAATCTGGAACATTTATTTTAGTGCTAGGAAAAAACACGAAGAGTGAGATAGAAATAAAATATGAGTTTAATTGCATTGCAAATGGAAGAAATCAAAGAAGTGTTTTACTGATTTTTCATACAACGAGAAGATACATGGAAGTAAGTAATGTACTACATGTATACCTACTTTCATGTACAGGGTGTTGCAAAATTCTTGGTACAAACTTCGACTACTAGTAGACAATAGCACTTTTACTTCAATAAAAAAAAATCGAAAAATGCTTATTTTGTGAGAGAATCATATAATAACGAACACTCCAATTATTAGTTACCTACACAGGCTACCCTCTGCTCATTAATGCACACGAGGGTAGTTCTAATATATACTCAATAACAATAGATAGTTTTTATTAGCAAGGATCTCATGACAGAAATTGTTCAAAATTTCTACCATGAACATTGATACAAGCACGACACTTTCATCAAAAATTCCATGGATCTCAGCGATATCTCGGGCGACAAGGTCTACTTCCGACTCGACAGGTGCGTTATAAATAAAACTTTTCATATGCCCCATGAGAAAAAAATTTATAGGAGACAGATCAGGTGATCTTGGTGACCAGGACATAGCACCATTATCGCCAATCCAACAATTTGAAATTTGAAGGTCACTAGTTAACGTCTCACATTCAGGGTATAATGTGCCGGAGCTCTATCTTGTTGAAACCAAAGTCTTCACCGAATACTTAATGACCCATCGTCCAATGAATCCAGAAAGACTTCTTCAAGAAAGACTCTGCAAACACTCCCAGCCAATGATCAGATTTTGGTACGACACCTGCCCAAACATTGACAGTACAGCGATGCTTGTGGCGACGTTGATGGATTTCATGAGGGTTGTTCTGCTGCCATACGTGAAAATTATGAACATTAAAAAGTCCATCACGGGTGAAGGTAGCTTCACCCGTGAACAACACATGTTCTGCAAAATAGGGACCTTCTAACTCCCGATTCAAAAATCACAGCGCGAATCGATCACAAGGAGCACAAACTGGGGGAAGTAGACTCTAGAGTCTCTGGAAGTGAAACGGATGATAATTACTTTGGTTCAATACAAGCCTCACTGCAGTATGATCTTGAATTTCCTTAATTAAATTTTCAAAGCCCACTATCTCACATAATATTTTTTTCGAATTTTCTTATGAAAAAGTGTTTATTTTTTACTACTATTAGCCCAAGTTTGCACCAAGAATTTTATAACACTCTGTATAAAAAATGCAAAAACTAGCGACTAGCGCTTGACATTGGCTACGAACCTAGCGGCGCTAGTGATTGCGCTACTAAAAATCTAGTGGCGCTTGGCACAACTCCGTTAACCAGTGCCGTTGTGTGCTGCCTAACCTACGTAGTCGTTCTTCTAGCCTTTTTTAACCACACATTCCTCTCTGCCTCTATCGCAACATCGTTTCCACTTCCCACACACACTCAAAATTATCTACATGAGAAGAGCGTCCCAAATAACGTTAACAAGATACTGCCTAAAATAATATCGCATTCGTACGAAAATCACAATTTCATGTGAAAGGTAGAGTCACTTCCGTTGATGTGTGACATCAGGAACTGCTACCATAGAATGCTCTTTTGGGATCTGTGTTTGGCCGTGTGCGTCCATACGCGTTCATGTCAGCCGTGATATGACTTTTAGGGTTTTTCTTGCACGTGTTTTGATGACCATGAGGTTGCTTAAGGCGTCATCTGAGTTTTTATCGCCCGTCTCTTAAGGCACTAGCGCGTTGTTTCAGTAATAAATGTATCAATAACAGGGCAGGAATGTACCCTGGTATAAGTGAACCAAGGCTCCATATTAGGTCCTTGCCTGCTCCACACCACCAGGACGGCCGCCCTTGACTCCGCACGGGCGCCAGATCACGCACTGCGATTAGCGCTTATCTCCCGTCTGCCTACCCAGGGTCGATAATACGTAGACCGCGAGGGTGATGTCACTCAACAATCTCCCAGACAAATGACCTTATATGGTTATTTCCATAATGCTATTCTTTAGCCTACTGCTGACAGTAATATTTTGTTTCACATTTTCTCTTCACCGCGTCCGAATGTACCGTTGTGTCCCTCTAAACTCAACTGTGTGTCTACCTTAACTTTCGATAAAAGCTAAATGTTCGCTGTCTTATTTGTTCTCTTGCCACGGGTCACCAGTCTGGTTTCTTGTGTCTTCAAATTTGGAGCGAAGTGACGTGCTATCGTCTTTGCGCTGACTGTCCAAGGCGATACAGCGAAGCTGATTATAATCTTTGCACTGGCCGAATTAGATTAGATAGGCGGCAGTAGACGAACCAAAAGGCCCATTCCCAAAAAGACACCGGTACTTACACCCCGGTCCTCTATGAGCTATTGCCATATTGTATCTTTCAGTCAGCTCACTAGGCAGAGGAAGATAATTAATTACCTACCTTAACGTGCTCAATCAGCATGACTACTGTGGGTAATACCGTACGTAGGTGAGCAGGAAGGTGTGCTGGTTTTCGAAAATACTTTTCATGACATAACATGAGTTACTGGCATTCATCTAAAAACTATAGCAGACCCTGCGCATCTACGACAGAGGTAATATAATAATGATATATTTGATATAGGTATATATGAACAATTTCATATGATCATAGCGTGCATGGGTCTGTAATTTTGATTATTAAGTGGTTTGTGATTTGAGTGTATGAGTGATTGGAAGGCTACTTCCACATTCGCAGCTACCAAAACCTTATTACCTAGCTGACCAGAGTGTCATACTTCAAGCTTACCTGAAACCTCATACTCACTACGATTTATGTGAAAATGGTGCAAGTAAGACAGCGCGTACTAGGTCTATGAGGCTTACAGTAATTTAGACCAGACCATTGTCGTTCGTGAGACAGTATCAAAATTACTATATTTCTCCTATCTAATACTGAAAGAGTAACTTGCAGACAGGAAAATCATGTGAATTTGTTCACTGAAGTTTATTGAATTACTGCATTTGCCATATTAGCCCACCAATTGGAAAGCAACAAAACCTTCCAGCTAGAAAATGCTTGCGTTTTAATGTTACTCTGCAATATACCATAGTTATCTTCCCAAGTAAAATTTCAATTATTAAATATTTCTTCTGTGCATACAAAGAAACCTCTGTTAAGGCTTGGTTTTATTTACCTTAAAGAGTAATTCTAACCAGACACTTGTTCAGAATCTGTACCTTAACGGTAAATTTAAACTTGCCCTAATAGAGACTTCTCTGTGCGTGCGTATTTAATGCTAATGCACTGGATTAATGTTTCTTTTTCATAGGGACAGCATCGCTGGAAAAAGCTGGAATATTTGGTACCGGAAAAACTAAGCACAACGTTACACTAAGTAAGTCTCCAGCTGCTATTAATTTAAAATCTGTTTTGCTCAATGCCATCAAACTGAAATGCAGTCACCAAACTTGTATCGTTTATCTCATAGAACTTTTCTTATTCAATGCAGATTTTCAACAAATTATCGAGCAATGACCAAACTTTCTCTGCTTTATTACTCTATCGAATTTGTTCTTCGTTGAATTCATTTTTTTTTAACCAACAGGGTTATATTGGATAAATCTACAATTGCCCTGCAGTATAATCTGACCGTGTGTTATCTAATGAAATAAGAATATTTCAGCTTTAGATCATAGAAAATCATCCATGGACATCCGCGTCGCGCAGTGGATGCCTTTTGGGTACCTTCTGGGATCACCGGATTATGTCCCCAGATGGAGTTATGATAGGCCATCCGCAGTGTAAAGAGTTGTAGCGACTGAACTCCGTGACCACTTGGAGGTCCAGCAACAGTCATTGTTGAAATGAATTTCTTGTCTTGAGATGGCATTACTTCAAATACTGATGAATACGATGAGAAGCACAATGAGAAATTTGGCTACCTAGGACGCGTTTTGCCGTACCTCGACTCATCAGGTGGGAGGATCGAAGATGGTCGAATTTGATCCTCCCACCTGACGAGCCGAAGTGCGGCGAAACGCGGGGGGTCGGGTAGCCAAATGTGGGTGGTGGGTAGCTTCTCATCGTATTCTTCACTATATAGAATGAATTTCGATATTTCAGCTGTAACATGCGCCAGTGTTTGGCTGTGCGGTTATTACGCAATTATGCTATTGGAGTCATTATAGCTTGAAACTTTAAGTTCCACATTCTGCTAAAACAGCGAGCAACTACCAAAATACTCGATGCATTGGTGCTGATATCGATGTACTCGTATGCAAGCAACCTTTCAGTTCAGGACAACGTACGGTATAGTGGTAGGCATATTGCAATGCTTTTCTGCTAACTTGAAATGAATGTTTGAGGGCAATTTAATCATGCGCAGTAAAATTTATTATTATTTTAAGATAAAACTAGTAAGGGCTCTAGCTGGTCAGGAATATGAGCCAAATGTTGTCCCCAAGCTGGTGTTTATACAGCACCAGTTCCTAACTGGGGGGCGCTCGACCTCGCCCCCTGGGGTGGCCCCCTGGGATCTTTTAGGGCGCGCAAAATCTTGGAATATTTTCTTGCCATTCAATTTAATTAAATTTATCATAAATAGTACAAATTTCATTTATCTAGCCTAATCCGAGTCATTAATTTTGTAGAGGTTGCGACAGCATATGAAAAGTTTTCTAATAGTCAGGCATAGCGAAGGTAGGGAATCATTGTTCTATGAGGAAAAGTAAGCCTGTTTTGTCGAGTGACAAAACACAATCCGCTTTATTTCATCACAGCAGACCGACATTGCTAATCTTGTGCACAATATGCTCAATCTCTCTCATATCTCTCGCATTAACACAAGCGCTTCCCTTCTAAAGCTTAGCGCCACATATTTATCGAAAAAAATATCTTTTCAATGCACTCACTCAAAGACAAACAAGAACTGGAGTTCCCCGCGCTTGCGCAATTATCTACACACATGATCAGCACTCCGTGACCCTGACTGCATAACGATAGCAATACACTGACAAATGTTAGCTCTGAACTGATTAAATCTTCATCACGCCCAACTTGACGGGTGTTCACGTGCTGTATTGGAGTCCATCGGACACGACGGACCTTGTAAATGTACACAAAACCTTGTCCTGGGAGTCTGTTTGGCCGCCCCAGACGCTAAAATTGTTGAGTAGTTATTGCATCGGCAAAAAAATTTGATAGGGTAAGTACTGTGAAAAAGCAGCAAAAAGAACTGCTAGAACTATGCGACGTTAACTTTCTTACTGGACGGAAGCTGGGAAAGTGCATAGTTAAGAGTTTACAGACGCGACTTCTGTTCCCTAGCAACACCTGGCGACTTATTTAACTTCAAAAAGTAGGCCACGAGAGGCATAACTAATTATGCGCTTTTGATGATGTCAGTATTTTACGGAAAAAGAAAAATATTGTAATTGCTTGGAAAATCGAAAATTAAGATAGATTTTCAGAGATATTGTCAGCAGAGAAAATAGAAAAATCAGTATTGACACTGAGTTTTCTCACTAGACTTCTACTCCCTAACTAATATTCAAGGATACAATTACCGGAACATAAGCGATTCCTACTAATAAATAAATCAGTCAAGGATTTCAAGCATGAATCTCCTCCAACTCGACAATTTTTTTACTATAAATAGTGATTGTGTGCATACATAAGCTCTATATCTTGGCAGCTTCTCTGAGAGGAGCTCTATCTCCCTACTGCAACTGCTTTCCATATAACATCACTCTCTCCTCATTCTGGAGTTGATTTTCATGCATGAGCACTGTATTCATACTGTAGCTATGTTTCATGCTAGCGCTATGCTGCAAAAATTTTCAAATGCTACGTCACTATATCATAGGATTTGTAGACCGTAATCAATCTCTAGGCAATTCCACGGTTCACTACATTTGACCAAAAATTACCACTAATATAGACATTCACGGCTGTACTAATATTCTGGTCTGATGGTGAAAGTTCGTAGAATTTCCCCGATTTCATCACTATCACATTCTGAAGCAGCCACTTGAGACCTGTGAAGAACAACCTGCAATACACACAACTCTTCTCGACTTGCTCTCACGTTGCGTCATCGGGTGCTACTGTAATCTATAGTATTGCTCCTCACCTCTGCACCATATCTTTCTTGCAGGCGCCACCATCGCACGTTATCGGCGTGGGTGACTTTTCGGTGAGCAAAACTGTCTAGGGCTGAAGTAATTTCGTCTAGAAACTCGCTCGCCCTCTCCGGACAAATATGGACAATTCGGCAGTAACAACGCTGTAATTACATGAACACGTCAAAGAAGGTTATCAGTCGTGAGTGTCTGTACAAAAAGAAGTACCTACTGGTTTTGGGATAAAGCTTTTTTCAATCTACACTGCCACGCGCAAGTGGCGGGGTGTCACGGATACGCCTGTTTTTGGTAAAGAGGTCACTGCCTCGAGAGCACAAAATGAGATACGTCTTTGCAACGTTTCCGGTTACGGTACCACGGATACAGCTACGGCTTGTAAATTTCTGCATGGTTTAGATATGATACGATATTTTAAGATCTCAGCAACAACTACCAGCGTTTAAGACTAATATTTCTCGTAATTTGAAGTGAGTTAAAATTCCCATAGACGTATATTCGAGTTTATTAATAAAGTTGGCTGATAATATTACAGTACTCTACTGCTTAAGTCTCCTCGTCCTCGCAGTCCTTGTCAGATTCATGGGGTAGTCATCTCGTTCAAGGTCCTTCAGAACCACAGCTTGTATTGGCAGTGCCTGGGATATTTTGTAGTTGTAGGTTCCGTGTGTAGCAACCTGTAGAATTGCAGCTATGTACGTGTCTTTGTGCGGTATTGAAACAGATCAAAATGAGTTCATTACAGGTTAATACAGTTTCCAGTTAACATGACAAAATTGCCTCCGCTATATCCTAGAAGATTCCTTACTTAAATATTAATTTTGCTAACTAGAATTTTTAACTGTGCCCCTCA
>LQNS02000211.1:21686026-21722568 GCA_001587735.2 Parhyale hawaiensis
CCCGCGTGCAGCACCGAACCCGCGTGCAGCACCGAACCCGCGTGCAGCACCGAACCCGCGTGCAGCACCGAACCCGCGTGCAGCACCGAACCCGCGTACAGCACCGAACCCGCGTGCAGCACCGAACCCGCGTGCAGCACCGAAACCGCGTGCAGCACCGTACCCGCGTACAGCACCGAACCCGCGTACAGCACCGAACCCGCGTACATCACCGAACCCGCGTGCAGCACCGAACCCGCGTACAGCACCGAACCCGCGTGCAGCACCGAACCCGCGTGCAGCACCGAACCCGTGTGCAGCACCGAACCCGCGTGCAGCACCGAGCCCGCGTCAGCACCGAAACCGCGTGCAGCACCGAACCCGCGTGCAGCACCGAACCCGCGTACAGCACCGAACCCGCGTGCAGCACCGAACCCGCGTACAGCACCGAACCCGTGTGCAGCACCGAACCCGCGTGCCTCGCGACCCAACTCTCCCTCTGCCAGCTAGGCAACCAATGTCCAGCAAATAACTTCTGCGATTTCTCTTTTGCCTACACCGCGATTAATAAATCATAACAATATACTAAGATGAGGCTCACTTGAGCTACAATAACTGTAAGCGAAAGCGACCGATAATGATGTTATCCATATTGCTTTAAGCTGCTCTATACTGCTACTATCATTAACGTAACGAATTACGATTGCTTGCATATTGCGCTTCTTGTAAGGCAAAGTACTGCCAGTGGTGCGCAATACTTGCTATTTGCGTACCATACCAACAAGTCCTAACTTGGACTTCAACCTGTTTCCTGGGTTATAACCCAGTGCCTTCATTTAGCAGCAACCTAGCATGCTGAACTCGTGGCGCTGGACGTTACAGGTTCGAGTGCTAATCTAAGCAAGCGAAGTTTACGGCGCTTGGTGCACCGATTCAGTAATCGATAAGTAAGCACAGTTGCAGTGGGGCCTTTACTTTTCCCATAAGTGAGGAAGGTAGGGGACAGAGGTCGTTGGATACGAGCCTTCCGTCGATGGCTCCGTAGTTCTTGACAATCCGTGATGGACTGCAGCAGTACATTCTTCTAGGGACAAGTAAAGTAAAGTTCTAGATATGTTGAAAGTAATTAGATTAGCTCACTGCAACTGAGCTTTCCCAATCACTGATATTGTTGAAAAAATAAATAAAAGCTATGCTGTGATTAATTACAACAGTGCTAAGTTGTGAAAAAAAATATATGTGATCAGCATGTCACTCGTTGACGTGAAAAATTGCCCGCTATCATCCCAATTCAAAATCCGTTACATAGGAAGCACGTTAACTAGCAATTAAGATTAAAGGGCCGATTCGCACCTTTCTTCTGTTAAATAAGTGCTGTCGTACTTAATTCATCAGTACATAGTGTACTTACAAATAGTACTTCATTTCCAACAATAAAATTTTTTCATAAGTGGTACCCTATAGTAACTTCGGTACGAGTCGACTCCATGCACTTTTGAATCTCTGGATTGATAGGAAGTTCGAATAAGCTGCTAAAAAAGTCATCTTACAGACTCTGTGGCTCGAAAAATTGCTAAAGAATGAAGGCATCAATCTTCAGCATTAACCTTATTTTCCGGAGATAGTTTATTCCCGACATTAGATTTGCTTCAGTAAGTATTGCTAAATAATGTTAATCTCTTAGTGTTAAAACAATATATTAGAAATATTCATGCATCTGACACATAGCAAAAAAAAAATAATGGCATATGGTAGAGCCGTGGTGTCTTAACAAGTTTCCTGTGAAGAGACTCTTCGGTAGGTCCTTTCTAGTACTAAAGCAGCAGCAAAATGAAAGCAAACATAGGAACGGTGTCCAGTAGATGTACAGCCGTTGCTAAAAAGACATTCACGAAAAGCTTGGAAGTGCAAAGTATACCACTTTGCTTGACGCTTATACCTCAGAGCATTCGAATGCTTCGTCGTGTCCTCGCAGATATGAACATAACAACAGTAAAAGGTTTACCGCAATGTTAACTAAGTTAGTTGGCTTATCCTCGCAAAATTCTGAGACGCCCCAGAAGCTAAAATCGTAAAACAGCTTCTTGGGCAGGAAAAAATTTTGCTAGGGCTGCAAGTGTCACTAGCATTTTCAGGTATTTCCAGTTTGATGCGAATTTGCCGCAGAGAGACATGCACTTTCCGGCAGCCTAAGCGCACTCGAAACCACATTCGAACGCTGCGTGGCTGTACAGGAAATCGACGCGTAAACCAGCCTTAAGAAATCTAACTGAGATGTTTCTTATTCAGAAAATCTTCGATCATCAGCGGAATTTTAGCGGTTGGGGCTCCAGTCATGCTTTTTTTTTCTTTTTACAGGGCAGTTATCATAAAGCGCTGTGTATTTCGACTACCGACAAAACCCGGTTAAACTTATTACTTAGATATATTTCGTATCATTGCTGGCAATTTTTTTGCAGCCATCTTACCGTAGGGCATGTCACACACAAAGCACACTCATTGATTAGGTCGGTTACTTCATGATGAACATATACTCAACTTTGAGATACGTCATGCACAACTTAATATTATTGTATCTTGTTAAATTGTGACACTTCGACTTTTATTGAAGATAAGACAATTAGCATTGACATAAATCAAATTAACTGCTCTGAACGTACGTAGACTCATTCAGGTTTCAAACTGACTGTGATTTTGTTTTTGTTTGAGATGCCGTATAATGTTCATTGCCTGCAGGCTTAATGGGTCTCGTCGTTCACTTTCTCAGAGACAGCATGAACTAGAGCACTCTGCGAGCGCATACCTCCGCCAAGCGAAGCAACGGTAGCAAAAAATTCAAATTGGCTCTGAAACCATAATTTTCTTTATATAAACTCCAAAATCTAATCATTTGTGTCCTTTAATAGTAATAACAGCTTGTGCATTTTTTTAAGATCCGTTAATTATTTATTGAGTTATACTGCTAAAAAAACGTTATAACAAACATGAGTCAAACATAAAAACAAACGAACCGATCTGCACCAAAATTTAATCATTTAGGTCTTTTAACATTTTAACATAAAGATCCATTGATTATTTTTTGAGTTATTGTGCTGACAAGCATAAAACTAAAAACAGTGACAAACGAACGAACAAATGGATCATTACCAAAATTTGGTCATTTATTCTTTGTTATATACCTAACAACTCATGACAATTTCATAAAAATCCATTCATAACTTTTTGAGTTATGGCATTGAGAAAAATGAGGCAGACAAACAAACAAACGGATAGACATATCTCCACCAATAGTTAATCATCTGTTCCTCCTAACATACCTAACAATCCCTGTAAATTTCGTTTAAATCAGTTAATAACTTTTTGAGTCATCTTGGTGACAGACAGAGAGACAAACACGACGAAAACATAATCTCTTTGGCGGAGGTAATCATCAAGTTCACTTCCTTCCCACAGCTACACTTTATTACCTCTAAGCTTATAATGCAAAAATTACTGGCTGATTGACAAAGGAAATGGCAAAACAATTGCTTTCGAGCAAAAGAATGAAAATAGCAAGTATATATATATATATATATGTTTCGTTAAAACTTAGATGACATTCCGTTTTTATTCTATTCACTTCGAGCTTTTCCAGCTTGCGAGAGGCTTCTTTTATTTCAGGTGGACATTTACGAAGGGCAGTAAAGGAAAGCCATATATATATAATAAATATTTTTAAGAGATTATTCATGGTAGCACAGTTGTGACTAATGCAAATTTTGCAATCAAATAACGGCAAGACAAACTCACTTCTTACAGTTGCTGCAAACACAAGCTCTTGCTCGCGTAGTGCAACTAAGCATAGGTTAAGTAAAAGGCTATGAAACTGGGTATGAACGTCCTAACCGCTTCAAAGCTTGCGTTATCCAGCTTTTTCTTGCTAAGGCAACCTTATCAACTATTACTTTTTATGACAGTCGGGATCTACTTGTTCATATTGTTTCTATTTTCCTCAATTCATGAACTGATTTGCATTCATAACGTGAACAGTTGGATGTGAAACAGTCAAGTAATGAGTCACGATTGTGGCTGTCAGAGCTTCATTCGAGTCACGATTGTGGCTGTCAGGGCTTCATTGGAGTCACGTGAGTGACTGTGAGACTTAACTTTTTACGTTTTACAAGTGTCGCCACCATATTTCTGTTGTCTTGAATATATGTAATTATGTTAATAAACAATGGAAATGCATCCTTACGTCCAATATAACGGATCTGAAATTGCACAACGCCTTTTCAATGTTCAATTCGTTTCGAGGCTGGAAAAAGGGCGTACTTCACTCGCATGCTCGAACTCCAATTTTGAAAATAACAATACCCGAGGGTAGCTAATTCTACTTCGGTAGAGCATTGTATCTGCCTTTTGGTACCGGCAAACTTTCATAGAAAAACTCTAACCTTTCTGTTACCAACAACTGTCGCCAACGAAAACCCTTATCCACTCATCAATGATACGAATAGATGAGTTATGTGCACAGTCAATACAACTGCGTCAAGCATGACAAAAATAGACAGGTGATTGAAAAAGCAGCAAAACAAAGAGATAAAGACGCCACAACTTTATTACCGCATTTGATTTACCGGTGTATTATCGTTGTGTATTAACTGTCTGTCTGCGTAATTTCTATTAGACTTTAAGCATTTTATAACGAAAGTACTTGCTAGTAGCAGTTCTATTCTTATTGTGGATGGGCCGCGTTGCGTAGCAATGCAGCCTCAGAAGCAAAATCACGACAACGGGCATAAATTTATGCTTTTTTTCCCATCATTTTGGCAGTCAGTGGGCTACTGCATAAATGCTAGTGAAACAGATGATTGAAAATAAAAAGAAAAAATTTATTAAACTCAATTTTAGTTTGCTCTATTGAATGAATCTTACACCTGCCTGCATGAATTTCTTTTCAAAATATCGATGTATATAAAGGTGGTCAGTAATTCTTCTTGGACAAAACATTACCGTACTTTGCTCGGTGCTGCCAAACCAGTTAAAGCACAAGCCCAAAATTTGTTTTGCAAGGGCAAGAACTTTCGTTCACATGTACATCGTATATGCGACATGCCCATCCCTCCACATATTATTTGATTATATATATACATAGTCGACACCAATTTTACAAACGTGGCTGAAACTGGACGAAGAAATTAACAAGTTATAATTAAATATGTAGTAAAATTTGTTATCGTGCTCTTGTATACGACTCAGTTATGTATTTTTTTTTAGCTTTCCAAATGTTAAAGTTATCTATAGCCTGTACCAAGTAGTGAAAAGCTAAACTTCGTCGCCTTTCAAAAGTTAAGAGTTTAGTGCCTCCCGTATCCTACATGAGCAGGCCCAAGCCCCGTACCACACCACGCAACTCCACGCAACACGTGGTGAAGGTCGTTTGCACGTGTGCGATGCCACCCCATACAACACGCTATTGCTTACTCCATAAATCCAGCTTTATATCTGTATTCCTTTTGTTCAAACGCTCACACAGGAATCCAATGTCATTTGAATAAACTTAGGTTTGTCATATTCACTACAAACAGCACTGCTAATGACGTGTGCGGTACCGTTGAATAAAAAATTTTGCCCTGCATATCATCATTTCATGGAATAAAACCAGTGAGGTCCAGTCAGGAGTTAATAGACGCCTCTATTCAGCATTGAAAACCCGTTGTTAATATTACATATTCAATAGCAACAAGATACATTGCTGATCAGTTTTATTAATGTATAACAGAAAATATAACACTGAGCCAGATCTCTGTCTTGTGACGCCTTGTTGCAGCGAGTGTCAAGTCTTGTCTACAAGCAAACGTGTTAAGCCGTTTGGTGGGGCGTGGTGGTGAGCACGTGTGAACGGCTGCCGCCACACGCCGTAGGAATAGCTCAGGTCGAGGCACGGATACAAACGCTCGTGCTCTATTGCCTTGCGTGGTGCGGTGTGGTATATGTGAGAACGAGGCTTTAGTCTGCTAATATATCTAGTTTATTAAAGTGATGCAGAAAAAGGGGAAAATGAGCAATCAAATGCACTACCGTTATTATTGTGGTGCTTTCTAATTTTGTGATTTTCATCAATTTGGTACTGTAAATCGTAGCCTTGTTTGGAACGGAATTTGGTTTGAACTATGGCATGGCTTGAACCGTAAACCAGTTTGAACTGTAACCTAGTGTCAGCTGTAAGCCGGTTTAAACCGTAACCTTGTTTGAATCCTAAGCAGGTTTGAGCTGTAACCATTATTGAACGGTAGGTCTGTTTGAGATACCCCCGAGCACGTTGCAAGGCTAGCAGCAGTAGCGTTACTCTAAATTTCAGTCTGAATTTCGAGTTAGTTTATTCAACAATCAATCAAAGAGGCTATACATTAGCTGAAAAATTACTTTATGAGTGTAATTGCTGCTCAGCCGTGCTAAAAACTCTCATACTGGTAATCCTGGTTGGATAACACGGTTCACACACATAATCAAGTGAATCGAACGCACTCCTGGATAGTCTCCAACTGGATTAAGATGCAAAGCGGCTAATCGTAAATCGTTCACATATTATTTCCCATGGCGATTCGGCGAATAGAATTCTCAGCTAGCTTAAGAAAGAATATTGGGCACAATCCAAAACTACTTTCGAGGTGACATAGTTAAATACTTGTTGCATTGACCGTAGACTTTTTCAGTTATTCCTCAGGGAATGACTTGTCAAAGCTCTATAATGAATTTATATGTTTACTAGATCACATCGCCATCAAAAATATGATAGCGAAGGCACCACATTGGCAGTTCAACCTGCACATCGTAGCTCATACCCGCAACCGTGATATTACCGTACATATACAGGCGCAGTATGGATGCGTTTGAATAAAAGTCTTCAGTCGTCTAAGTGAAACTGACGCCAGGTTTCAACAAATAAGGAAATATTGCTGTGAGTGAAGACTGCTTTGTTCTAGGGGACGATGCCTGCCAATCGCTGATTGACAGAAGAACTACTTCCAAGCATATCTATGCTGCATCTGTCACAATAAATTTAGGGTAAATATCACAGCTACGAGAGTGAACAATGAAGCGCTTTCAGAGCTGTCTATTTAGTTACTTAAATATAATTTTTTACTGTGGTGTACAGTAGCAGGCATCCGCTCAGTCCCAAAGGACCATGGATTATCGCTCCTGGTTCTCCACCGCGTATCGCCTCATGTGACTTTGCAGGCCGATACGAGACTTGCAGTCTCTCCCGCAGCCACCGCATTTGTATATCTGCTCTGACGGACCAACATCTCTGTTTCTGTGTCTTAGGGTTCGTTTCTCCTCCCACTTCCGTCGTAACTGAGCCTCATGTATCTGCAGGCTCCTGACGATATTCCTACTCCAAGACAGCCAGTCAGTAGCAGGGACCTACCAAGCACTAACGTCAGTCTCGCAAGCCTTCATATCGCGCTTCGTAACATCTTTGAAGCGCAGTTTTGGCTGCCCGAGTGGGCGCTTCCCCAAGACAAGCTCGCCGTAAAGGTGATCCTTAGGGATCCGACCATCTTCCATTCTACAAACATGGCCGAGCCAGCGCAAATGTCTCTGGGTGTACAGTACTCCTTTATATAATACACGATATTACTATTTATAACAGCTAGACTACCTGTGAGATTAAAAATGGCGACGATATATTGTGATGACACTTGATCTTTACTTCCGCCAAGGAGGTTATGCTTTTGTCGCATTTGTCTGCCTCCTTGTCTGTCTTTTTGTCTATCTTATGTTTTTCTGCCACCAAGATTACTCAAAAAGTTATAAACGGATCTTTACAAAATTTGCAGGGATTGTTAGGCAAGATAACAGTAACAGATAATTAACTTTTGGTGAAAATCCGTAAGTTACAGAAATTGTAGCAAGGTCAGTAGAACTACAGGGGCTTTTCGTGCCATGAGTAGATTTTTGCCTAAGAAGTCGTTGTTGACGCTTTATTATGCGCAGGTCTATCCGCATCTGACCCATGGCATAATTGTGTGAGGAGGAGCCTCATGCAATATCGTGAGACCACAAATCATTGCAATGAATAATACGTTGTGTGATACTTAATGTCAGACGAGACCAAAATGGTGTTCCATTAATGCCAGTGAATTACATGTATGCCAACCGTAGACTACTAAAATTCATGATGTGTATTATTATTTCGTCTTGAAATTCCTACGAAGTGCCATGTACAACAACCATATCTTATTTAAACGGCATTATAGAGCACTTATTCCTGCTCACGAATATAATACGCGTGACCACAAATTTAATGTACCGGCCATAAGGCTCGAAGTGCAAAAATGCGCCACGAATTGCCAAAGTGTTAAATGCTGCAATGAGTTACCAGAACATCCGAAGGAAGAAATGTCTCACTTTCTATTTAAAATTAGATTTAAAAACCTTGTATTGACTCAGTATAGAGACTCACTGTGAATAATGTCATAGCGTTATATTGGCTTGTGTTTCCTTTTTGGGTGAATGGGTGAATCCGGGGCTCAGCTAGCCTTCAATATTGCAAATTCTATCTAGCTCAAACCAAGCGTACAAACATGTTGATGCGCTGGATCGGGTGAAGCATGTATTGTGCGATAGGAGTGACCGAGTGCTCCACGGTTATCATAATTTAGGGTTTAAGCGTGGGTGAGTCACTCGGTTACCTTAAGGTGGGAGCTGTAACCCCGAGTTCAACCCGCTCCCGTTTCTGTGTTGTTTCTGTGTGGTGCTGTAGTGTATCACGTTTAACAACTGATTTTATTGTGTACTACGAGTGTGTGATGTACCGCATGTGAAATCTCACCTATGTATTATCTAGGTCGTAAACGAGAGAAATTGTCTGAATGTGTGATACACCCGAGTTGGTCGAGGATGTTGGAGTATCTCATCTAAGTCAAGGTCTAAAGTTAACTTCCCTATCGTGTGCCTGTAGGTAAAAATACCAGTTTGTGTCCCTTATTCTGAATTTCCTATGTTGACGTTGAAGATTACATANAGTGTGGCTGTCAGGGCTTCATTCGATTGACGAGTGTGGCTGTCAGGGCTTCATTCGATTGACGAGTGTGGCTGTCATGGCTTCATTCGATTGACGAGTGTGGCTATCTGGGCTTCATTAGAGTCACGAGTGTGGCTGTCGGGGCTTCATTAGAGTCACGAGTGTGGCTGTCAGGGCTTCATTCGATTGACGAGTGTGGCTGCTTGAGCTTCATTAGAGTCACGAGTGTCGCTGTCAGGGCTTCATAGGAGCCATATGCGTGACTGTGAGACTTAACTTTTTTACGTTCTACCAAGTGTGGCCACCATATTTTTGTTGTCTTGAATATATGTGAGTAATTATGTTAATAAACAACAGAAATGCATGTTTATGTCAAATATAAATGGTCTGAAATTGCACAACGCCTTTTCAATGTTCAGCTCGTTGCGAGGCTGGGAAAAGGGCGTACTTCACTCGCATGCTCGAACTCCAATTTTGAAAATACTGTAACAATACCCGATGGCTGCTAATTCTACTTCGGTAGAGCATTGTATCTACTTTTCGGTACCGACAAACTTCATGGATAAACTCTAACCTTTCTGTTACCAACAACTGTCGCCAACGAAAACCCTTATTCACTCATCAATGATACGAATAGATGGGTTATGTGCGCAGTCAATACAACTGCGTCAAGCATGACAAAAATAAACAGGTGATAAGAAAAGTAGCCAAACAAAGAGATAAAGACGCCACAACTTTATTACCGCATTTGATTTAGCGGTGTATTATCGTTGTGTTTTAACTGTCTGTCTGCGTAGTTTCCATTAGACTTTAAGCATTTTATAACGAGAGTACTTGCTAGTAGCAGTTCTATTCTTACTGTGGATGGGCCGCGTTGCGTAGCAATGCAGCCTCAGAAGCAAAGTCACGACAACGGGCATAAATTTATGCTTTTTCCCTTCATTTTGGCAGTCAGTGGCTACTGCATAAATGCTAGTGAAACTGATCATTAAAAACAAAGGCAAATAATTTTTATTAACACAATTTTAGATTGCTCTATTGAATGTACATTACACCTGCCTGCATGAATTTCTTTTCAAAATATCGATACATATAGAGGCAGTCAGTAATTCTTTTTGAACAAAATATTACAATCGTTCTCTCGGTGTTGCCAAAACAATTAAAGCACAAACCCAAAATTAGTTTTGCAAGGGGCAAGAACTTTCGTTCACATGTACATCGTATTTGCGGCATGCCCATGCAGTGATGGGCAGTATTTAAATATAATTGTATGTAAATACGTATTTAAACACAATTTTTATTAGAAAATGTATTTACAGATACTTTCGAAAACATGTAATTAAATACTGTATTTAACTACATTTTCGAGTATTTAAATACAATATATTTAATATTTTTTAAATGTATTTTTAAATACATTTCGTATTATTTTATCTCTTCCTGCTGTGAATTCTGCCTTGAATGCTTTTCAACTCACTTCTAAATTTCTCGTATTTATACGTATACCTGCAGCTCTTGTAATGTATTAATAACCTGAAGTTACAATAGATAGGGTTCGTAATAACTAATTGTGGCTTCGACAGTATTGCTTTCCTCAGTTCTTACAATACTTAGCTGGTAAGCTAACAAATTGTGATATAACAATTATGTAAAGGCATTAGTTCTCTTCTGCAAAGCAATTGAATACTATATTGACTAGTTAAAACAAAAAAAGCGCTCTGCTTTGAACAGCGCACCTCATTCGCAAATGCTCTGAGCCTTAGGTTGCGGGATGCAACCCGGCGCTAGAGCGTAGAGTTAAGCATCGCTAACCGATCCAGAAATGGGTCTGGAATTCCCTCCGATAATATTACAGCAGACGGTGCTATTACATCTATTTTAGTGGTCAGCATGTGACACTTCCGGTTAAAAACTTGAGTTAATGCCGTGTCACCAGCTTCAGTGATCTTTTCGACTGAGATCGATGGCATATCGTTAAGTTTCTTTTCGAAAAGGCTGGCAGTGGTTGTAAACTATGTTAATAATTTTTTTGGATGAAGCTCTGCAACTTGCATTTTACATTTGCCATTGAAATAAAACAGTGCACATTAGTTTTACCCGCAAGAATAGAGCTTTAAGCATTTAACTTTCTTGTACTACTCTTGAAACAGGTTTAAACTCTATTAGGTTTGTAAAATTGACTTTTCAGCGATAGTCGAGGTAATCAGGTTCCTAGTTACACTTGCAAGACAGTTATGAATGGCAAAGCCGAAGCTCTCGTCGAAGCTTTGGACAAGTAAAAAGTATGCGAAACGTATTTGTCTGTGGGACCGTATAGGCCTTCATGAATTCGTTGGTTCTGCAGATATACATGCGCATTACCCGGTATGCCCCAGTTGACTGCGCGGCCCTTGTCAATTATTGTAGAAGCTGTTATACCACAGAGACGGAAGGGTTGAATGATTACTACGACCCTCAGACCAACCCCGTGTGTGCTGGGGCGTAAATGTCAGGTACGGTACAGTGACGCAGCTTGCCGGGATTCACAAGAATTCACACCAACTTAGCTGGGCAAGCGGGCACAACACTCTAACTTCCCGCTAATGCTAATGAAGTCAATCCTAAGACATTACCTAATACAGCATCACAAAACAGAGTAAGACAGTCTTATGTCCAAAAAAATTATATGAAACTCAAAAACTGGGTGCTGGTTTCGAAAATTGAATAGAGTATCAGATAATAAACTTGAACCGATTACTTTTGGCACGCTAACCTCATTATCACAAAGTCGACCAAAATAGTCCGATAGGTCTGAATTATCCAGAACTTCAAACTGTTCATTGGTTCCGCCCGTTGAATGGAGTATCAGGCTTAAACTTCAACTGATTACTCTTGATACGGCCACAACTCAATTCTACACTGCAAAATGGAATTTTTTGGCTATCTCATGCTTAACTGGTTTCAGTGCCTGCCTTGCAAAACGACTCAAAGGGTCAAAACCAACGCTACTGCTCTAAGTTGTGGACAAGTCGAGGCTTATTGGCTTAACTAAACCCAACTAAGCTATGGCAGGTGTATGACACTTCATCCGGGCAGTGAATGTGTATATCATTTCGGATCGAACATAAAAAAGGACTCCTATTCTAATGAGGCTACGCACTTGATTTTCTCGAAATATTTTGTGCAGTGTCCAGGGTGAGCGATGTTTGCAGTTGATCCTGTGAATTAGAACTTTTTGTTTATAAATTTAATGTTATATTTAAGATGTCACTTGCTTGTGACTGGCTTGTTAGAGTAGGATCAAAATAAATCCTCAAGGCTTGACTTGCATAGAACTTAAAATAGAAGTTCTTCTGTCATCATTCTGAAATGTGTTACAGGTGTAAGAAACTACTCAGCCAAGTTTTAAGTGGAATACACGAGTAGAATCACTTTCTATCCACTATACATTTTGTTCCTTTGCCGGCTTGTATGTTTCCCTACATATAATATAATTTGCTTATTACATTTGTCAAAACTCTAAGAATTGATCGTTGAGTTCAGTCGAGCCGTTATAGGTTGAGCTGGTCCGGAATTTTTAGTACACGCGCATTCACTAACCCTCTCTGAATCGCTTTACATGTGTTAGAACTAACCTAATCACGACTGTAAGCTCCATTTTACGGAGCTAGACAAACTTTTCGAGAGTCTCCTTTAAAATAAGATAAGAGTTAATGCATTGAAAAGCGATAGAAAGTATGAAAGACGCCACCCAATCGACGGGATATTTGCCTTAACTTCTGCGGAAAGCTAACCGTTACAATAACATCAACGTGACCGCACATCCCAACTGGGAGGCCAAAATGCACTGCTGCAGCTATGTGCCTTCTGGCAAGGCCTCCAAAAAATCTTGAGGAGGCCTAGCTTTCGGCCCCAGAAGCGTGGACTGATTCAATCGATCACAGATCGTCAAGATGGAACCAGCGAATACGATGGTGCCAGCGATGGAACCTCAAATACGACGGTCTGTGCCACGGACAATCCCCACTATGGTTAGGGCCAACAGTCCTCCAACAGCATCTGAACAACGAATGCTACTTCTACAAGCGAAGCAAAGGAACTCGCCTACTGGCAACAGTCTCAAACTTATGCCGTCCGGGTATGACATTACCCCTGAAGCATCCTGTTATTGCACGATGCTTGATTATTGAGGTGAGAGGCAGGACTGTTTGTGGTTAGCTCAAAAGTAAAATTACCTTGATCGCACACCCCTAGTGGAAAATCCACAAGCAGTAGTAGAAGTATTTTCCTATTTTAAGCCTCCGTACCAACCGTGTACACCGTGATCCAAAGGGAGAAAGAAAGGAGATAAGAATATCAAGAGAAACGTGGAACCCATGTCCGAATCACTCACTTGGGAACAGCAAGTCGGGAAAGAAGAGGAAGAATAGAACAAAGCATAATCAGTAGGAGTATGAATTTGGAAGGAAAAAGAAAGTGGGCTCGAAAGACAGGTCCCAAAGGATCCACAAGCACTGGTTCGTTCTTAAGATGCTATTATGCTAAATGGTTCAAAGTAGTGCACGGCTGCAGGTCATCACAGTTCATCAAGAGCTTTGGCTCAGGACTAAAGTCTGTTATGCTTCAGGGTTATGGGGGGACATCCTTAAAACACGACGGTATTTCGATCCTGCAAACCTTATTTCTGTCCGTTTGAATCATTTCAATGAACTGATGATTTAATTTTCAATGTCAATAAGCAAACCAAAGAGCAGAAACAAGCTGCGTAAATTCTCTAGTGAAGTGATAGCAGGTGTCAAATTGGAAACTCTCGCCTCTGAATTGTTTTATATTATCTAGACTCTAGAGTATTACTTACGACTTTTGCAGAATGTTGCATATTGTGCTGGTATATCAATATTCAATAATTCATGAACACTAAATATACAGTTGAGTTAGTACATTTTGGTGCCCAAAGAGAAAAAAAAAATGAATGTATTTACTCAAGTGTTCAAATAGATTCAAGTATTTAGTATTTAAATACATTTCAAAAATGTAATTAGTATTTAGTATTTAATTACAGTTTACGGATTTATTTAGTAATTAGTATTTAAATACTCAAGTGTATTTGTTGCCCATCACTGTGCCCATGCCTCCACAGATTATTTAGTTATATATATTCATATTCGATACCAATTTTGCCAACGTGGCTGAAACTGGTCGAAGAAATAGACAAATTATGATTAAATACGTAGCAAAATTTGTTGTCGGGCTCTTGTATACAAATTAGTTATGTGCTTTTTTTTAGCTTTCAAAATGTTAAAGTTTTCTAGCCTGTACCAAGTAGTGAAAAGTTAAACTTCTTCGCCTTTAAAAAGTTGAGAGTTTAGTGCCTCCCGTATCCTACATGAGCAGGCCCAGGCCCCGCACCACACCACGCAACTCCACGCAACACGTGGTGAAGGTCCTATGCACGAGTGCGATGCCACACCACACAACACGCTAGTGCTTGTTCTGTAAATCCAGCTCTATATCTGTATTCCCTTTGTTTAAACGCTCACACAGGAATCCAATGTCACTGAAATAAACTTAGGTCTACCATAGTACTTACAAATAGTACTGCTAATTACGTGTGCGGTACAGTTGAATAAAAAATTTAGTCCCGCATATCTTCATTTATTTAAATAAAACCAGTCAGGTCCGGTCAGGAGTTGTCAGATACCTCCATTCAGCATTAAAAATCCGTTTTTAATATTATATATTGAATAGCAACAAGATGCACTGCTGATCAGTTTTATCAATGTATAACAGAAAATATAATACTGAGACAGATCTCTGTCTCGTGGCGCCTTGTTGCAGCGAGTGTCAAGTCTTGTCTACAAGCAAACGTGTTAAGCCGTTTGGTGGGGAGTGGTGGTGAGCACGTGTGAAGGGTTGCCGTCACACGCCGTAGCAATAGCACAGGTCGAGGCACGGATACAAACGCTCGTGCTCTATTGCCTTGCCTGGTGCGGTGTGGTATATGTGAGAACGGGGCCTTAGTCTGTTAATATATCTAGTTTATTAAAGTGATGCAGAAAAAGGGGCGAGTGAGCAATTAAATGCACCACAGTTATTATTGTGGTGCTTTCTAATTTTGTGATTGTCGTCAATTTGGTACTGTATATCGTAACTCAGTTTGGAACGGAATTTGTTTTGAACTAAAGCATGGCTTGAACCGTAAAGCAGTTTGAACTGTAACCTGGTGTGAACCGTAAGCCGGTTTAAACCGTACCCTTGTTTAAACCGTAAACCGGTTTAAACCGTACCCTTGTTTGAACCGTAAACCGGTTTGAGCCGCAACCTGGATTGAACGGTCGGTCTGTTTGAGAAACCCCCGAGCTCGTTCGAAGGCTAGCAGCAGTGGCGTTACTCTAAATTTCAGTCTGAATTTCGAGTTAGTTTATTCAATAATCAATCAAAGAGGCTATACATTAGCTGAAAAATTACTTTATGAGTGTAATTGCTGCTCAGCCGTGCTAAAAACTCTCATACTGGTAATCCTGGTTGGATAACACTGTTCACATACATAATCAAGTGAATCGAACGCACTCCTGGATAATCTCCGACTGGATTAAGATACAAAGTAGTTAATCGTAAATCGTTCACATCTTATTTCCCATGGAAATTTGGCGAATAGAATTCTCAGTTAGCTTAAGAAAGAATATTGGGCACAATCCAAAACAACTATAGAGGTGACGTAGTTAAATACTTGTCGCATTGACCGTAGACTTTTTCAATTATTCCTCAGGGAATGACTTGTCAATGGTCTATAATGATTTATATCGCCATCGAAAATATGAGAGCGAAGGCACTACATTGGCAGTTCAACCTGCACATCGTAGCTCATACCCGCAACCGTGATATTACCTTAAATATACAGGCGCAGCATGGATGCGTTTGAAAAAAGTCTTCAGTCATCTAAGTGAAACTGACGCCAGGTTTCAATAAATAAGGAAATATTGCTGTGAGTGAAGACTGCTTTGTTCTAGGGGACGATGCTGGCCAACCGCTGATTGACAGAAGAACTATTTCCAAGCATATCTATGCTGCAGCTGTCACTCTAAATTTAGGGTAAATATCACAGCTACGAGAGTGAACAATGCAGTGCTGACAGAGCTGTCTATTTAGTTACTTAAATATATTTTTTTTACTGTGGTGTACAGTAGTAGGCATCCGCTCAGTCCCAAATGACCATGGATTATCTACCCTGGTTTTCCACCGCACATCGCCTCCCGTGACTATGCTGGCCGATACGAGACTTGCAGTCTCTCCCGCAGCCACTGGCCCACTGCTGATGTATATCTGCTCTGACTAACCAACATCTCTGTTTCTGTGTCTTATGGTTCGCTTCTCCTCCCACTTCCACCGTAACTGAGCCTCATGTATCTGCAGGCTCCTGACGATATTCCTGCTCCAAGACAGCCAGTCATCAGCAGAGACCTACCAAGCACCAACGTCAGTCTCGCAAGCCTTCATATCGCGCTTCGTAACATCTTTGAAGCGCAGTTTTGGCTGCCCGAGCAGGCGCTTCCCCAAGACAAGTTCGCCGTAAAGGAGATCCATAGGGATCCGACTATCTTCCATTCTACGAACATGGCCGAGCCAGCGCAAACGTCTCTGGATGTACAGTAGTCCTTTATGTAATACACGATATTACTATTTATGACAGCTAGAGTACCTGTGTCATTAAAAATGACGACGATATATTGTGATGACACTTGATCTTTACTTCCGCTAAGGAGGTTACGCTTTTGTCGCATTTGTCTGCCTCCTTGTCTGTCGTTTTGTCTATCTTATGTTTTTCTGCCGCCAAGATTACTCAAAACGTTATGAACGGATCTTTACAAAATTTGCAGGGATTGTTAGGAAAGATAACAGTAACAGATAATTAACTTTTGGTGAAAATCCGTTCATTTGTTGGTTTGTTTGTCTGCCTAATTTTTCCTAGGGTCATAAATCAAAAAGTGCTGGGTGCATTTTCATGAAATTTACATGAGTTGTTAGGTATATTACAAACAGTAAATAACCAGATTTTTGGGATGATGTTTTTGTTCGTTTGTCGCTGTGTTTGACTTTACGTTTGTTAGTACAATTACACAAAAAGTGGTTGATGGTTCTTTATGAAATTTACAGGAGTTGTTAGTAGATAATGTTCAACGACATACAGTAAATGATTCAATTTTGGTGATGATTGATTGGTCCGTTTGCGTGTTTGACTTATGTTTGTCATCATGGTTGTTAGCAGCATAACTCAAAAAGTTATGAACGGATCTACAACAAAGTTACAGAACTTGTAGCAAGGTCAGTGGAACTACAGGGGCTATTCGTGCCATGAGTAGATTTTTGCCTAGGAAGTCGTTGTTGACGCTTTATTATGCGCAGGTCTATCCGCATCTGACCCATGGCGTAATTGTGTGAGGAGGAGCCTCATGCAATATCGTGAGACCACAAATCATTGCAATGAATAATACGTTGTGTGATACTTAATGTCCGACGCGACCAAAATGGTGTTGCAGTAATGCCAGTGAATTACATGTATGCCAACCGTAGACTACTAAAATTCATGATGTGTATTATTATTTCGACTTGAAATTCCTACGAAGTGCCATGTACAGCGACTATATCTTATTTGAACAGCATTATAGAGCACTTATTCCTGCTCACGAATGTAATACGCGTGACCACAAATTAATTGTACCGGCCATAAGACTCGAAGTGCAAAAAATGCGCCACGATTTACCAAAGTGTTAAATGCTGTAATGAGTAACCAGAACATCCGAAGGAAGAATTGTCTCACTTTCTATTTAAAATTAGATTTAAAAACCTTGTATTGGCTCAGTATTGAGACTCACTGTGAATAATGTCATAGCGTTATATTGGCTTGTGTTTCCTTTTTGGGTGAATGGGTGAATCTGGGGCTCAGTTAGCCTTCAATGTTGCAAATTCTATCTAGCTCAAACCAAGCGTATAAACATGTTGATGCGCTGGATCGGGTGTACCATGTATTGTGCGATAGGAGTGACCGAGTGCTACACGGTTATCATAATTTGGGGTTTAAGCGTGGGTGAGGCACTCGGTTACCTTAAGGTGGGAGCTGTAACCCCGAGTTCAACCCGTTTCTGTGTTCTGTGCTGTAGTGTATCACGTTTAACAACTGATTTTATTGTGTACTACGAGTGTGTGATGTACCGCATGTGAAATCTCACCTATGTATTATCTAGGTCGTAAACGAGAGAAATTGTTTGAATGTGTGATACACCCGAGTTGGTCTAGGATGTTGGAGTATCTCATCTAAGTCAAGGTCTAAAGTTAACTTCCCTATCGTGTGCCTGTAGGTAAAAATACCAGTTTGTGTCCCTTATTCTGAATTTCCTATGTTGACGTTGAAGATTACATAAGTTTTACTTTATAACAACAATTGTCTAGAGCATCCCATA
This sequence comes from Parhyale hawaiensis, assembly GCA_001587735.2. Lineage (NCBI taxonomy): Eukaryota > Metazoa > Arthropoda > Malacostraca > Amphipoda > Hyalidae > Parhyale > Parhyale hawaiensis. The sequence continues at coordinate 21,704,453 of LQNS02000211.1, forward strand.
AGTAACTACTACTTTCAGATGGGCGCATTTTCAATTGATAGTGCGTTGTTTTTAGTTTCCTTTCTATATGATGCTTGAGAACAAATTAAGGTGTAAAGGTGTATCAAAACGCACAAATGATTATATTTTGGTGTTTATACGAAGAAAATCATGGTTTCAGAAACAATTTGAATTTTTTGTCGCCGTTACCTTGCTTGGCAGAGGTATGATCTCTCAGAGCGTTCTAGTTTATCATGCTTTCATTACTGATACTTATACTCATTAAGGATGCGCAACAGCCAACTCAAATTACAATCAGAGATTAGTACTCCTGGTTTCATTACAGGAGAGCAGCACACTCTTTCCTTCCCTTATTGGTGATATTAAAATGAACAACGTTTTTCTTAGCAAGCACTCAATCACCACATCCTTAAGTTTCAGTCACGAATCCTTTGTACACAATAATACAACTGCAGTAGATCAAAGTTTTTAAGCGCAAACAAGAAACTGGTTCATCAAAGAAAGAAATATCAAGAATTGTATATCAGCATTAAACTAAACTCAAAGAAAGAAATGCAAAAAATATTTTCTGCGTATGCTGCGTCATAAAAAATAGCTTACCATTAGCTTCGTTGATCATCTTCTCAAGTTTCTAAAGCGGACTGAGAACAACTAACATTTTTATAAAGAAAAGTATATATCAGAGTCCCTAAGAATGCAGAGCTGTAGATTTTTCATTGCTTGCATTTCAACGTAGGCAGGAGATGCACTCAAATTTAAGGACAAGGATTCTTACTTTGGCCAGCTCCTACAACCGGGTCTAATTTTCCATTACTGTTTTCCGTCAGAACACCACATCATCGCCAAAATATTCAACGTAGCCTAGTTTTCGCGTATTTATGTCGTTAAGAGTGCAACAAGAAAGCTATAAATTCATTAAATATACGAGAGTACGAAACCGAAAAAAAATGATAAAATAATTTCGTAATAAAGCTTTCTATTGTTCTTGCTTGAGCTACTGGTAAAGTCACAAGAATTATGCCTCATACCTATGTATAGACTTGAACCTCCACTACGGCAGATAAACAAGCAAACGGTTGAACGGATCGTCACCAAAAGTTAATCATCTGTTACTCATACCATTCCCGCAATTGCCGTCATGATGCATCAATACCTTTTTGCGTTATCTTGGTGACAGACAAACACACATACAGACCGACAAACAAACTCGTCAAAAACATAACCTTCTAGGCGGTGGTAGTTAACGAATGAAGTAGGTGAAGAGAAGCAAAAAACAGACTAATACATATTGGACTGTATTATAGTTGTTCTTTATAGTTAGTTGTTCTTTATCATTGTAATCCTCATCTATACAATCATCATCGTCATCATCAAGCAAATTACTACAGCAAACTAGACTTAGCGCTGAGACAGCATTTCAGAGTGTCCTCAGTGATAAGTATAGCATTCATGCGCTTCCTGAGTTTTATGACCGTTTACGGCCATGGTGTTTACTCAACTGATAACATTCACGCTTACAGTTCACAGTATAACATATCATACACCTAATTGCTAGGTGGCGGGGCGGGGGGGCAACAGTCTCTATATAAAGGAGTGCGCACCCGTCCGAGGACCTAGTCTGACAGTGGCAGGGCAGATCGCAACATCATTCCAGAGTGAGTGGATGGATAAAAGCATTGAACGTGTGAAAAAAAAACTCTTGCCAGCTCTTACGATGATACCGCATGACTAAATTTTGGTGCTAAACGAAAAATTCGTTTTCAGTGTCCTTGTATGTTTCGTTCATTCTATACATATTCCGGAAGTTGATAGGTTACTGAAGCAAACCATCGCCAAAGCTACAAATCAGCTGATGTGAGTTTACCGCCCGAGAAACAGACAAGCGCCAGTAAAAAGTGATTGGACTTATAGTTTGAAAAAGATTTAATTATAATTGTTGCTGCTAACCCAAGCCAGCAGCAATGAGTGATTTAACTTTTATAATTAAAGCTTAGCAATCTAGACTGTATTCACAATTGGCAATTAGACATTTATCGCGTTGATTTCTTCATTCTAGATTCATTTGCTTTCAAGTCAATACTGCAGTAAGTTAAAAAAAATGTTGATCAGTGAGCTCAAAATTCGCTTCTAGGTGATACATTACAAAATATTATTATTGCGAAAGATTCACAGTTGTTTTCGGACAAAATTTACTCTTGGTATCCCATCTTCAAGTGCTGTGTTACTTTAGTGCTTGTTCTTACATTGTAAATTATCCAGTGGTGAAACTATAAACGAACTAAAATGCTATGACAGCGTCGCACTCAGCTGCTGTGTAAATGTTCAGCCAATAGACGAACTACTGAACGGACAGTGGAGAAAATCCTGGTGTGGAGAGTGCAATCTTGAGTGCGCTTCAGGCCGCCTTAGGCGCTAAAATGCCGAAAAAAAAAACTTCTGAGGTGGCCGGAAGTCTGCTAAGGCCAGTTAGGGGGCGTTCTATTGGGCAGCGAAATTCAAGCCCATCAGGCTTGACTTGCCCATCGTAATTTTCGTTCAAATGCCCTCGCTCCGACTTGTGGATTTAAATTCCAGTCACTGACCCCTTACCTGTGAGACTTTCTTGAACTTACTCGGTAAAATAGAGATGTTAGTCGGCTCAAGATAGTCGGGCTGCTTCTACCACCTGCAACACGACTCAAAGGGACCAAGTTGAAGTTCCTGTCTACACTTCCGAATTAAGACAAGTCAAATAGACTTAGCTTCGATCTATTTCGAGGACCCAGTCGAACGTACTCTTATACTGGCCCCTGAAACGGTGCCTTTGTCAAAAAATGCGATGTCGAATGCATGTATCTTTTGAATGTATATTGTGATGAAAGCTCTAACAGTCGGTCGCACCGGGGTGATCACAGAACTACCCTGTAATTTGCTCGGAACAGCCTCGTCTGGGACACCATTAAAATATCGCTTTTTACATTCATTTACTTACGAAAGACGGAAATTATTGCATATGTTCCCTGGGAAACTGCTTCATAAATGCAACAATAGTTTTACACTAGACGCATTATTTCCCTGTCCTGCTGTGCATTAAAGCGGGAAACACAAACCTACAAACACCCAAGCTGCTATAGTAAAATGCCTATCTGTAATTTAAATGCGAAAGAATTATATTAAAGTTCTTCCAATTTCAAACATATCGGCGATGGAACATATGAAACTGCCAGGTTTCAGTGCCTGAGTCAATCTTAATTTCCTATAAGAGCGTAAACAGCCCGCGTTCACGAAAATCTTCAGTAGTGATGAGAAAGCGACAGCGTATTGGCAACAGTAATGTATGTGTACGCCTTGTCTGTTTGGGGCTTAACGTTGTGCGAAAGGGACCAGCTCAGGGCCTGTCATACTATAGTCGTTTGAGATTTCACATCCCGACAGCAAGTTGTTATTTCGAATCCATCGCCTGGTCCCGGTATAATTTGATCACCTGAAACTTATGTAGGAAGTTAGCAGAAGTTTTCACATCGTCGCTCTGTACCGAGTATAAGCAGATAATCGCAAACTAATTATGATCGAGGAAGAGAAAAACTCAACTCAGTTAGCTAATTGGACACAGAACTACCGGCTTTGCTGCCAATTCTGTTGGTAGTAAAAGCCTGACACTGAGGCCAAAGAAGCTAATCGAAAGCCCTCGATTAACGTTCCTGACTAGCTAAAGCTTATCATATTAGATTAGCTCTCTTTGTCCGTGACTCGAATATTCCAGCGTCCGTATACCAATGGAAGGTATAAGCTCTGCTTTTATTACTTGTGCTAGCGAGGACGCGTTATCTCTTAACTGTGTTACAGCTCTGTCACGTTATCAGTTCTTTACTGATAAGAAGGCACTTTAACTTCAGAGCACCTGAGGCGTGATACTACAGTGAGCGTTTCGTCTTTTTAATTTTTCCATAGGAAATGTTAAGGAAAACTTTTTCAGATCTCGATTTCAAATAATATACAACATAATGAAGCACTGAGCACGAATATGCGGACACAATCACAGAGAACAGAAAAACGCACTTTTCAATCATAAATTAGGGACATTGACATTTTATTAAGATATTTGCATACACATTATGACCGTTTTACATAGTTTCTTAGTTCGTATGACCTCCCACTCCATCAAGGTATTCTGTTCTTATATTATTACCCTCACTTCGAGAAGGGATTTGCCAAAGGAGGATACTCATAGTAAGACTTTCGAACTAAATACAGAATAAACTGCTGCGTTAAGCTATTTTGTGCGAGTCGCAGGAGCTGTATTTGTATTTTAGCCAGTGGGGAGGCCAAGAAGTTATTTAAAGGGTTAATTAACAAGGAATTGGAACTGTTATTTACTGTCATCGAAAGTAAGAACATGGTCAACCCTGTAGCTTCCAGTTAGCAAATATTTAATTCATTCCGGGAGGTACCATACCAGTCCTGGTTGTTTATTACAAGGGTTCTTTATCCTATTGTTTTCTTTTGAAAGATAAGGTGCAAATAGAGTTAAGTGTTAGCTTTGCCTTACTCGGCAATATTGCTATAAGGTTTCCTTCTACTACAAGATAGGTATTATATGATAGAGAAGAAAGAAACATTGTAGCGAAACAGTACAGTTGGGCAGGGTTGAAATTTGAATTTTTGACGCCGCACCCACAATGTGCCTCATCCCCCTCATTTTCGTAATGTTTTTTAAAACTGTAGATTACATCTATCCTTACTTGAGGCCACATATGTGAGACTGCAATGATGATAACATTTCTATCAATACGATTGAAATCATTTATTTTGAATTACTCTATATGTACACATAAGGTAGTGAAAAAGTACTGCGCAGTAGAGTTTGGTATGAAAGAGGCGACCTCTCGCTGTAACTGTTATCTGGTTCGATATAGTCTGTTCACTTTCAGTAATATCTCTTATCAGTCAGCAGTAAATAAGATAGAGAAGTGTCCTATCGCTCGCATAGCCTCGTCCGTATTCGTCTAGTTAGGTGGGTGTTAGAGTTTTGTCGTTCTTTTCGTTCTAGGAGGGTTTTCAAAGTTTTTCTGTTCGTTAATACGTTCTAGAGGCGTTTACAAACGTTTATTCGCCCAGTTCTAAACCTGTTTTTTTTTTTAAGCTTCTGCGCTCATTACCTCGTTCTAAATCCGTTTCGAACGTCTTTTCTTTACACTGGTCACAGTTTCGAGCCTCGTTTGTTCGTTACGTTCTAGCTTACCCTTCGAACATCTCATGTTTTGTTTCGTGTAGTGTATTTTCCTATCCGCTCGTTAAATGCTGTACTCAGTACGAGCTCGACAGCCGCTGCAGCTGCATCTTTTTGTAGTGAAATTGTAGACTCTTCTGCAAGAACATGACTTCGGCATTGAGATATTCTAGTGAGTTCAGTCATAAGTTTTATTGTACTTTCAACCGGAGTGTTTGTTCTGCTTCCTCACGAGAATGCTTCACTACCCTAGAAATGAGTCGTAACTCGGCTTCTATAGTGGCCAAAACACTGTGTTGGAGTTCTAAGTACCACAGTTCCGTCTCTTCTATCATCACTATTAGTATTCAGTAACATAACTTTTTTCCATATTTTTTCGAATTTGTGAGCACCCATATCACCCTTTTATGCCAGTGAGTAGGATCCTTTTATTTGACCTAAAAAGTCTTTCGCAAGGAATGGCACAGTGGAAGTTATTGATACCTTACAACGTGCCTGATAAGGACCTAAAGGCTACTAATCAACTACCTACTGTATATTAACCCATTTCAAAAGAAAGCTTTTTTCTGCAACGTTTTCAATTAATCAAGACTTTTTAGAAATCTCGATGATCAATGTGAAATTTTACTGATTTTTACTAACTTTACTATTGTTACCACCATACTGCCTCAAATCCATTTATTATGATTTGTGGTTTTCCAAATCTCTGCCATTGCATAAACCGGTATCTTGTATCTTTCTTTGAAATTCCATCTTCGGCAAGTCATGCAAAAGAATGATCCCTTGATTTGCCATGGAAATTGAATATTGAATATAAATAACTTTCATTGTCTAATTTCTACGAAGTAAATGGCAAAACTGGTAGATTTGCCTTGAAAATTGAATATTGAATATAAATAACTTTCATTGTCTAATTTCTACGAAGTAAATGGCAAAACTGCCTAATGTAAACGTTTCCCAATAGCAAATTATAATCCGAATATTAGGCTCCGATAGGATGCTTATGATTTTCCTATAGGATTTAGTCGTATTTCTGCCATGCAGGCGGTGTTATTTTGCTACAGTGGTTTTCTATCCTATCGCATTCCTACGAGCAAAAAGCCTATGTAACGAAGGGCACAACCTGATATGCATACCTTCTGCTAGGATCAAAATTTTGCGCTAGGGTATAAAAGGATGAAAATAACCCTTATAAGTACAAACTATCCGCAAGGCGTTGCAAAGGAGACTACATCGAAAAATATTAACCGCCTACTTGAACGCTTGCAAATCGACACGACCGAACACGGATCTCGGTAACTCATTCCATAGCGGTAACGTTCCGGGTATGCAACATCGACCGGGCTGACAAGTTTGGCCTTATAGCTGCGCCACGAATCAATCGACGAGATAAATTTTAGCTCATAAGATGGCGGGGCTGCTTGTTGATCTTCAAATTCTAATATCATTTTCTTGAGGCGGTTCAAAATGTTTGTGTCTTTTAACCAATAGATTTCAAATAAAAATGAAGTATTGCAAGTACTTAGAAACATTTTCTGTGAACGAGATAAAAAAAAGAAGCTCACAGGAGTGGAATTTCCGCAGCAAAATTTCTTGAAACGATTTTATTTTTTCAATTTTGGGATCAATTGGTAACGGATTGTCTCTCTATTCCAGCCGAACAGCAGCACGCAACATCCAGCAAGATGGCGACAGAAGTACTGAGTCCTGTGAAAGGTGAGCTTCCAGGTTATTTAACTAATTTTCTCTTTATCATAATCTCCTGTGTCCCGCTATTTCACAGCGAATTAAAGACACATTCCCATTGAAAAACTTAAAATTTCATAATACGGGACACTGTACCTGTTATTACACACCGATTCATTTTTGCTAACTTTTTAATGCGTAAAAAGTTTACAAATTGGATCATAAGACCCTATGCGGCATTCACATGTTCTTAGCAAGCAATACTTAATAGATGGGGGCGGTGTCTCATGCACCATGGCCAGGGACCAAAGAGGGCCAAAACTTCATATAGTAAGATTCTCCAAAGACGTTTGCAAGATAAGTATCATAATTCGTAAAATGTACAGTGTACTGCGCCTTCCCTTACTGCACGCGAGGTTATAAAAACACTATCCTCTACTCCGTGCATTTGCACACAACGTTTGATTTACCGCTTGGCTATTAAATTTCCATAAGTATATATCTTCAAAAAGTAATTAGTCCGTACTTTCTCCAAACGCAGAATTTATTTCACTTTTTTCTATTAACCCTTTCATGCACCACTAAATATCACTTTCTTAGTAATACCATCATGAAAGTGCCCTCAAGTGAAAACTTGCCCCGCAAAGAATACAACGATCTGTCTTCAATGCCGTTCTGTTATTTTCTGCAGCCGCAACTTTCGATTTCGTTGAACCAAAACTGCCGAAGCCGGCGAGCCCACAACGACGGGTGCTGGGGGCTCCAAACTTCCAGTCGGAAGCACTCAGGCTGGAAACCTTCCACAAATTTCCAAACACGAACGTGTCTAAGGAGGAGCTCGCTAAAAATGGATTTGTGTACATGCACAAGAATGATCAAGTGAAATGCTTTTACTGCAAAGGCGTACTGGCGTGCTGGGAAAAAGGTGATAGTGTGGTAAAGGAGCACAAAAACAACTACAAGAACTGCTACTTCCACAATCCAGCGTTGGTAGTCAACATCCCCATTGGAGATAAGTACAGCAGAATCAACGACTACATTCTAGGTCGCATGGATGAAGGACAACCACCGATAGTCAGACATCGATATGAGACAGGTGAGCTTTTATCGTAAAAGGATTGAGTGTTTGCCTGTTTTGAAACTAGTGGGCTAGCCATCCACACCTGAATCTAACTCCATAAGCGAAGACTCACGATTAGGTTTCCCAACAGGTTAATGCTAATCGAATTATAATATTTTTTTAAAGTGGGCAAATCCATTTAATCTCAATAAGAATTAACTCTTTGTACCTTGGGACAGTACTTGATATATTCGAATGCTTGGAAGATAAAACTTAAACTCAGAAGATATTCTTAATAATTCAGGGGAAAAAGAGAATTTAAGAAAACGGCTTAATTTAAAATTCATAGTCCAGTTACTGTTATGGGTAATAAGGTAGTCATTGAAATCAAAATACTGCAATAAAATGAACTCTTGTTGCATATTTAGTAATATACTAGGCTGCCCATGACCCATTGGATCAGTAAAAAATACCCAAATATTTTATTTTTTCTGCTCGTTTCGTGGAGTTGGACTTCCAAGACGTATCGAAGATACAGAGTATTTCCACATTAATGGTGAATTGAACTAACAAATTTAAGCAATATTATTTTAAAATTTCCCAGCTTCCCTTCATTTATTCCCTAAAGCCTTATACACTATTGCAAAGTTTGTGTGTTCGGTGACGTACAAATAAGCAAGATTATCAGAGTTTTGTAACAGTCCCTAGACTGCCCGTGTCCCAGTGGGTCACTAGAAACCAATGCTAAAATGCATTTCCTTTTTTTTTTGTTATCCCAAAATATAGAGCAAAGGACATTTTCCTGAATAAAAAAGCAGAGTAATAAAATAAAAGTACAGCCGAGCCGCGTTCACGATACAGTAGTCTCACCGCTATGTTGATGAAATGCAATAACAAATTGATGCAATATTATTTTGAAAGTTACGACTTAGGTCTTCAACGCGCAAAGCGAAAATTGTGTGCATGGTGACATACAAGCAAACAAACGACACCAAAGGTTATCGGAGTTTTATAACTATATATTAGGTTGGAAACCAAGTTATTGCCTAATTTTTTTTAGCATTTTGGTATGTTAAAACGAGAAAGAACTTAGTTTCACACCTAGTAGATAGATAATGTAGATTTTTTGGCGCGTCTCCCGTAAGCGAGACGATAGGCAGACATGCGAACCGTCAGCGAACAAATTTAAACATGGATACACGGAGCGCAGAGAGGAAACGATAGCTAGAACTATGCAAATTAGTTATGGTCGTCAGAGTGTACCATGCCCTCAGCTCGTAGTACAAGTCGATGGTCAAAGAAAATAGAAGATAGACGAGGCATACTTGCAGAAGACTATTTATGAATATTTGAAAGAATCCCAGCTTAATTGTGACACAAGTACCTTTTTACATATTATCAGCTGATCCTTTTCATGAGACTACTGCTGTTCCTTCTGCTAGATACCTAAGGTTCTCCCCCGCCCATTACTATGATAAAGTTCATTCCATTCGGTAAAATAGTTTTTTTCTTTTCTTACACCTCCATATAAATTTTCTCTCAACAAGATTGGCTCCCACCGAGGCATCGATATAGTTCACAGGCAGCTCGACATATATCCATGTCTGTATCATGGCTACGTTTTCGCAGGAGCTATCTGAATGTGGTTACAATTGCTTTGTTCTCTTTTTCTTTTTGCAATCTTTTATCATTTTATCACTTCCTGGACTCTTTTTATCATTTCTTGCACTCCTGTATCATTTAATATGTATCATAACTGGATGCGTAATGAAGTTTACTGCTGATAACACAGCTGTGAAGCGCATAATTTTCTCCCTGAACAATATACAGTCAACAGTTATCGTTATCCTAAGTAGGCTTTCCCTGCAGCGCGCTAATCCATTTATTACTTAATCATCTCTTAAATTTATAAATAGAAGAAATTCTAGGACCACTCATGTACGTAGTACGATAGGGACCACTTCTGACTAATAGGTGCGCCCACCAGTTGCATTTACTGTTGTACAAAGTACTACTCACTACTAGTACCGGCTTTAGTAGGCAACCCTAGTACAGTGAAATATTACCAAAGATCAGTAGTGATGCAAAATGAAAATGTATACTTTCTGTACTACTTAATACAAATCTGATCAATGAATTACCAATGATAGCGAAATTGTACTTTAAAATTATATGCACATTCGACAATTTTTCAAAAAGTACGAAAATGCATTCAGAATAGTTTAAATTATGTCGATCATAACGAAACATTTAGTACTAATTTCTATTAAGGTTACAGTGTACATAATTGAAAGCTAGTTTCAGCATAGATTATTGTATTTAACTGATAAAAAATTGGTATTTTTAATGAAAGAAATTTTTCCCTTATCTAGTCGGATCAAAACCCTCTGATACAATGCAAGTTAATTTCCTACTTTATGATTCATGAGTAAGCAGGCATATCTTATCTCTGGTGTGTTAATACTATTTTTAATGCATAGACGAACGAATTCAATAATACAGTAACTAACAAGATTAATATCAGCTGCACTTCATATTCAGTACATTGTAATTATCGAATGATTTACTTATCAAAGCCAGCGCTTTTGACAAAGCTACAATGAATGACAGTCACGTGTATAAAGTTTTCAGGCACTTATCCATAAACTATGCCGAGGTGTAGCGTTGCCGCACCCTGCAAAACTGCCCAAAAAGGGCGAAGGACCGTAAAAATTGCTGGTATAAGGTAGCCTCTAAACGAAATAGGTTAGGCGTTGCGATCCTTCAATCAAGTGCTACAGGCTCCGCTCCACCTTATCACTGAAGTGGGGCTGCGCCTCAATCAGACCATTAGTCCTGAAGAGACCAAATGGGAAAGGGGTTCGAGTAAAGTGCAGTGGGTTACTCAGCATCGTTCCATGCTGCATTTAAGGGAATTTAATTGCATTTGAGGGAATTTCAGTAGCACTTTGCTGATGTGGTTTGTGCAACCAGTTAGGTATCGTTGCTGGTCAAATTCTCTAGGAAAGAGACTGTTAAGCAACAAGTAACTTTGCTCTAGCTCTAGGGAGGTAAGGCATAAAAATTAAATTACAATACCATCAAGTACCTGGGGCAGAACCGCTAAAATTCGGCTCTGTAGGACCGCAGTATTTCGGCCGCTAGTGGAGTTGCACTTGCCCACCACTGACACCATACACTTTGCCCACTGCATAGTTACTGCGGCCACGGTCGTTACGATAAATCAATTTTTTTCCAGATGCCCGCAAAGTGGATGAGTCAGAGACGATTGTGCCGACGTATGCCGGTCTCATCGACTACCATAAACGGCTGGAAACCTTCAGCAAGGCCCCAAGATCTTTCCCTGCTTTCAGCAAAATGGCTGAAGCTGGATTCTTTTACACAGGTATTGTGAGAATAGCAATCATAATGAGATTCCTCAGACGACTCTATGCTTGACTGCCCACTCAAAATCTTGAAGTGGAGCCTATGGCTGATTGACGACACTTCGGTGATCTCTTTTTTAATCAATCTATGGATCTTAAGTAAAAAGTAGACTGTTTGTGGCGATGCGAGAATTGTGTTAATCAGCAAAAAATACGAATTCGTATTTAGAGGTCAGATCAAAGCATTTCCTTCTGTTACTACGAATAGCTAATTTTTTTATATCACTATTTCGACCGGAAAATATTCTATCGCAGATTGGCCAAGTGGATGTAGGCATCACGTGTGGGAGGCATGGGCAGTCAAGTGTAACGCGTTACGCTTCAAAATAACAGAACAAGTACTTGTATATTACATTCTTAGTTATATAATTATCTGTTTCTATTTCTTGTGTCGTATTTTGAAAAAAAAGCAGCTGAAAAATTATACAAGGTTGCAGATGATGGCAAAAGTACAGAATCCTCGATCCTGATTGCACTTCTTGTTTTGCCAGATTTGAAATCCGCACATGAAAACGGCCAAGGTATCGCATACCAGTCTCATGGATTACAACTGTTACTTATTCTCGCGTCAAAAGTATTTACTCAGCGCTCTCGATGTACAAATTGAGTAAATGATCAAAGAAGCAGAGAGTAGGCTATCTTTCTCTGTAATTGTGTTTTTTCATCATTTTTTTCCAATTCGGTAGGTATTGAAAAAAACAGAGGGCGAGAACGCGTGCTTGTTTTCGGACAACATTTTCTAAGTATTAACGCTGATACTGGACACGCCTCAAGGCCCTAGTGGGCATTTACCAGCAGCACGAACCTGTGCATTTGGGTTTGGTAACAGGGAGTGTAGTGAGAAGGCAACTTCATCTTATCCCTTTCCCTGCAGGCTATGCGGATCTGGCCCAGTGCTACGCATGCGGCGGAGGAGTAATGAACTGGTCGTCTCTAGAAGATCCCAGGGATGTACACGACGCCCTCTACTCCAAATGCCACCTAGCATCGGAGCGGCTTGGTGCCGACAACATGCAGGAGTCTTACACGACAGAGAAGCGGAGGCGCAAGAACTCTATCGACGACATCAAAGAAGACATTTTGCAAATACCTTGCATGGCGGTGTGTAATTGGGCAAATGTTTTAACAGCTTAAGACTGTCGAGAAGTGCGCTATTTGTCTCATTTGATTGGAATTCTCAAGCCGATTCGCTTCAACGCGTTCAAACTAGTGCTGATGTTGAAACTATAGCGCATTATTTTCCATTTTTACTCTCACAAATTTTTTCATGACCGTGTAAAACCATATCCTTTATTTTTCAGTATTTTTTAGCCAGCCGTCGAACGAAATAGAAAATCGAGAATCCAGCTCTACGGTTTTGTCAGGAATGTTTCAGGGATTCAAAAGCTATCATTTTTTTCTAGCATGAAAACTCAGTGAATTTTATTCATTTGAAATTTTCAAAAAATACATACATATTTCACATTATCTAAAAAAAATTAAGGCCTAAATCAAAAAAGTTCTATCACGAATACACATTCTGTGCAAATTTCACAACGATCGATTCCAGTTGATAATTTTGCCCCCTCCATGCCCCCCCTCCCTCCACTCGAAATGCACAAAAAGCAAAAGTTTTAACCAACTATTTTTATGTCCTCATCGTATGGAACAGGAAAACACATGGTACAGCTGTAAAAGAGAAATAAGAAAAATGTACCCAGACACCCCCCCATCCCGCAGAGCCAGGACTATCACTGTAATTTCTCAGATTTATTTTATGTTTTATTTTTTATCAAAGAATAATCTACACCCTTACAGGACTTCGATATCATGTCCCTTTTGTGGGACAACTTTTGCTAAAAAGTCAAGTTTTTTCAGTATCACTTTGAAAAGTATCTGAAGCGCAAATTTGGACAAAAATTTAGCTACATGGCGTTTTGAGGCAGTGTCCTACAGACTTACAGCCCCTGCAGCGAAAAAACTAGATGGGTTTTCTGAATGCATTTTTAAGTAACAGCGCTCAACAAACAAATAAAAATATTATATAAAAGATCGGTCGATATTTGGCTCAGTTATGTCGCTTAATTTTTGCAAGAGAACTCTTCGGTTAGCTCTTAGTAGTACAGCACAAGAAAACTGCCATTATAGATTATTTTTATTGGGAAGGTTCAATCTTTTCCTTCAGCTTTCCTGTCTTGCATCTTCCCATTGCAGCATCGTCCGTTAAAAGTTTACCTAATTTTGCCTTGTTTTTGTTTCAGAGCTTACGAGGAGCGTACGACGATAAAATGATAGTGGAAGCCATGGCAGAAGATTTCAAGATCTACGCAGGTTTTCCTTACAGCCGAAATCAAGTGATCGAAACCATTGATGATTACGAGACGAGAATTTGCGACGACTCAATGGAACGATAGAGCTGCAGTTAGCTTTTAAAACTTCATATTCACGGGATGCGTGCATAAACCACGCACTCCCTCCTCTTCATCAACTGATTCCTTCACCCCAACCCTTCGTGACGCTGCTACCTGACCCCAGAATCTGCACACTCCATGTCACATTCGGCGATTCGAGAGATGGAGAAAATGCTTTAATGGTAGCGAGTCACAGAGGGCCTCAGTCTAGCTGCTGATTTTTGTAATTGTTCAACAGTAAACAGTAATGCAATAAATTAGCGAAGCCCCAGAATTTCACAATATACAGTAGTGATATTTTAATGGAAAGTGCCTTAGAAGGTAAAAGATTGCATAGCGCGTGAATCCATTTTTCCCCCTACTTTGGAAGTTGGAAGAGATCAAAAATAGCCAAATTAGGCGTTAAATACAACGTCGATGGAGAATTTAAATTTACTTATTGAAGAGACTAATTGTCTATAGGAAATATCTAACAGTGACACGAGACCTAAATTAAAGTAACTTGATAAACTTTCTGGGAGAATCACGTTGCATACAACCAACAAGAAATCTTTCGATACGTTTATTACCGCACACACCTCAGATCTAATTCCTCCGAGAGCTTTGGGGTTTGGAATGGATACTTTTCTTTAAAAAAAATTGCTGTACAGCCCATATGAAGGACAATTCTGAACTGCGCCTCGAGGCGGCGTGAGTCTTTCTTACATGGTTTGGCCCCTTGGATAACTACAAAGGTTTTTTCTAATCACAAACCTGTCTGGTCTACAAAAAAAATGGAAAGAGGCTAACTGTAATCCAAACTTCCGTCGTTATCAACGGTTCCTGATAGTAGGCAGCGCATTCCGAGTTGTACTTCCAACACAAATTTTACACTTGCGAAGCACGCGTTGTCCTTAGGTTGTGACTGCAAAACGCCTCTAAAGGTCTATTGCTGGAAAACTGCCTTCCGATTGCCATACGTAACTGGTTTCAAAGTTTTATTCGAACGTCATTTCTTGGATATTTCTATTTTCGTTCTGAAGTTTGACGGCTCTATCTGCATTGGCTTTGTTTATTAAATTTGATAAAATAATTAATCAATCAAAAGACCATTACCAAGGTCTCAGTTGACCTACCGTCTCTCTACATTGTCAGTCTGAAAGAGCTTTCGAACTGCCTTTTTCAGTTTCATTCCCTGCAACTATTTCCAAAGAGCGTGGCTTGATTTCAATACAAACTATATCACATAACTTTATGCTTTACAACAAATTTAGATTCGCTTAAACTTGGGGCGACATTTGAATCATTAATGCCTCCAAGAAACACCAAAAATTGCTCCCGCCGGTCACTATAATTATGTTCAATCTTCTGTATGATGTAAAAACCCAAAAGCCAAAAAAAAATCAGACGTATTTATTGCAGTAACAGTTTGGCGGCTGTGTTGTTTTTGTTGCCGGCGTCCATTGAATTATGGACTTACAGACAATTTTGAAAACCAAAGATTGATGACTCTTCCAACTTCTTTCGAACACTGCCTTGCCAACTCCATTTTCTCTTATAAAATTTTAATGCATTTGTAAAAATACGTTAGACCTATATATCAAATTGACGTCTTTCTTCAAAGAAAAATTGTTTCCTTTGTGTATAAATCGGTAAACCGTGATATGTAAGGCATTTTACCAGTCAGTCTGTTGTTTTTTAGCACTGCGTAACGATATATAGAAGGTTGCTACTTTCTCATTTTAATTCATTTTATTGATTCAAGGCAAGTATCAGTATGAAGATGAAGTAATATAACTATATTTACTGTATTCTTGGGAAGTATAACTGTTTTCCGACTGTGTGGTGAAACAGTCCTTAACTGTTTCTTTTTTACGTTGGATTTGACATAAATTTTGTTGACACCACTTATCTGACATAGGTATGTGTGTATGTACTAGAAGTGAAACTATTTATGTCTTACGGAAAATAATAAATGTTTTATCATGTAAGGAGCAAATTGTTTGGAATTTGTTGAAATTTTATAATTACTTACTGCTCTAGTCTCGTCAGTGTCTACGGTTATTTCTAATTTTGAAACAAAAGGATGGTATCGTGATAATTTTTATGTTTTAAAAATTTTTAAAACAAGAGCTACAATATTACGTTCATTTTTATTTCTTGTATTATTATAATTCTGTAGGGCAGTAAAAAGTAATTGCAAAATACCCAAAAATGCTAATCTGACGACACGTGAATTAGTTACGTGACACGTAGAAAATAACCTTTTCGTCAGAACAAAAGCAATAGCGGACGACAGCTGATTACAGCTACAGCAGACCGGTAGAAATCATTCTCGGCGTCGTAGATGGTAATTTGGTATCCACCACTATTGCATGTGCCATTTGACAAACTGTGCTCCGTGGATTTTTCCGCCTTTGTTCTCGACTGACGTAATTAACGAACTTTCGTATACTTGTGTTCCTTCGGGTGCGAGTTATCTTCAAACTCAGCTTCAAATATTCATATTTCTATAACAGCGAATTTTTAATTTGAACTATTGACCATAATACAGTGTTATCGACGTAAATGTATACTTCATATATATATATATGAATTTCATGGATTTTTCAAAAATCATGATACACACCATCTCTCTAAGCATTAAATACTTATCTAATTCACATAAAAATAATTTCATGCCAGAAACTAGACCTCCAGCAGTCCAGTGTGATGCCAGTTTAAATGAACATCGCATGTATAGCAAATCCGAATAAAATTCCAATTTTGTCCGTTATGCTGTTAATGTTTCAATTTTATTGTAGTAGAACACCGCCGCTCTGGTTCCGAGTATTACTTTATTATTTGCAATAATGGGTTCAAGCGAGTAGGAGTGCTGGTGTTCCAGCTGTGAACTGTTTAGAGTTTTACGTAAGAGCAGGAACTATTGGAAAGTGCTCATTAACAATTACATTAAAGTTCGATTTCCAGTTTGTTGCTACCATTTTGACAACCTAAAATGGTAGAGAAGATATTAAATTGAAAATTAAATATCGTTTTAGTTACACCTACTTCTTAATTGAATCTGATTTGAGAACGGAAATACAGTTTAAAGTGAATTTGTCATCTATTTTTTATTAAATGGTGATGAATAAATAAAAAAATATCAAACCCACCCAGTTACACAAAGAACAAAAACGAATCTTCCCTTCTTTGATCGATCTGATGAAACTTTTGACTTATAAGTCCGGTGGAAGAATAATTAAAATGAAGCATGCGCATTTTAAATAACTTTGTGTGATGATGTTGTAGTTTAAATGATTGCATGCGCTCGAATGATTCACATACATGTACCGTGCAGCAGTGAGATTTTTATAACAAATAAACCAATTATAGATGCACGAGTGGTTCTGTTTTCCTTATACTTTCGTAGAAACTCGCGCTTAACAGCTTGATTCGTTGAATAGTTTTCTACACATCAAGAATATCAATAGAAATATTCATCATAGTACAGTCAAGCACGAGACACTAAGCTGCATGAGCTCCTCAACCGCGACCACTTGACCACGCACAGGAAGCAAAGAATGCAACAGGAGAACTCAATAGGACTAAAAGAAAACTTAGCCGTGACCGCACGTAGCAAATTTACATCACATCGACGAGTCAAAGTATTTGAACGTGGGACCGTTGGCTTCCGTATGTTGTGTTCTTGAACATATCACCGTATTTTTTCGATTTATTTCATTCAATCTCCCGCTCATCACACTCCAGCTACTTGAGCAGCAAAATACTGAAAAATGTCGCCAATTACAGAAAGTTCGAGCAATAAGCTAACTGTTACTGTGGTTTCTCTCGCGTACAAAATGGGCTATAATGGTGCTTATATTTGTTGGTAAGGAATATATATTACTCTGTTAACTGAATATGAAGTGTAAATAAGGCTTCAATCAAGAAAAAGAAGTTAAATCAGGTCACCGAAGGGGAACAAATTCGGCACTAGTGCTGTGAAAGTTTCCACCATCATGCACTGCAATTTTCTATATATAATTGCTAAATTAGTATATATTACCTTAATTTATTTATGCGCTAGAGATGAATTTCGCAATTTACGACTAAATTAGTTAAGATACTCTTAGACTACTCTGCCATAGATTCGTCGTTTTGGGCCGTCCACTCGAGTGTCTTTCTCTATTATTTGCGCCCTTCTCCTGCCAGTGGTGGTGAATTGTGCCAACTTCTACTACATGTATATGGCGGAGGAGCGCCGATGTCGAGATAGGATATTCCTAATTGCGCCTCCTGGCCGATTAGTATCACTGTGCGGATCGCCCTTTGGCGGAAATAATAATCCACTTGATGAAAGCCGTCATATTATGAGATACAAATAC
>LQNS02000211.1:21739362-21751411 GCA_001587735.2 Parhyale hawaiensis
ATGTCCGAATTATCCGAAACTCAAAACTAGGTGCTGGTTTCGAAAATTGAATTGACTATCAGATAATAAACTTGAACCGATTACTTTTGGCATGCTAACCCCTTTATCACAAAGTCGACAAAATCAGTCATATAGGTATGTCTGCATTATCCAGAACTTCAAACTGTGCATTGGTTACACCCGTTGAATGGTGTATCAGGCTCAATACAAGGTCTACAGATTCACTAAAACCTGTTGACATTTTCCAATCATTACCAAAGACTAGGACTGTTAGACAGTACGGGTTTCATAAACACTAACCAGACATAGTAGATGTGAACACAAATCCTGGAAGATTTGGCCAATAAAGGAGGCTAGATATCCCCCTTCTTATGGGTTGGACTTAGTACTATCTCCAAGCACCACAGTATCTTGGGGAAACGAGACATTAGAGAAGATGAAAATGTACCTTTAAAACTCAGAGAAGCGTAGCTTAACAATGAATCAACAAGAATAACTAGAAACGTGGATAAGAACACAGAAGTGGAGGAGATCCTTGAGAGTTAGTGAAAGCCTTAGCTCATCTGCGGTGTATATGCGAGCAAAGCCAATACCACTCGGTATGGGACATACCGACTAAGAATCGATATAAAAACAATGAAAAGCGTTTTGGATATACATTGTCGGAGCTAGGACAGTGCCTAAGGCACCTGATGCTAGAAATAACTGAAAAGAGGCCCCTGTCCTCCCTAGCAAGAAACGATCCTGTGGGATATGTACACCATTGGGTCCATACTGGCTGTAGTTTTGCCTTTGGTAAAGGAAAAAGTTGAATATCGGACAGGGAAGCAGGTACAGTGGGGTGCTGTCACGAAATTTAAGCAGATGAGCTTGTAAGGAAGAGGCTTCAAGAATCTTAATTTATGTGCACCCTCCAGCTCAGGGCGCCTCAGAACCCCTCTTTGCTCCATTAACTATGCTGTTGGTATGTTGGTGCTATCAACAAGGTACCTACTCTACTGGGAGGGAAGTCAGGGAACCACTGCAACTTGTAAGTAGTTAGAAATGTTCCAATGTACACTTTTGCAGTGGTGAGCATAACGCAGAGTACCTCTGGAGGATTGCTCTTTTCCCAGATCCCTTCGTTCTAGGCTGACTTTCTGCTCGTCGTGTCGAATGACTCGTGGCGCCCTGGCCCGGTAGCTATATTTAGCAGGAGCTGGGGGGGTGAAGGGGCCAAGAGGAAGAAAATCTGAATTTCCTAATTTAATTCCTGCACAGGAAAAGGGTTAAAAATCAGATTTTAGCCCAAAACCTCAAAATTTGACTACGACTATCAGCACATAGATGGACTTAGTCAAATTTTGTCTTATACATTATAAGCTACATACCTATGTACACTTGAATATTGCTGAGTACCGTACTTACCTGTCATTAAATAGTGTGACGACTCTACTGTCCTCCTGATTTGGAGTCCCCTCGAATTGCAGGTCAAGGTGCTACCAACAGAGGTACTCTGCCTTACACTCACCACTGCGAAAGTTTACATCGGAACATTCTAACTCTTTGTTATATTCTGTACCCCTAAGTGACCAACGTTCCCATTTTGGGAACAGCATAGAAAACTGGGAAGAAAATGGATTTTTAATTCTTTATGGTTTATATACTCTCATTAGACTCAATATGCATAACTTCTATGAAAATTCTGTTTAAATTCAACCTATTTTTTGGTGCCATCACTAATGGGTTAAACTTTAGGCTAAGTATTGCTGCACCATCCCTGAAAATGACAGGCAAAAAAAAAATTGTGATTTTATTGTTTTACTTTTTTCCCTTCATTGTCAGATATAGTGTGGCACTACTTAGCTTACAGTTTAAGCCTAGGGTAAGTGGCGTAAAGGAGACGCACATGTCCAATAGAGACGCATTTGCAGTGGGAAGACTGTGGCAGTGCGACCAAGCACTGCACAAAATGTTCAGAACCTGCAAAAAAGAGTTTAGGCTGATAGATATGTCTCCTAAACTCCCACCAAGAATGATGTATGATTGGATATTTCTCACAACGTCCAGCCGTCACACAGCCCAATGGAAACACAGGTGTATCTCCATTGGGCCAGTGCATCTCCTTTAGGCCCCTTACCCTATGTAGCGTCGACCGGGGTGATTCAACGCACTTCGTACGCCGGGGTAAATAATCGCAGTGGACTTTTCACCTCAAAAATGAAAAAAAGAGGAAAACTGAATG
This sequence comes from Parhyale hawaiensis, assembly GCA_001587735.2. Classification (NCBI taxonomy): domain Eukaryota; kingdom Metazoa; phylum Arthropoda; class Malacostraca; order Amphipoda; family Hyalidae; genus Parhyale; species Parhyale hawaiensis. Next base: position 21,741,587 of record LQNS02000211.1, read on the forward strand.
CACCATCGGAAAGCCCATCTTTTNAACAAGCGAGTTGTGGTGCAAACGACAGATACTCTGGCTACCGCTCACCACTGCAAAAGTGTTCATTGGAACATTCTAACTATTTGTTATGACGCGTAAATTATTAAATGACTTATCACTACGTACATGTGCCACACAATGTTAGCTTCCAATGTTTTCCTAAAATATACCGATACTGATTGCAGCTTTCTGACAACCACTAAAAACTGATTCTTGTTAGGAGGGTCATAATTATCAGGATTTGCGGCAGGAATTCTTATGATTACGACACGCTGTTGGTATGTCGGTGCTATCAACAGAGGTACTCTACTGGGAGGGAACAACGGCAAGTAGTTAGAAATGATCCAATGTACACTTTTGCAGTGGTGAGCATAATGCAGAGTACCTCTGGAGGATTACTCTTTTCCCAGATCCCTTCGTTCTAGGCTGACTTTCTGCTCGTCGTGTCGAATGACTCCTGGCGCCCTGGCCCTGGTATATACGGTATAGCAGAAGCTGAGGGGGTGAAGAGGCCAAGAGGAAAAAAATCTGAAATTTCACAATTTAATTCCTGCACAGGAAACTGGTTAATCATCAGATTTTAGCACCAAACCTCAAAATTTGACTACGACTATCAGCACATAGATGGACTTAGTCAAATTTTGTCTTATACCTACTTACATTATAAGTTAAATACCTATGTACACTTGAATATTGCTGAGGACCGTACTTACCTGTCATTAAATAGTGTGACGACTCAACTCTCCCCCTGATTTGGAGTCCCTTCAAATTGCAGGTCAAGGTGCTACCATTAGAGGTAGCTACTCTGCCTTATGCTCACCACTGCAAAAGTTTACATTGGAACATTCTAACTAGTTGTTATATTCTGTACCCCTAAGTGACCAACGTTCCCATTTTGGGAACAGCATAGAAAACTGGAAAGAAAATGGATTTTTAATACTTTATGGTTTATATAGGCTACTCTCATTAGACTCAATATGCATAACTTCTATGAAAATTCTGTTTAAATTCAACCTATTTTTTGGTGCCATCACTAATGGGTTGATCTTTTGGCTAAGTATTGCTGCACCATTCCTGAAAATGACAGGCAAAAAAAATAAAAAATGGTGGTTTTGTTTTATTTTTTTCCATTCATTGTCAGATATAGTGTGGCAATACTTAGCTTACCTACAGTTTAAGCCTGGGGTAAGTGGCGTAAAGGAGACACACATGTCCAATAGAGACGCATTTGCAGTGGGAAGACTGTGGCACTGCGACCAAGCACTGCAAAAATGTTCAGAACCTGCAAAAAAGAGTTTAGGCTGATAGGTATGTCTCCTAAACTCCCACCAAGAATAATGTATGATTGGATATTTCTCACAACGTCCAGCCGTCACACAGCCCAATGGAGACACAGGTGTGTCTCCATTGGGCCAGTGCATCTCCTTTAGGCCCCTTACCCTTTGTACAATTTGTTAGTAATCTGCAATCTGGATTGCAGAATGATTACGGTATATGCTATAGTATATTAATATAGCTAGATCATTATTGCCTAACTCCAGTACTGTACATTTATATAGCTAGTTACCTATTTTGTGTCTATTGCGGTTGCAATATCCCGGTCAGCCTATTCTAGTACCTACCCATAGTATTGATCCCCCCAACAGGTGGTGGAGCTGCTCAACCAAGCCACTCTCTTGCCATCAGAGAAGCAACGCATTGAACTGTTGAGTCAGGTGCAGGAGCTGGTGGTGCATAGAGAACCTGAGTTGCTAGATACTTTCTATGAAGAGATCGTGGCCTTCCAGAGTGATAAGAATGCTGATGTCAGGAAATGGGTCGTTGGGTTTATTGAGGAAGCCTGGTAAGAAAATTGTTATCTGATTTCCTTGTCTAACAGCTATGTGATGAATTTCATATTCCTAATCCAGTGAAGTTAGATTGAATTTGTAATGAGAAAAGTATGAAAGAATACTGCTATGCATAGCTAACTGCTATCATTGACATATTCACTATTTTTCTGTATTGAGGTAGATACTAATAGGTAGGTAGCTACTGTCTTCATTCTAGGAAGTGGGTATAAAATGCTAAAATTGTAGCTACTTGCTACCTCTGGTAGGTATCATATATAGCTACTTCTGTAGCTAATGTTCTGTTCCTCTGCCCATGAGTTTGTATTGTTCTTGATCTGATAGGCTACATACGGCATAGCTAGGTATATACCGTACCAATAGCTACCCCTTACATACAGTAACTAGCTACAATCTGCCTAGTGGGTTTTTGTTACAGTTCCTTGCAGTGATTATTTTTGCATTCTTTAGCAGTCGCATGGTAAAGTAATCGCTACCAGTAATAGTTTAGCTACTTATATTATAATACAGTACTGATAATATTAGCTATAGCCTGATTGGAACTTATACAATTGGCTTACCCACTTGCCCTTTGTAATATGGTGTGTCATTCATTGTATTAATAGCAAGAAGGATGGACGTATGTTGCCCCTACTGCTGCCCAACGTCCAGTTGCTACTGGAGGACAGTGGCGTCAGTGTGGTGAAGCGCTGCATTCAAGCCACGGCTCCTCTGCACAAGTGCACACTCGTGTGGATCACACAGGCTCACACCATCACCTCAGACATGGAGCTTGCTTGGATCATCCTCAGTGGCATCAAAGCCAAGGTCGCTGCCATGGTTGATCATGAAAATGATGGGTGAGTTTCATCTTTTCAGTGTGTGATGATGGCCAAAGTTCCAAAACACTAATTGGGTGACTTTTTTCCTGCTGGCAAAAGCTCAAAACTGCTGATTGGGCGAATGGCTTAAAGGCCTGAAAATGATTGAGTAGGTTGCGTTAGGAGGTTAGGTATGTGTTTGTTGAGTTTATCTGTCCATCTTTTTTTCTCAGTGGCGTAGCTGAAAAAGTTACAGACTGATATTTTTTTTAAATTTGCAGATGTTATTGGTATTACCTACTTGGAGCAAATGACCACATTTTTGTGTTGCTCTATTTGTCAGTTTGTTTTATGTTTGTCAGTAACATAACTCTAAAAGTTGCAGTAGGTATGTACAGATGTGCATGGAATTTGTACGAGTATTTATTTAATGTGTTAAAAAGACACAAACCACCAAATTTTGGTGATGACCAGTTTGTTCATTTCTGTGTTTAACTAGCCAATCAGAATATAAATCAAAAAGTTCACCATGGATCTTCAAGAAAATTACAGAAGCTTTTATTTTCATGAGGCACAAATGACCAAAACTTGAAGATCATGATGATGAATCCTAATTACAGGACCAATGTGAATTTTTTCATTAAAATTGCCTAGCTTGGCCGAGGTAGGTACTAGGTATGCACTCTTAATGCTGTAGTTGCGTATATAGCTACTGTAATTGTTTTTCAACTGGTCATGATGGCTAAAGGACCAAATCATATTTGGGTGAAAGTTATTTGTTTAATATCTGTGTTCTTCTTCAAGACTTATGTTTAGTGCACAAAGTGGTATCTAGCTTCTACCTAGGCTACCATTGGTAGCTAAGGGTTGATGAGTTCATGAAACTGCTTTGCTGTTTTTGCAGCAAAATGACAGCTTACAGCTACAATGTGTGACTAGCAAACTGCTAGGTATTTTTTCTCCGCAATATGGTGAAATATGTATTCAATTGCCATTGTTTAAATGATTTTTGCCATTGTTTATATTTTATTCTTCCCAAGTATGGAAAATATAATTAAGCCCTTTATTGAGCACGTGATCATATATGGCTATTTTTATTTTCATTCCTGTGAAAGCGTTTTTTTTTTTTTCTTTTTTTGTCACTCCCCCTTCAGGGGGCATAGGATGAGCCATAGAGTTAGATTCACCTATCCTATGTTATAGGGAGTAGGTAGCACCCCCAGAGGGTTTGTGTAGGTTACCTGAGCTAATAGCTAGGCCTTTGGGGCTTCCACTTTCATACTCCTACTGATCTTAATGTTGTCTGTTCTTCCTCTTCTTTCCTAACTTGTTGTTCCCATGTTCATTGATCCTGGGTGGGAACACCTTCGTGCATGGGTTCCCCCTTTTTCCTATCGACATACCTACTATGTGTCCCTTCCTTTTCCTCTTTAGAAGAGCTTAGTACTTATTTAGGGAGGCTTAAATCATCTTATACTACCTACTACCTACTGTTTTAGTCAACCAGTAATAATTTATCACATTCCCACTTGTGATAGAGTCTTGCAGTTGGAGTTCCACACTGCACAATGGTTTTCTCAGTCATGCTGATGATATAGGGGACTTCAATGACTAGCTAACTGTTGTGATATACTAAATTAAATGCACTAAACCACCAAACGCAACCCTTTTGTGGAATAGGTCATGAAAATATATAGCTATACTGTAGATGTGAAAACATCTTACCCTCCCATTTTTTTCAGAAAAAGTTCGCAATTCTACAAAATTCACCAAGTCCACATAGCTAGTCCATAAAGTCCACCAAATGCACAAAGGCCACCAAGTTCACAAATGCCCATAACCAGGCCCATACAGTAGCTACTTGCTAATTACCTCCACCGAGGAGGTAATGTTTTCGTCGGGCTTGTCTGTCTCTCTATCTGTCACTAAGATAACTGAAGAAGTTAAAGACGGATTTTGACGAAATTTATCAGGATTGTTAGGTATGTTAGGAGGAACAGATGATTAACTTTTGGTGAAGATCTGTCTTTCCTTTTGTTTGTCTGCCTCACTTTTCTCACAATGCCGTAACTCAACAAGTTATGGACGGATTTTTATGAAATGTGCATTGAGTTGTTAGGTAACTATTTCATGAAGAGCAAATGACCAAATTTTCGTGATGTGTTTGTGTGTTTGTGGCCATGTTTGATTTTATGCTTGTTAGCACAATAACTCATGAAGTTTTGAATGGATCATTATGAAACTTGCAAGAGTTGTTGGTAATGTTAAAAGACATAGCTAAATGATTAAATTTTGGTACAGATTGGTTGGTTTGTTTGTATGTTTGATTTAGGTTTGTTATAGCCTAATGTTTGTTTGCAGCATAGTATCTCAAGAAGATATGTGTGGATCTTCAAAAATATGCAGAAATTGTAAATACTAACATAAGGCACAAATAATTAGATTTTGGAGTTGATACAAAGAAAATCATAGTCTCTGAGCCAATATGTATGTTTCATTACCGTTGCCTCACTTGGCGGAGGTATGCGCTCTCAGAGTGCTCTAATTAATAATCCACTCCCGGGTTTTTATTCAGGATACTGTTTTGGGAAGGCTTTGGATTGACGGACAAACAGCTCTTTATTATAGAAGAGATTGGGAAGGCTTCAGACAGACAGCTGTCTCAATATAGTATAGATTTTTTTTCGAGTTGTAAGTGTTCACTCTATATCTCACCGTCATTTGATCATACTCTTGATGTGCAGTGTCCGCACGCAAGCCATCAAGTGCATGGAAGCCATCATCCTAGTGCAGACTTATGCAGAGCCCTCCTCACAGCTCAGGGAGAAGGAACAGGCGCCTTTCTGTCTCGATGATGTTCCTCTCACCCTTAAACTCACACGTCCAAGAAAGTTAGAAGACGAAGCAAAGTAAGCTTGACAATTACCTATATTTATTTGGCCTGCAAGTAATGGTTTGGTCTCTACATCACATGAAGGTGTCTACTGTCAAACAATAAATGGGACTTGATTACATACCGTACTATTCGGGTAATGCAGCTCTTATAATTTGTTCTGTCTGAACCGTTGTCAATATTGGTATGATATTCGTTTTGTATAGTTTTTACTCATGCAATTTATCTGATGTGTTTGACCACTGCATTTCCTATAGGTAGCGAGCTACTCTTTTAATGTTATTGTTGAGAGTTAAATAACTACCGTAGTGAAGTAAGTAGTGAAGTACAATGATAACAATTGATCAGTGCGGGGTGTTTTATTTCACAATCAAAAATTTGAAGTTCTAATAGCTCGTGGAAGATTTTTTCTTGTTCAAGTCATTTCGAATCCCGGAATCAGGAATGCAAACTAGTCCATGACTGTTGAATTGTAGTCCGCGAATACCGATTTTCTGTTGCATTTGAATTGTTTAGGCCTGCACACGCACTATCGCAATCTCGGATTTTTTCCTTTTATTTTCACTCCCATGATCAAAAGTCTTGACTTCATATACAATCGTCTATCTTGTGCTAAAAGAACGCCATATTTTCGATCATGGAAAAAACCTCTACACTACGATGAATTATGAACACATTTCAGTATGCTGTGGCATAATATAGGTAGCATATTGAATTCACTAATTTCTCTTACAGACAAATGCTGCAGAAGTTGGTGAACTTCCTGGGCAGCATACACATTAGTTCTGTGAATTTGATGACGTGCATGAGTTCCCTTGTGATATTGGCCAGGGCTCGACCCGTGTTTCTGCCATCTGTGGTGCAGTCGCTGGAGCTTCTGCATGGTGAGCGTGTAGTGTTGACCTAAATTGGAGGGAGTCTCGGTGGCTGCTGCCCTTACCTCGAGCGCTAGTAGGCTTCATAGACCATAGCCTCTAGGCTTAGGATTGCACGGTACTGAAGCTAGCTACATTCTGTGTGAGTGCGAATCTTAGCAGTCTACCACGAGGGCTTACCTACTCATGGTTGCATTATTATGATACCTAAGTAACACTTTATGGAATACCAGGATATCTGAAACGCTGCCAGCCGTATCATAATTAATAATTTAGGAGTAGTGATGTTTTGTGCCCACTTAGCCTCCATATATTTTCCTAGGCCATAGGGTTAGGTTCGCCTATCCTATGTTATAGGGCGCGGCGACCCCAGGGGGCTCGTGTAGGTTACTTTATCCATTAGCTAGGCCTTCGGGACGTCTGCCTTTCGTGCCCACTTTGCTTCCTTCCCATCTTTTTCTCCTACTGATCTTTCTTCCATCTGCTCTTCCTCTTCTTTCCCCATTTGCTGTTCCCATGCGCGTTGATTCTGTGTGGGAACACCCTCGTCAATGGGTTCCCCGTTTTTATCATTCTATATGTCCCTTCTTTCTTCCTCTATGATATCGTCTTTGTTGTGGAAACGAAGACTTAACTTCTGAATACAATAATAACTATAAGCTAATAATCAATTTTCCTACTCCTGCTAACAGTAATTTTTTCCCCTCTCTCTTCTATTCTTATGCACTGTTTCCTTACGCAGTGTTCCTCACTGCTGAAGTCGAACATGTTTATTGGTGCACGACACATCTCTTGTATCTACCTCTCTCTGTGTCGGAGTGTTTGTGTAAACGATGAGGTATATTCGATGTATTCAATTTACTCCCAAAGCTTCTCTCCTCTCTGCCCTCGCCACACCACTGTATTGCCGCTGGAGGATAAAACTTTCTCTGTCTATCATTTGTGGATGCTACAGTCTCTTCTCTTTCCCTACAGCCAACCTGCCTCCCACCTTATCCAAGTCACAAGTCAACAGCGTGCGGAAGCATCTAAGGTTGCAGCTCATCAACATATTGAAGCATCCCAGTGCCGGGGAGTTCCATGACAGTATTGTGGCTGTTCTCACGGACTTGGGCATGAGCAACAGTGAGGTTCGTGTGTGTTCACTTTTACGCCGTTTATTTTACTCTACAATAATATTGCTTGCGTATATATTCATGTCTGAGTTCGTTTATTTTAATGTCATTACATTCCCCAAGAAAAGACTGAGGCTCTGACGAGGTAAAGCAAAGAAAATTTGGTGTCTGTAGTAGCTACGTGATCTTACTGTTCGTATTCCAGTGCGAGGCGTGTGTGGTATTGGCCGCATTAATAACCCACCCCTCCACAACCACTACTCCTGACTTCTTATTTTGTAGACTATGTAAAAACTTTGCACTTTGAACGATGGTGTCAGCGTCTAAAGCTTGGGTGATGAAACTTATTCGTATCCCAGCATTTTTTTCTCTGTGCAGATCAACAAAGCTGTGCCCAACAGAGAAGAGCTGAGGCGTCTTGCCAAGAAACGGGAACGGGCCAAGGCTGCGGCAGCCAAAAGAGATGATGCCAATGAATCTGTGGCAAGAAAGCGCGCTAGATTGCACGGCTCCACCTCTACTGCTCCACCCAAGGAGTCTCCGGATGACAAAAAGAAAAGTAGCGCATCAGATGACCTGTCATCAACACTGTCTTCTCTGAAGAAAATAAAGACTGAAGTTACAGATAGCAAAAAAGGAGAAAATCTCGAGGAAGAAGAGAACGAGAGCGGTGGTACACTACTAGAAATGACCTCAAAATGGGTCCTGCAAAGGCTATCCATTGAAAAAGTCACCGAGCTTGTCATGACTAGCATGGTAAGTTGTGCTTATCTACTACAATAGAACTCCTTAAAACAGAGAAAGTTTCTGGAAATGGGATCTCCCAAAATAGGAAAAAAATCCAGATACGTTGACTGTATGCTACGCCTCCTGGCGTGCTCGGCAATAGACGACACCATATTAAGCAACCAGCAGAAAGGTGTAGTAGCGACTACTTGTTTGGTAGTGTATTCAATATTATGTGACTTCTTGATGTGACGTTGGCAAACGTTTTATAAATGTAGGGAAACGACCATAGCTGCTGTAAAACTTATCTGGAAACGGCGACTTCTCCTGTGTGCTCTATGTCCACAAAAAGAACTAGCTATGAGTTTGAGTTTAACTGTGGCATGTTTCCGACGAGAAAGCTTAGTTCAGACATGGGTCCACTCGAGCTCTCGAATAAATATATAGAAGCTGCGCTTGCGAACTTAATACACTACTACTAAATATATATAGTAGTTTTCCCGTTTATGTCAAGTCAAATCCCTCCTACACTAATATACGGCAAGATAGCTCGATGTTGATGTATCACTTCCCTTACAGCTGTCTCTGCCAGCCACCATGCCGGGGCTGTTCAGCGCAGGCTACACGCCAGTAGCAGGTGCTGGCACACCTCCCCAGAAGCAGCAGCTGTCACGACTGCTGGCATCGCAGCTGGTGGCCGCCAACGTCTCTCCAGTCGGTGCCCTCCCTCCCCAGGCCGCCGCCGCTGCCGAAAAGGAGAAAGATGACGAGGCTTTGGTGGGTCATGTGACATACCTATTACCCGGTTGTTCGTTGGGGCCCATGCTCCTCTCCCCGGGGATCAGAACGTTATTCTCATCTACAAATATTCATTTCTCGTTCCTTCTATGATTACACATGATCATCTTTCAATGACCAAGTGAAACAATCTCTCCAAAGCTGTAGCCCATGACATTAGCTTCGTTACGCTCGTCCGTCCTATGTTATGGTTAGCCCTTAGGGAGCACAGGATGGGCCATAGCCTAGTGTTAGGTTCGCCCATCCTATGTTATGGGGCCCGGCAACCCATTGGGGCTCGTGAGATAACCTTAGCCATTAGTTTGGCCTGCGTGACGTCTGTCGTTCGAGCCAACTTTGCTTCCTTCCCGTTTCATATTCTTACTTGCTCATGCTTTATTTTGTTCATCCTCTTCTTTCCCGACTTATTGTTTCCATGCGCTTTGATCCTCCTGTCAGGGAACACCTTCGTGTATGGGTTCCCCATTTCTATGGACATACTCCCTAATAGTCCCTATAGCTATGTCCCTTGTTCTTTCCTCTGTGATATTGTTCCGCTCGGAAACGGAGAGTTAAACTTTCTGACTATAACTGTCTTTTGATGAATCACGCCCCAAAAAACCCTGTAGGTTACATTAGCAGACCTATGTTGATCGTAGGGCTGAGGCTAGGCGTGTGTATGAGGAGGCACAACGTCGTCTGAGGCAGCGTTCTAGGGAGTCTCTGCTGAGTATTGACCATCCACATCGTTGGTGGAGTGAGCTA
>LQNS02000211.1:21752058-21763091 GCA_001587735.2 Parhyale hawaiensis
TTTCTGAGCGAACGCAGAGTGTGTCACATGAGGCGTTTTGAGCGCCTCAGTCGGTGTGGTGTCTGGCGTCCCTCAGGGCAGTGTGCTTGGCCCGCTGTTGTTTGCTCTCTATACTAGTGACATGTTCTCTTCGCTTGAAAACACGTTGATCAACTATGCCGACGATTCCACTTTGATGGCAATGATACCTGCTTCTCGCCTGCGTGATGCTGTCGCTCAGTCTGTGAATAGGGATTTGTCACGCATTAGTGCATGGTGCTCGGCCTGAAGTATGAAGCTCAATGCCAGGAAGACCAAGTCGATGATTATCAGTCGGTCTCGGACACTTGTACCGCAGCATACCCAACTGGAGATTGATGACACTTTACTTTAGGAGTCTAGCTCCTTGGAGATTCTTGGTGTTGTCTTTGATGAGGAGCTTACTTTTTAGCCGCATATTAGGAGGTTGGTGTCACGTGCTTCCACTAAGATTGGGCTCCTGCATAAGGTGAATTTCGTGTTTGGTGATAATCAGGTTGCCCGCAGATGTTTTTGCTGCCTGTGTTGGAGTATTGCTCATCGGTCTGGGCTTCAGCTGCTGACACTCAGATGCGTCTGATGGACCGACTTGTTAGTTAGTTCAGCCAGCAGGCTGGGCGCTGATAATGATCTAGTGAACCTGTCCTACAGGAGAGAGGTTGCTGGACTCTGTATGTTTTATAAGGTTTGCAACAATAAAAGACATTAGTTGTATTCATCTGTTCCAGCCCTCAATGTTTCAAGGAGGATTACACACGCTGCGGTTGACGCGCACTCTTTCACTTTGGAGACTGTTTGATGCAGAATTCGTCAGTTCAGTCGGGGCTTTGTACCCTGGTCTGTTGGGGTTTTGAATTCATTGCCGGCATTGGCTTTTGGTCGTGTTGGCCAGCAGGCGTTTAAGTCAGCTGTTAATGGTTTTTGTTGGATTTTTTTAGCAGCTTTTCGGGCTTCCCGTTGTTGCAAACTGCTTCATTTGGGTTGTACAACCTGTCCCTGGCGGCCCGGGCGTGAAGTTTTAATAATGATGATGTTCATATTGTAAATAATGAATTGTTGTGTTTTTCTTTTCCCGAATTACTGCAATCACGTGCGTTGATCCAGTGTACGAACATCGTTTTGTGTATTTTCGGCGTACTATATGTCTCCCTCTTCCTTATGAAATACCCCACAGTGTCTTAAGTAGGCTAGAACTAATGTATAATCTAATGAAACGTGATGTCAATGTACTGAATTCGCTTTATATCACACAGAGATTAGGTGTTGCTGGTGTTGACAGCGATGACGAAAGTCCTCTGGTGTCGTTCCTAGGCAGTCGGCCACCTCAGTGTAGCGTAAGTAGTTTCTGTTTCATACCTACCAGTTACTTTCACGAAATTGCTAAAAAAACAACATGTCACGTCCTCTTGCTAAGTTTTTCTTTTGCTGTTCTTGTAACACCATGTGTTTGATTGCCTAACTATTGACAGAGTGGGTAGGGGACGTTTGTGCTCATTGTGAACGTACTGTTAATTGAGTATACAAATAGTCTTCATTGTACTAAATGCGCTTAAATACCGTTTTCTAGTCACATTATGCTTGCTGAATAGTTTCTGTCAATTACTCTTCGTTTATATTTCAGATTTTATAAGCCTGAGGATGATGCACTATACATCGAAACGTTTCTTTTATCTCGACGTTTTTTGGACTGGCCTGAAGGTTTATAAAGTTTTCTAACACTATGAATACAGGTGTTTTTTAATAACCCTTACACGTATTAAACTGGAAAAAAATTAGTGTCTTACGAATTCATCCACTATCTTCGTAGTTTCTCAAATCCCTGCCATGTTACATACACCACGAGTACAAAAGCAACTAGAGCACTCCGAGAGCACATAGCTACCTCCGCCAAGTGTGGCAACGGTAGCAAAAAAATTCAAATTGGCTCTGAAACCATAATTTTCTTTGTATAAACTCCAGAATATAATCATTTGTGCCTTTTTATATTAATAACAGCTTGTTCAATTTTCTTGAAGATCCGTTCATAACTTTTTGAGTTATACTGTTTACAAACGTTATGACAAACATGAGTCAAACATACAAACGAACGAACCAATCTGCACCAAAATTTGATCATTTATGTCTTTTAACATCATTAACAATCTCTATAAATTTCATAATGATCCATTCCCTATTTTTTGAGTTATTGTGCTAACAAGCATAAAATTAACAACAGTGACAAACGAACGAACGAACAAACAGATTGTCACCAAAATTCGGTCATTTACTCTTTGTTATATAGCTACCTAACAACTCATGTTAATTTCATCAAAATTCATTCATAACTTTTTGAGTTATGGCATCAAGAAAAGTAAGGCAGACAAACAAACGGATGGACATATCTTCACCAAAAGTTAATCATCTGTTCCTCCTAACATACCTAACTGTCCCTGTAAATTTCATCCAAATCGGTTCATAACTTTTTGAGTTATCTTGGTGACAGACAGACAAAGAGACAAGCAGACAGACAAACAAGACGAAAACATAACCTCCTTGGTGGAGGTAATAATCCCATGTGTATTTTATATTTTGCATATCGTTCCACAGTTATCATCCAGCAATTTCCTGCACTGTTATCATTTTGCAGGTTCCGCCTCCCGTACTCCCTCCTCCCGTGCTGGCACCCATCCGCCACAAGATCCAAGCTGTAAAGCTGTCAGACATAACACCCTTCCTGTCAGTGCCTCAGCAGCGCAGCCTTGGCACCACCCTCACCCGCAGTCTTCTCAGAGGCTACAAATTCAAAAACCTCAGCAAGGACGACAAGAAGCACAGGCAGGCCATGCTAGCTAACATTTTGTCCATGGCCTCTCCTGAAGAAACCGCAGGTGCGCATCATATCTTTGTTTTTGTCTAGGCAAATACTTGTATTGTATTTATAATTGCGCTTGCCATTTGCTGTTGCAACAGGTTACAACCCTGTCATGCACAGCGTACCATATTTTCCGCGATACTCAACAGTGCTAGGTATTTGTCTAGAGGAGGTAGCTAGCTATTCAAAATTGTTAAGAGCTGCCTCACTTGTCAAGGCCTAAAACCTTTCATTTGACTACCTCACACAGCCAGCGTAGGATGCGCGAAGTGATAGACCAAACACACTCCTGGAATTCACTGATATTTCGTCCATGTTTCATTTGGCCTCGTCGTTTGTAGGTACATTACCTACTGTGTTATTGTTCAGGGCCTGGTCGTCTGATGTTATGGAGAGCTGTGCTCCCAGGGAACCCCATTGGTCTCCTCAGCTTTACTTGAGCTTCCAGCACTTTTTCTCTCACTATTGACACTTTGATCTGCTCTTCTTCTTCTTCTTTCGTGATAGGTTATGTATCCATACCTACTTTATGTCCCTTCGTCTTTCCCTCTTGATCCTTTAAAGCAGCGAAAAGCATGAACTGTTTTATATTATTTATAATAGTAATAATAATGTGGATCAGAGAAAACTAATGAGTAGGCTCACTTCCCCTTACGGGATGGATCATTGGTCCGTTCACTGATCAGTACCTAACCTGTGTGGTTGTTATTGTCTCCCAGAGATGGAGAAAATCCTTCTTAGCGACCTCCCTCTGTATGCTGATCTCGTCGAGATGTGGCTGTTCTCCGTACACGCTGCGGCCAGCGACTTCACCCAGCTTGGCAGGATGTCTGGTGAGCCTTCTTTTCGTTTCTTCAGTGGCATCGTTGTATTTCCTTACCATCATTTCTTTTTCAACGTGTCTGGGACCGTTTGCTTAACCCTTTCGATACTGACGGTACGTATATGTCCCGCATCAAAGTTTTGATTATTAAAACCAGTGCGTTGTTTCTTTCCCTGGGACTGTGGACAACATATTTAACAATCCGTCGGAAGTCAGTGGTAGCATTTTATCTACGACTGAACTAAACTGTAGGTGAGCTCAAGTGACTACAATGATAGTGTCTTCTATGAGACTCCTACGGAACCTCATAAAAGAGCAAAATTTCCGTAGCGAAAGGGTTAAAGCTTCACATTGTACTGTTTTAAACATTGCTCAGTGTGGATGTTGAAGGGTTAAGGCCCCGTGACAAAAGTTCTGCCTGCGATTCCACATCATGTTATGGAGCCACAAACAGGCTAACGGTAATGATGTCATAAAGCGAACATGTTTTGTTTTCATTGGACGGGACTTACGCCAGAGCTGTACTATACAATTGCACGTACAACTTGATTAACGGATGTGCTGCTCGCATGTTGCCTCATACATAGCCTATATATGTAGTCAAATTCGTTAGCATCGAAACGGTGCCTTAGTTTACAACCGCCAAACAACTTGTGCGTGCTGTTGTAGAGTGCGGCCGCGGGCAGTAGGCGTGACGTCAGTGCTGGCCAGCATGGCATGGTTCAGGTTGTGACCATCCCAGTAGGGCTTCTCATTCTTGATGCCACAGCTTCTATCTCACCTCACCAACAGGCTTCGTGGCTATGGTGCCGGGGCTACACTATACTATCGCACGCTCAACTTACGAGCTCACGCTCAGCTCGCACTTCATTCAGTTTAATTATTTTCCAGCGGTATCCTAGACTCTGATTTTCAGCGTATAATCGAGCCGACGTGTTAGCTGAACGTCTAAGTTGCTTGTGCGTTTGTATTGTGTATCCCCGGCATATGGTTCATTGAACTAGTTGACTCCATGGATGCTCTGAGAGTTATATGAGCAAGTCATATATTGATGGTTTGTCAAGGCTGGTTGCTCACTGTGCTATCATATTTCATTGAACTGTCGCTGTGGTGGATCAGTGAATGCTCGTCTTGTGCCGAGGCCACTTATGCAGTCGCACTCACAACTGGAAGCGAGGAGACTGGGCAGGCAGCTCATTCGTCGTGATGGAATATATTTAAATTCAGTTACGACTTGAAAGCTGCGCATTCTCGCATCACGTTAATTTTGCAGATGTCTAGTGTGGCCGCGGCATCTGACGTGGGCACACCTGCAACATGTGGCGATGTTAGAAAAGGATCCCTGGTACTGGCTGCCTGTAGTGTGCAGTTGTGTGTGTGGCTTGAGACGTGACGTGTGGCGACATAGCTGCTCTCTTATGGAACGTCACTAGCACCTGTGGATATAGGGAAATGACGTTATTTAGCTATATGACCACACATGTTACATTACGTGATAGCGCAGTTAGTTGAGCACTTGGTTTGTCATTTTAGGTAGGTACTATATAATATGCCACTAGTTACTTCATCACGATTAATATTACTAATTATCGCTCTGCAGATAACATCACTGACGCTTCCGTTTCTGGTCACATGTTTTTTGCATGTTTTTTAGGTAAATCTAAACAAGGCAGCATAAGGCGCACCAGCCGGCAGGACTACAGCGAGCTGCTGTGCAGCATCGTGCGCAGCGTGGCCCCTCAGTGCTCTGACGTCGCTTACAGAGAGTGAGTGTTGCATGCGGTGACTGTGAGGTGCTGTGCATGAGCGACATTCAGAAGAGTCTTGATATTCAATAGATTTTTTTTCTCCTTATGGTACTGACGGTAACTCGCGAGACCAGGATCAGTTTCGGGTTTCAAAATCAGAAAATTGTTCATTGCTCTGAAAATCTAACAGCATTTTCCCTAGTCAAACAACTAAAATTTTACCGGTTTTGGTTTACATTTCAAGGTATACTGTACCTGAATTATTTATAACCATTAAGTAAAGTTTTCATTGAGCATATGAGAGCATATTCGTGCATGATGAAAATTTCCTTAGCAAAAGGTTAACTGCAAGTTTGTATTTCCCCTTGCGCGTGTTAGATATTATTGCTGCCTCACTTCGCACCCTAGCTCTGGAGAAGCTGTTGTCGCCGCCACCCCCTTGTTTCGGCGTAACTTGTGCCAAATGTTGCTGCTTTCCTGTCCGTCGTTACGTCATTATTCCTGGAAGGAGGCCTAAGAGTTTCCAAGCAAGTATGGCCGTGGGCCTCTTCAGGGGGCATAGGATGGGCCGTAGGGCTAGGTTAGTTAGGCTCGCCCATCCTGTGTTACGGGGCGCGGCGACCCCAGGGGACTCGTGTAGGTTACCTTAGCCATTAGCCATGCCTTCGAGACGTCTGTCTTTCGTGCCCACTTTGTTCCCTTTCATTTTCATTCTCCTACTTGCTCATACTTTATTCTCATCTTCCTCTTCTTTCCCGACTTGCTATTCCGATGCGCTTTGATCCTGGTGGGAACACCTTCGTGCATGGGTTCCCCATTTCTATTATCATACTATATGTCCGTTGCTTCTCTGTTAGGTCGCCGTTGTGAAAACGGAGGCTTAACTCTTCCATATAATCCTGCCGTGGCTGAAGTGACATCACTATAGGAAATCAGAAGTAACTCTACAGGAACGCGACTTGTGCTACAGAAGCTTCTTGAAGAAGCTTTGCTTAGTACTGAGTAGGCATAGACTTGCATTGGTGCTGTTGAACACCGGTAATTAGATGTACTTCAGCAGCCGTTGCCTCTGATGCCAAGCGCTCATGTTGAGAAGTCAAACAATACAACACCAGTATGACATCGGCTTACTCTTATGGGACGTCATCAAAATTGGTTATTCTTAACCCTGCGACTAGCTTCGTATCTCAAGATAGTTACTTGGTTCGCGTTACCAATTTGCTTAACTGTAACGGCGTTGTGTGTTATCATTGTGCACCAACTACTATACATGCCACAGTTTTTTTTTGTGCATGCAATTTCTGACGGACTACCTTTGCTCTCCTCCCTCCAGTATTTTATCCCGCCTCTTGCTGTCGTGCCCGTCGGTGCCAGTGTCGGTTGTGTCTGCGCTGGTGGAGTGCGCCGTGTCGGAGAACAACTCGGGCCATCTGGTGCCAGTGGTGGCTCCTCTACTGAGAGATCTCGCCCTCTGGCGCTCCAGTGTGTCTGCCCACACCCTTGCTATGCTCTGTAGCCTTGCTATGCATCGGGAGGAGATGGTTCGTAATTGCACTTTCGGGTTTTGTTTATATTGTAGCTATAGGACTGTTGAGAATTCATCAGCACTTAGTGTTTACTTGCATTTGTTTCTTGTGGTGATTTGTTAAAACTCATTACCCCTCAGGAACATTGGACTACGGCGGGACATAGACTTTGCTGCTGTGACAACCAAATTACTGCTAATACCAACCACCTGCTCATCCTATGCTATGGGGAGCAGCGCCTCCATGGGACCCTATAGCTGTGTTGCCGAGTCCGTAGATTTGAGGGGAGTCTTGAGTCGGAAACTCATTTGCTCCAGGAGTCGGAAAATTTGACGAGCCAGGAGTCGGAGTCAAAACATGCGACTCACCAACCCCGCCCTTTAGGCTATCTTTGCCTTGACAGGGGCAGACGATGCCTTTTCTTTGTGCCCATTTTCTTCCATTTTTATACTCTTGTTTGTGCATCGCTTTTACGTTTCCATTGACTTGGGATTGACCAAAGCCTGGAAATTTGTTTGCTATCCGACGATGTCAGTTTAGGTAACTCCGGCGGAATTTCAGCCTTGCCTAGTCTTTAGTAATACTGATATGTGTCCTGAAAAATCTCTACTATTTTCACCACCCCCGACCTTTGCTAGCTTTTATCAACTACCTGACCCGGCTCCAACCAAGTGTCTACCCCTGTCGGTCCATAGGATCTACAGTCGTGCTCGTTTCTCTCCCTTGTCTTTTTTTCTCTGTTAGATCACCATTACCTGTAAAAGAAACAGAGGCTTCAATATTCAATCAAATTTTTAACCTATGACTGCTTATTATCAATATTTTTTTATGGGGATTGGGCCTCTTGGTCCGTCTACTGCTAACTTTCTAATCCTATTGTGCTATTCTTGTAAAAAGTAAGGGTTGACTTCCTGTGTTAATTGGGTAATCTTCTAACTGTAGAATTTTCACTATTTATAGTTGGTGTGTACGTGCCCTTGCTTTTTCTGGTGTTCTGTAAATAACGTATCGAATGCGCTGGAGTTCAGCAGAAAAATTTTGTGACGATTTCAGTGATGAGCAATGCCTGTATTTTGCGAATATTAAACATAATGCTGCAGCCCTGAATATTAAGGAAATTGGTTATTGTCTGCGATGTGTTTTTAGCGAGTAACGAAGTCGTTATTCACCGACCCAAGCAGTGAGGAAAGTGTCATAAATTTTGCGTGTCTCTGGTGCAGTATGTGCTCCCAAATCCTAGGTCATTGGTTCAACTAGAGACGTGCTTAATGTCTTTCTGCAGTTCAACTAATATATAGTAGCTAATGATCTCACAACATTGTGGCTGAAAATTTTTTCTGTATAAGCTATGCACTTTAGATGCTATTAGGCCTATATATCCAGCTGCATCTTGGTACGCGTTAGGATCCGTGGCAGATGCATCACTACTGTGATGAAAGCCATCACTGGTGTCTGGAAAGTGTTCAATAATGCTGCAGGTACGAGATGCTGTACTGCAGGAGGTGGAAGCAATATTACTCAGTGGCGGTCAGCAAGCCGAGTCTATCGTAGAGGCCGGCAAGCGGCAGCTGTTCTATCTGGAGAGCCCTGAGCCACCAGACGCTATGTTTGCGGAGTATCTTGGCCGGCCGGAGAAGCTCATGGAGTGGGATGAGGCAACTGTCAAGGCCTGCCTGCATCTTCCTCTCACCATACTCCCTCTGCACCAGGCACTTGTGCATGAGTAAGTCTGCTTGTCTTGTCCCCTGTAGGCCTTGCAACCTTTGTTAGACCTAAAGGGCTTCAGAAACCTCGTCCCTAAAGGGCTTCAGGAACCTAGTCTCTTCGTTTGTTCATGATCTTGCTTTTACTGATTATTCACTCTGTGTAGGGGAGGAGGTGGAGCAGTGGAGTTGGCGACAGGGATGCGCTATAGATCATAGGGCTCGACTAGCTAGGCTGTGTAAAGCATGTCATGAAAAATTACACTCCTCCCGGGCTGCGCTTGCCCACCTATACCTTTGGAACAAATTTTAGTGAGGCTCTTTGTGTGTAATCTGCTTTCCACATTTTTACTTTTCCTATCTGTGGTTATCATTCTGTTCTTCCTCTTCCATCCCGACTTACTGATCCCACGTGGATGTAGTAATCTTCTATGAATGCATTCCTTCAATTGCCGTAGCGTGCTTCATGTTCCTTTCTTTACCTTCTGTGGGCGCTGCGTAGTTAGTAAAGACTATAACTAAGATGTACAAGTGCGGTAATACTAATGCTAATACTATCAATGTCTCTACTCACAGTCTAGCCATAATCTATGTCAAGACCGTGAACGAAGCTAAGCGTGGCATCCTGAGGCTGCTGGAGGCGCCGGTCGGCCTCATAGGCATGGACTCCCCTCAGCTGCTGTCCCTAGTTCGCTCTACACCGAAGGGCAGCGAGACCCTCATTACGCGCATCATACACATTCTCACGGAAAAAGGTAAGGCACTGTTGAGGCCACTGCTTCACATGACCAGGTTTTCATCGTGTTCTCGCAAATGCTTCATATGGGTTGTATTACCTGTCCGTGGGAGCCCAAGCGTGAAGTTTTAATAATAATAATAACTGTGGGAATGCCTTGTAAATGGAACACCGAACTTATCTGCTAATTACCAGCTATCAAGTCTGTCTGATTGGCAAATGTTACTAGTAAAAGTGTAGGTTGTCTTTTAAAAAATTGGAATGAATTGGAAGTCGCAAAGCTGTGCACTTCTCTGTTGTTTGAACTAGCACAGCAACACCTTCCAACGGTGTGAAGCGTGAAGGCGGGCCCTTTCCCCGCCACAATATGGAACAAATTTTATTTAGGCTATCAATTTACCATCAGCCTCATTTGCGAGGAGTGGACAGTGAAGGTATCGTGTGGTGCATGGACTGCCAAACTCAGTTCTATGTTGTTATTTAATTGCAGCACCGGACATGGGATATAATAAGTGTTTAGGTTTTATGTTAGCATCATAGGTACTGAGAAAGACAGAGCTGGAGCAACATATTTGGAGCCATCGATAGACTGCTGATTGCGTTAGCATTTGGTACAGGGTATAGCTGCTATTTACAGAAGTCTTTGTGCGTAGTCGCCATACCTATCCTGCCACTAGGTCTGAATTTGGACTTGCTCTCAACACGAGAGGGTAGCTAGCTGGTGCAAGACTCATTTCCTTACCATAACTTAATTTTAGATTAGATAGGCGGCAGTAGACGAACCAATAGGCCCATTCCCAAAGAGACACCGGCCCTCTATGAGCTATTGCCATTATGTTGGTAGGATGTAGAGGACTAGAGAAATGAGAAGAATAAAAAAGGGGAAGCATCAAAGCCAAAGAGACTATGATGAATGCACGCAAGCACGATCAGTAGCAGCTGATAAAAGGAGCTTAGAGATGTCAAACTGTGTAGTTGGAGCGGGAGAGAGAAGAAGACTGATTAAGGTGGCCTCTGAAGCTTTGGCCGTTAAGAGTTTGCGACTCCTGGAGGAGGAGTTTTTAGCTGTGGAGGATGTCTTGCGTACTGCTCTTTTGTTTTCACTTCTCGTTGCCTTACGCATTCTCAAGTTTCTCGCTGCACGTCCCTTCTTTCTCTCCCGCCTTTTTGAATTGCAATCCCCTTCAGGGAGGCATAGGGTTAGGTTAGTTTGAGTTCGCCCATCCTGTTCTGTTGACCCTGTAGGTTACAGGTTACCTACCTTAGCCGTTAGCTGGGGCTTCGAGACGTCTATCTTTCGTGCCGACTTAGCTTCCTTTTGATTTCGTACTTCTGGTAGGTATTACTTTTTTCTGTTATTCTTTTCCGATTTGCTGTTCTCACGCGCGTTGATCTTGTGTGGGAGGAAACACCTTCTTGCTTGGGTTCCACGTCACCATCGACATAGCTACTGTGTGTCCCTTTCTTTTCCTCTCATAGAAAAAGCCATGCAGCTACTTATTTATGAAGTCTGAAGAGTCGAGGCAGGTGGCTCTGACGGAATTGCCTACAGCAAGCCGTGCAGTCCCCTGCCGAGACTATTACCCGCTAATCAAGCGAAACCTGCGCGAACTATGGCAGTCCCAGTG
>LQNS02000211.1:21764244-21782646 GCA_001587735.2 Parhyale hawaiensis
CCGGAAAAGAGCCCAGCCGCAACATTCGACGGAATACGGAAGCAAGCGGGGCTGCGAGCACACCAGCCACCCTCCCAAGAAAGAAAGGAAACATACCCGATGGATCAGTGCCTCCATAGGGGTCCAGGTCAAGAAGAAGGCGGTGCTTAGGCTTTATGTTAGCATCATACTGAGAACGACAGAGCTGGAGCAACATATTTGGCTCCATCGATAGACAGCCAATTGCGTTAGCATTTGGTACAGCGTATAGCTGCTATTTACAGAAGTCTTTGTGCGTAGTCGCCATACCTATCCTGCCCTTGGGTCTGAATTTGGACTTGGCTAAAGTCGTCAATACGAGAGCGTAGCTAGCTGGTGCAAGACTCAGTTCCTTACCACAACTTAATTTTAGATTAGATAGGCGACAGTAGACGAACCAATAGGCCCATTCCCAAAGAGACACCGGCCCTCTATTAGCTATTGTCATTATGTTAGTAGGATGTAGAGGACTGGAGAAATGAGAAAAATAAAAAAAGGGAAGAATCAAAGCCAAAGAGACTATGATGAATGCACGCAAGCACGATCAGTAGCAGCTGATAAAAGGAGCTTAGAGATGTCAAACTGTGTAGTTGGAGCGGGAGAGGGAAGAAGACTGATTAAGGTGGCCTCTGAAGCTTTGGCCGTTGAGAGTTTGCGACTCCTGGAGGAGGAGTTTTTAGCTGTGGAGGATGTCTTGCGTACTGCTCTTTTGTTTTCACTTCTCGTTGCCGTACGCATTCTCAAGTTTTTCACTGCACGTCCCTAATTTCTCTCCCGCCGTTTTGAATTGCAATCCCCTTCAGGGAGGCATAGGGTTACGTTAGTTTGAGTTCGCCTCTCCTGTTCTGTTGATCCTGTAAGTTACAGGTTACCTACCTTAGCCGTTAGCTCGGGCTTCGAGACGTCTATCTTTCGTGCCGACTTAGCTTCCTTTTGATTTCATACTTCTGGTAGGTATTACTTTTGTCTGTTATTCTTTTCCGATTTGCTGTTCTCACGCGCGTTGATCTTGTGTGGGAGGAAACAACTTCTTGCTTGGGTTCCACGTCACCATCGACATAGCTACTGTGTGTCCCTTCCTTTTCCTCTCATAGAAAAAGCCATGTAACTAGCTACTTATTTATGAAGGCTCAAACTATCTTGTACTACTACTAGCTAGCCTACTATTTAAATTGCAACAATCTCTTTTGATGGGGAGGCTCAAACGTGTATACAGCTAAAATATTGTTACGTGCGTAATGCTGGCGAGTTTAAAGTTCACACTTCTTGTTTCTGCGTCGTGCTTGTATATATATTTTTTTCTTTGACTCGCTAAAACTTCTTTCCTCTTCCAAAACTCTGTTATCTTGCCGAAGGCTTACACTAGGAACGTGCCGTGAGAACAGTCAGAAAACTCTCATGACACTCACGGTAGGCATTGTCAAAACATTTGTCGATGTGTAAAAAAATTTAAATTAGTTACATGTAATAAAATATTTTTTGTATTAAGATCATACTAACCAGCATAATAATGTTATATTCGTAGTTTGTCGTTGAAGAAGAATAATAATAGAAGTACTAGGCAAGTGTGCAGCAGCACATGCCTGGTATAAACTAATTCAGTCGGTATTCGCTAACTAAGTAACTAACATGTACTTTGCGTCGTCCCCATGCAGCTCCTCCCAGTGAAGCGCTTGTCTGCCAAGTGAGGGAGCTCTACAACCGACGCGTGAGCGACGTCCGCTTCCTCATCCCTGTGCTCACAGGCCTCAACAAGAAAGAAATCATCGCTGTGCTTCATAAACTCATTAAGCTCAATCCTTTAGTCGTGAAAGAGGTAAGGGCTCTCGTTGATTCGAATCGCTCTTGTAGTTACTCCACAACCTCATTAAAGTGGATTCTTCCGGAGTGATGTAAGTTTTCTAATTGATAAAGTAGGTATATTTATCTTGGTATTGTGCTTTACAAACACGGCTCCAAGGGTTCTGCAGATTGGTGCCATAGCTACCGGGATTCGAGGCTACATATTGCAGAGGTGCAGAGGCTGGTTCTTACGGTGCGCTTTATTGGTCCTGAGCACCAGATGGGCTGAACTCGATGGGAGGTGTGTGGAAAGAGAGTGTGAGTGAGCTATCTGGACCGTAAGGACGATGTTCAGACGGCCCTTATTGTTAGGCTTCAAATGTGAATTAATAGAGCCTTGACCTAAGACTAATGATTGTTCTCGTGGATCTAAGCTGAGTGCCGCGCTGTGTGGAAGAGTGAGAAAGATTGTGATTTTCTGAGGCAGGCGTGATGCCCACTGCGCGAGTAACCCACGCAACTGTAAAGTTAATTGGGCTTCAGACACTCCACGCCTAGGCTAAATCTAGCGGCTATCTCTGGTTGTGGCACTGAACTGCAGCTCCTGCTGTAAGATTTGTTTATAGGGTTATATATATATAGGTCTCTGCTTCCTCTTCTGCATGATGCCGTGATGTGGGTCGGCGATGGTGATAAGTGGAACATCTCACGGATCTACGGATCTCAATTATCTGCTGCCATGTTGGGCTCGCAGACGAGAGACTCCACCCACGTGTTTCTTTCTCTTGTGTAGGTACTCTTCTTCCTCTTTATTCTCTAACATGCTTGCCCTAAATAATGATCCTTATTGTTCCTGTTGAGATGTTGTTTCACTTGTGTTCCTGCCCGGGGTAGCTCACTGGCCAGACTTGAGACTTACATTTGTAGGTCGTCCGTGGCATTCGCTCGCGGCGAACTCACTGAGCACCATTGCCTGGGTCACACTCTAATGTGAGTGCAATGATTGTGATGGGAGTGTAAATAATTATACTAGACCGCATACCGTACTCTTAATCCTCGAATATTGAGGGAAGCGCCTTTAAGTTCTGTTATTGACGTAAGTATATATTGCTGTGCCCAGACTCTGTAACTTCAGTCATTAAGACCTGAAGGACGTCCCCCACTTGCTGATCATCTGGCACCGCCTTAGGATTTATTGCAGCTGGCAACGGCGAGGGTTTAATGTTCTTGTCAATGTTTGGAATACTGAAGTTACCTATATCATGTACCTACTCCTTGTCATCAATATTCGTTATTACAGTTAATTTTTTGGTGCTCTTGCTTCATTTCCATACAGCACCACTCTCAGTTGCGTGATCCATTGCGTTACTTTACTTTCCAGTCCTGAAAGTACCTGGCAGTTTAAAATTGAGGATTGCATTAGAAAGAGTAAAAAGGTGCCACTTATTACTAATGCATGTTTGCTTTTCTATACTTGCAGGTGTTTAATCGGTTATGGGGCGTAGACTTGGACTCCGGAGCGCCTCCCTTATCTCCTCAAGAATTGTTAGTAGCCCTGCATCTTATTGAACCTGACAAATGCGACGTGAAAACTATTATAAAAGGTGAGCTGAGCAGGGGTGACTTCTTTGTTTATAATTTACATGTTAGGGGGTTTCGCGTAGCTAGATACTTCCCAAAGCTAAGCTATACTTATAGCTGTCTGTGTTAATTACACTTGAGCTATGTAATATTAAATTAGAATAGCACGCTGTAATTAAAAATCAAGTCGCTGAAAAATTAAGTAGGTATATATGTTAAGCTTCTAGAATTTAAATGGTGGAAGATAATGAGACCAATTTCAACAGGCTACACTCGAACCGTGTCTAGGCGCCGTAACTAGGTGCCATGTTGAATAAAATTTGTGTTCAGTAATTTGTAGAAGGCTAACGTTTTGGAGTACTGTAGAGTGCGACTATTTTCCATTGTTGAAAGTGACCCTTCAATCATAGAAATATTCACTGTGCGCTCTCATGTGTTTATATTTGTTTTTATTCAGCGGTTGTGCTGCAAAACGCGCGCGACTCATTATTTTTTCGTGTTGCTTGGCACTTCCAGCTGCCAATGTCTCCTCCAGGGTGTCTAGCAGTCTGGACAACAGGGAAAACTGAGGAAAAAACTCACTCAGAGAAAACGGGGAACACTCAGGGAAAACGAGATTAGGAATCAGAATACTGTACTCTGGGAATTTCAGCAGCGCAGTGGATGGTGTTCAGTTTGTGCGGTTATCTTTATGAATGCTTCGTTCCCCCAGAGCCTGAGCCATTATGAGCATTATTTGTTTTGCAGTGCCGGGGTGAAGGTGGACGACTGTCTAGCTCTATTTTGCAGCATATCCAATATTGTGAGAGTGATTTGTAACATGTTCAGTCCCATTCAGCCCATAACTCATTGGCAATCACATTATTTGAGAGGAAAATGGACAATCTGACACTTGGGGAGAATTCAGAAAAATCAGGGAAAACGCAGGGAATTTGAAAAGTCCCGATCGCTAGACACCATGCTCTTCTCCTACTCATGGTAGCTACCTATAGGCTTCGCAACAATTTTTTCCTGCGTCTACTGGTGTGGTATATATAACTGAAAGTTCTTCCCATAATCGTTTCTTGCATCTGCTCTTCGCCTGCGGTCAGTTCCTGCGGGTTGCAAACTCTCCTGATATCAATATTCATGCTCCGTTACGTGCAGCCACGGGCCTGTGTTTCCAAGAACGTAATATCTACACCGCCGAGGTGCTGGGTAACGTGCTGCAGCAGCTGCTGGAGGAGCCGGCTATACCAACGCTCTACATGCGCACCGTCATCATGTCACTCACGCACTATCCTGAGCTGTTGCCCTTCATCATCGGCATCCTCCTTCAGCTAATAGAGAAACAGGTTCGTGCTATCTAACAGCGAACTCGATGTACCCGTTCGACTTCACTTTTGGTGATGATAATCGTTTGGCATTGCACGCCTCATGGCATATCTTTAGTTTGATTTTGAGGGATGCGATCGTTAAGAGTCGGCCAAGCGAAAGTCTTGAGTTTACCGACCTAGCCGTCATTCACGCTTGGCTATAACCAAGCTTCCTGTACTCAGGGTTCACCTAAAAAGGCCTCTTGGTACGTTTTGTCGGTTTTACCAGTCTGGAAATTTTCAACCTGGTAAAGCCCTGGTGAAACCCTATTAGGTGGTAACACCTGGTACAATAAAATACATGAATAAAACTATGTAAATACATCATCATTTATCAATTGGCATGCTCCTAAGTTGTAACTAGTTAGGGCACAAGCCGTAACAAAGGTAAGGTGCCTCGTCGTCAAGTATAGTTTATCTATGACATATACACTGTTCATGCAATTAACAGCTATACTGAGTGACTACAGACTGCAGCTGATGGTTACAGAGTTGACACAAGCCCAAGAATATTAAAATAGAACATTGCCTACCTATATGGCTCTATCGGCATGTATGAAGATCTGAATAGGAGTCTCTTAAATAATGATCATGCTCTTCGAATTTCTATGTAATTGTTACTATCTGCCAGTATCTGGTACATCTATACTGTCAAACTTCACTACATTAGTCTAGATCAATTATAAATTAGAATGCTAAATGAATAATAATGCAGTGCCTTTACTGCCTTTGCGTTTTGCATCATCCTTCCCTATTGGCCACAGGCTACGTGGTGGTAATGCGAGTGCCAACTTCTCTCAAGTGCCGTCAGTATGTTCTGGTGTCACCGTCTCCATGTATGGTGTGATTGGTGTCTCACTGAATCGGTGTACGCATAGAAGTGTCATTATTAATATTTATTCATCATGATTTGTGAATGATAATACAAACCCCGCCTCCAGACGCTATCGTGAAGAGAACTATTGAATGATGCAATGCAATGCTTTGGCAATAGTGCATCATCTTTTCCGCACGTGCGGCTCACCGCGTGGGTTCAAATTACTGTACTGTCTTGAGTGTCAAGTGGCTGGGAGCGAGAGATTTTTGTCAGTTGACATTATTCCTACTTGGTGACTGGTGCTGGATGTGTCACCGAATGTAACTGATGCCAGTGTGAGTATGGCATAGTGATAATTTATTCACCACAATTGCTGTACTGTGGTATTTGTTAGGATAAATGACTTTATATCTGGCAATAAATTGTGAGCCACTGGGCTGAATCATCGAATGGCTATTGTCATCGCTCGTGTCTGTCTGTCTGTCTGTCTGTCTGTCTGTCTGTCTGTCTGTCTGTCTGTCTGTCTGTCTGTCTGTCTGTCTGTCTGTCTGTCTGTCTGTCTGTCTGTCACATAGTTCTATTACATATCAAAGGCAAACGACTTGATAAATAGTCTATATGCTCAGCTACCTAGCCTATATGCTGAGTGATGCCAATTGAAGATTCTTTTTCGGACTGTTAATCTGGACTTGAAAATATTTCATCGCACAGCCTGGGTGGTCTGCACCCTGCATGCACCAAGAGCTAGTTCACAAGCAGTTTTTGGGAGACCGGCTTGATGAACCTTGCTGCTTTTGAGATATATATATATATATACATTTTTTATACATCCAGTTAGCTATATGCAGGAGGTAATTTTTTTTTTTTTAATAATTTTTGTTATTTTTCATAGCCTACTTTGAATCTGGATTTGGAAATATTTAATTTCATGGCATAGCTATACTCAATTCATATTCAGTTTTTGGAAGACTGGCTTGATGGCTTTTGTTGCTTTTTGAATAATATTGTTCTTTACATCATCTTCAGCTCCTTCATGCGGAAGGAAATTTACTGTATTTTTTTCTCGACTTCATTTTTACTTTTGATTTTGATGGTTGACTTAGAATTTATTAGAACTTGTCTGTTGGTCATACGCCTCAAGTCCTGTGATATGCTCCGTGGGGGCCAGTGTCTTCTATTGATATAAGGCTAGCTACATACAATAATTATCCTACCAAATAATACCGTAGACACGGTTTTGCAGCAAATGTGAGCAAATAATCGCTGTGCCGTGCCCTGCTCACACTAGGGTTTAAGAATAAAATATATATAATTATGATTAATTGATTATTGGTTTGTGTTCATTTTATACGTACAATTATTAGCTAGCATGGTACTACATTTGGCCTTGAAGCCATTGTTTGCTCTTTAACACTTAGATAATATTTTCCATGCTTAAAACATTGCTACTTAGTCCAGTTATCCTGTTGCCAAGTTTTTGGCTTTCCTTTTGTTACATATATAACTTTTAATTTTAATTGGAATTTCAAACAGAAATCAGTAATAGTTACAATTATGAACATGGTGGAATTGGGAATGGTAACACAATTAGCCCTCAAGTCACTAATCTCTGGAGTTTTATTTATACCACAAATTAACTATACCAGTAGCTAATCTAAAAATCAGGCCAGTTGAGGTGACAGTCTGAGATTACCATCACTGTGAGCTTAAATTTGGCAAGTGCAGCTGTGCCGCCAGTGCCTCCAATTGATCATATTGACTTTATCTGTAGTTCTAGAAGGTTTACCACGGCATTTTAGGGTTTTACCAGGGTTTCTGACAATAGTTTTTGTCGGTTTTACCAGGTAGGTTTTACCAGTTCTGGTAAAACCCCCTTGCACACCCTGCCTCTACTGTTTCAGCTTATAATGCATACTCTCCCTTCATCTGGGATGACATTCGAATCATCTAGACCACTCACGCCCTTACAGCACGTGGCGGTACCTTATTCCCTTTTATGTCCCTGCATTGGAAAAAACTCCAATGTACCGGTAACAATTTTACAGGTGTGGGAGCACCCGAAGGTGTGGGAAGGCTTTATCAAGTGCTGCGAGAGAGCCGGCCCTCAGTGTGTGACCGTATTGATGCAGGTCCCCTACAAGCAGCTCTCTCTGTTGCTTGACACTTCTCCCCCGCTAAAAAAGATCATTTCGACTCATTTTACCTCCCTTACCGAAGATCAGGTGAGTCTATTTTCTGTAGTGCTGGAAAATTTAGCACATGTGCTACCAACTCTTCTCGACTCGTGCGAGGCTTTAGCCAAATGCACAGCGATGCTCGGCATCTAATAGTCACTAAGCAGCCAGAGGAGAATTCCAACCATCAATCCCTTTTTTGGAATAGCTACCTGCATGACTCTTATACTTTGCATGCATTTAATTTAAAGTAACTGGCGCACTTTGTGTCCACTTGAAAATTTTTGCTCCTCCACCTTAGATCGAAAGCCTGCTCATTGACATTCCTCTTTGGTGCTAAAAAATGCAAATGACATTCGGTGCTACGCCGCTTATAATCGCTGCGCTAGCAAACTAATCATACCACTACCACCACTACCTAATGTTTGGACACGATAACAAAATTTATTGAGCTAACACGTTACTATCCTTTCGTTAGCATGACTTGGGCTTTCACGCTTTTACATAATCTGGATATTAAAATAGACTGAAATAGGAGCCCCCACACTTGTTATTTGAATGTGAAGTTTACACTTGCAAAGTTTCAAGTATTTCAAATTTTAGTAAGTTAACTTGTGTTATGTTACTGGTGTGTTTGTAATGCTTAGGGTAGTGTTTTCTACCTCTCGCTCACTTGACACCGTGTAGGATTTAGCCCAGGGGATTGTGCTGCCTTTACGTCTTAATACCTGCTTCACAACAAATGGAAAATCGCTTCAATTTCAATCTCTTTGATTAGTCTTGCAAAGCGTTTCATTGGGTTGTAGGATGACAAATCCCTGTTTCTCTTTCTGAACAGTTTTTCAGGTTGTTGTTGGGCCTCCGGAGGAGGTGGCTTAAGCCGTTTCGGAGTACCGCCAGCCCATGAGGCTGTCCGCTGAGTCGCTACGTCATCCGCC
The DNA here is from genome assembly GCA_001587735.2 of Parhyale hawaiensis. Lineage (NCBI taxonomy): Eukaryota > Metazoa > Arthropoda > Malacostraca > Amphipoda > Hyalidae > Parhyale > Parhyale hawaiensis. The sequence goes on from LQNS02000211.1 coordinate 21,772,910, forward strand.
ATGTGGCGTCCGGGACAGCCAGCCGAGGCGTGTGCTGGCTCCGCTTCTCATCCCCACTTGTGAAGCCGTCGGGTCATGTCACCTGGTGCCTGCTCTCTCCCTTCGGTTTCACTTGCATCGACAGACTGACTACTTGGTTGTCAGAACCAAGCTTAATGCCGCTGTAATTAACATATGCGGCAATGCCTATTCAGGAATCGGCGTTACGCCATTCAACCCCCTTTAGACTACCGTCCACCTGCGGATGGCAGGATACTCACCGGTATACTACTTAACTACGGAACCTAAGTATGAGATCTGCTCCCCTTCCGACCAACCTGACAAGACATCGAAGGTTCCACCTACCTTCGAAATTATCCCGCACATGCGCCTTGCAATGGCGCTTCCTGTGATGACAGCTAATAACGACAACAAGGCGACAGCTTGTGGATCGGCGCCCTGAGCATTTGCTTGCTCAACGGGACTCCCACGAACGACCCAGAACCCGGCATAGCCTATGGGTCAGGCCATATTACCGCGAGTCCCACTCCCTCCCACCAGCCTTTCGGGATCTTCATCACTCCACACCGGCATGTACGATAACCTCGTATGGGTAGCCCTTACACAGCTGACTCCAGCTGTAGCCCACGCCAGCCTACTCGGTGCCGTGGTAACATGGACACCGTTAAGTGTTGCCTCCAAACACTGCAGGGTGTTACTCGCAGGCCGGCCGGGCACCATTCACAACCTTCAAATTAGACTACCCACAATCAACGCCGAGACAGCACCCAAGCAATCAGTTAAGTGCTGTTTTTTATCAGCAGAAGATGCTGGATTACACCCGCCTCGGGCTTCCTTCCTGAGCTAACGCGGCAAGGCCGTAAACTAACACTCGATGCCCAGCTAGAGCCAAACTCAGAGTGCTCTTGGACTATCAGATTTCACATAGATCAGTCCAGATCACTCCTCACGCAGGTGCGGGTTGAAAATTACCATAGAGCTCATAACGAACGATTTGGGTAACACAAATTAGCCTCGCTGAGTCATCTCCTAAGCTCTTATGGAGATACTCGCCAGCCACCAAACTAGCGACCCTGCTGATCCAAAACTCGGGGTAAGCAACGACTCTTACCTATCATTCAGCATGTATGGCAACGCTTCTCATAACAAGAGTCGCGTCGCGAGCGCCTCCCGACCGACAGTATCAACCATCTGAGCTCAGAGGTTGCAAGAGGAAGGTACGTACCATCGTCGGGGCTTGGGTTTTACTCCAAAGACGACCCAACGGAAGCAAGGTCTAGCAACGACCCTTACCACCTTAAGAATACACCACCTCTGCTTAGAATCCAAGACCAAGGAGAACTCGGTTGACCGAACTACTGCCAACCACTCTAAATGAGTTAAGTTAATTCAGGCCCAATTCCGGGCAGGGTTATAACTTTACCCTGACGCGTCTGTCACTCAGCTACAACAGCTCTAGCCCTTCTAACCTGTTCTTCATACATGTTTGAGCTCTGACCTCGGACTACTATTGCGTCTTTCTTTAGCTGTGACAGGCGACAAGTCGACCAGCCTTTAGCTAGTATCACCATTGTTAAACTCCAGCATTACCTACCGAACCTGCCGAATTAATTCTCTCTTCGGTACGGTTCTCGTCTCCAGGTATACGCTCGGACGCTAGAACCCGTCACGTGGCCTCTACACCTTGGAAGGTTCACCACGAGTAACCCAAGGGATACCTCGGAAGAGTATGTATCGCTCGGTCCATAGTCGCACTGATGGTCCTTGGCTCACTATAGCTACTTCTAGATGTAGGACCAACCACAAACTGCAGCACGTGCATCCAAGCAATAGATTATTCCTTTGAGGGCTACCCAATTGGCTGTGAGTCAGCTAAGACCCAGAGCGCTAAGGAAAGTGAGAGGTCCCCGTTATTTTCAGTGGTTATATTTCGAACCCGTCCACAATGACAACTCTACCCCTAGGATGCTGCTCGAACTCAATCCATCAGCATAAAGCCCCATCAATTTAAAAGAAAGACCGACGGTAGGGTAGCTTAGCTCCAGATTAGGGTGTCGTCAGATTGAACAAGCCTGTACTTTCTCGCGCCCACCCAACGTGCATGCAGGCTGCGAGCCGCCAGTCACATACTAGCCGCGCTTTCCCCTCCTATGACCTACCTACTACCTGCCTACTACTTACCTTATTATACCAGCTATTGCTGAACTTATGGTACTTGGATCTTAAGGGTAACCGCACATAGTGCCTACCTACCTTTACAGCTTGATACATTGGCCGCTCCGTCGACCATACGAGTGCCCGTTCGAGCCGTCGATAATAGGTCCTACACGGTGTCAAGTAAGCGAGAGGTGAGAAAATATGCGTGTGACAAGCCAAGGGCGAAGGAACACGCCCTTTTTCTCACCGTAAGCGAACTTGATACTGTGGACGCCTCCCTCCTCCCCGTCGCGACCAATTCGTACGTGGGCATGAGGAGCAGAGCCAGTAACCGCCTCGAGGTATCCTCGGCTGGCTGTCCCGAACGCCACATGGCTGATGACGTAGCCACTCGGCGGACAGCCTCATGGGCTGGCGGTGTTCCGAATCGGCTGAAGCCACCTCTTCGGGAGGCCCGACAACAATCTGAAAAACTTTTCAGAAAGAGAAACAGGGATTAAGCATCCTACAACCTAATGAAACGCTTTGCAAGACTAATCAAAGAGATTAAAATTGTAATGATTTACACTTGTGGAGCAGGTATTAAGACGTAAAGGCAGCACAGTCCCCTGGGCGTATTCCTTCGACCTTGGCTTATCACAAGCATAATATTTATGGTGTCTATACAAATAAACTCAGGACTTCACAATATGATACAAATTGCCTGAAATGCCGAGATGATGAAAGTGCTGTGCTTGCCTGCTAAAGTTCGCGCATTTACCATTCTGTCGGACGGTTGGGGTCCAAGTTCTCGCGTGAGCCTCTCGTCTTACGCCCAAGCTCCGACAACGGGAGGGCTAAAATGACTAATGCAGTAACACCTCAGATGTATCCTGTGGCGTTACTGCATGAGGCATATTACTGATGATATTAGCCCTCAAAATTTGTGGTCTACTGCATCCGTGCACACCTCTGGTGTCTAGTGAGCCTATGTCTACAGCACACACCTCGGCTGGTAGATTCGTTAGTTGGAGTGTGCAGTCGAATTGACTTGATCTTTTTACCTTCTCGAAAGTGTTTTTTTTACCCTTTGCTCCGTCTTTTGTATAAAAAAAATCTAAAGATCCGTAAAATTTGCTTAAGAATAATTCTTCAGACTGATTAACGCTAGAAGGACCAAAAACTACCTGAAAGGACTGTGGCTGTCAATTGACGGCTAGTCAAACGGTCCTTCTAGGTAGCACTTCTCTGTTTACCATCAGTCAGTAATTCTGAGTGTGCTCATATTTGGTTGCGGTCTAGTTACATTAAACTAAAAAATGAAAGTCAGGTAACGGCAAATCTGTTGGGCTGTCGAGTGAAAAGTGTGATTTAATACTTACATTTAACTAGTCATCAATTGACAGGTTTTCGTCTTTCTAGTGTGCAACTGGGTGACAACTAGTTCGAGTCGTTTCTTAATACTGTAATCTAAGTACGAAACAAGCCTACCTTGTCGTTGTTATGGAAACTTCTTTTACCATGCACAGAAGGACCAGCTGCCTGCAGAGCTGCACGCCCTGCTGATGACCATAGTAGGCCCCCCCAGCGACAAGGACGCTGCTGCTCCTGCTGCCGCCCCTGTGCGGGAAATTGCTTCGCCCATTGCGGTAACTATTGTTAGCTTGTTGTAGCCGTGGTGGTTTCTCGTGGTAGTTTACTTGGTTGCTCCCTTCGATGTGCCATATCTTCTTCCTCTATGATTTGTTAGATCCTCCATTGTTTTTTGTATTTCTAACTGCTCTTTATTGAATTGTTGGCTTTATCTATTTTTTTTTAATAGTAGACTTTTTTTTTTTAATTGTTGGCTTCTCTCTTTTTTTTAGTTTTTATTTGATTTTAATGGTTAGCTTTTCCTCTTTGAAGTGTTTGCTCTTACTTTTTGAATTGTTTGTTCACTGGATTGCTCCGACAAAAGGCTTAAACTTCTCCTTAATTCCTTTCCAGTTGATATCATTACTCCCAAGTTGTTCATTTGCTCCTTTTGCTGGGCGTCACTGTCATGCCAATCATCTCCTGTCGATATCATCACACTAGAACCTTTAATATTAATAATAATTCGGTATCGTCATTGCCACTATTTGCATTTTCTCTCTTTGATATAGCTGTAAATTTTCCAATTTCCTCACTTTGATAGCATCTTCCGTGTAAGTTTCAGCCGGAAGGTTCGGATGTGCGCTCTAAAGAATGAATTCAAAATTCAAGCTTTGACGTATAAAGCGACAAAATCATGAAGCCGGCTTTTTACATTATATACCTCCTATTGGAAGGGTGATATGCCCAATGCAGTGACGCCATATGGTTAAGCGAAGGCGTTACTCCACTAGTCATATTAGCCCTCCAATTTATGATTGGAAATAGGCAGTGCGCAGTATCGATTATATAATGCATTTAAATTACTTATTATGATTACCCCCTGCATTGTAGAAAGAATCAGCGCATTTGCAAATTTATATCACCATATACTTCTTGGTTCAATCATGAAGAAATTGCGTTCATGTGTCTGCTGATCTCTTATTTTTCTTTTTTATTTCTTGCAGCATCGTGCATAGCTGTGTGGACTTGTGCCTTGTTTCGTAATCTTCGCCTGAGCCTCGAGCCTCGTGCTTCGTTCTGCGTCGGCCCTACATCGGTTTCATTCTTCATTAACCCTATCTGTACCAGGCATTGCTACCTTGCCACTGAGGCCTTTTCTCTTTTTAGATATACAGTCGGCAGAAAATCTTTACGGAAACATAACACAGCCTGGTATGAATAGGGTTAACGTCCGGAAAATACTTTCAGTTCTATCAAAAGCGCTACATACTGTTACCCTAAAAAGACCAGCGAGCCTTAGCTACTCAATCCAAGCAAGTATAGTTTCTTTGCTATATCGACTATTATTATTCCCGTACAGAATCTCGGAGACATTTTCATGCAACTGTATTGCATAAATGGCGCCAGTGTTTGAAAGACTTACGAAAGCAATTTGTTGAATAAAACCTTTGGTTTGGTCGACTATGTCAGGCAAATGAAGCAGTGGTACTGGATGGATAAAAAAATCTTCCTTATCTTTTTGTACAGTTTTTGTATGTTGGAATATCTCTTCTCTTTTATTCGATGCTGTCAGCTATTGTTTGCAGTAGGGGGAACAGAGGCTGCTGCTATTGACATTCAAGGTCATAAGTTCGCGTCCGCCAACCAGACAAGCGAGTTCTTGTTACACTTAACATGTTAGGATGCTTAACCAGAAATATGAATGGTTCGCGGAGTCGAAGGTCGTCGAAATAAGAGCCTTCCGTCGCTGGCGCCCTGGATTTGGACGATCTGTGCTCGACTGCAACCGTACACCCCTCAGGGGCCAGTTGGCAAGTATCTGCAGCACGAACTGGTGCTTGTGGGTTTTCAGATAGAGGTAGGTTCAAGTTGACGTTATATTTACGTATTTACGTACAGCACATCGGCTCTCTAGTAGCACTACTTGGTGGGACTAGAGGATCTGTACACCAGATGTTTTAACATTTCCATTTATAACATATTTATTTGCTGTTTCTTTTAGCTCTTGTTAAATTCATATATCTCCAAATTAATGTTCATCGTTGCGATGTCTAAATGTGTTAGATGAAAAACATTGTTTATTGGAGATGGCTGCTATAGGCCCATCCGGTGTGGTCTTCGATTGACGCCTCTGATGCCTCACACCGCAGACGTGGCCAGCGTTCTAGGTCCCGCTTTACTGCACTGCTCACAGGCCCACTACGAAAGCAAAGCAAATACGTTACGTCGGAATTTTACTGCCTAAAATTTATTCTCGTTCCCCGAGGTTTGAATAATTTATTGTAAATTTCTTGAGTCCAACAGCAGTAGGCTTCAATGAATATCATTATCATACTTGATGCAATGATAACAGTTTTATAATAGTAATAGTTTGGTCAGTGTCCATAATTATGACCATTTTCTACTTTCATTGTACAGGTTATACCGTTGCCTATTGTTCAATTCTAGACGTAGGAATTACATAGGTACCAAAATCCTTGAATTTGCAGATCAAACGAAATAAAGTTGAACTTGTGTTTGTTGTATACGTCTCTATAAAACTTTTGTGTTTACTTAATATTAACCTGGAAGGTATGTATTGATATCTGGGCGTCGCTCAACATAAAGTTGACACCGTAATGCAACAGTCATCCCGTCGCATAATTTAACCTCGCGATGCCTCACAGTGCGATTACAATGCAGTGCCACCTCAAAGTAGCTGTTTCTGTCCTTAACGAAGAATTCGTCGCCATGTGACACAGTATTGTTGCGCTAATAATCCTATCCCTTCTACTACTACTACTGTTCATTCCGGATGTTACAGCTGCTGGTTTGGTTTGTTCTAGCCAGGACTACCATTTCTGTGAGCTCCATAGATTTTAACCCCTTCCCTTTTCGTAACAGTAGCGCTGTTTGAAATAGGACTTCAATATCCGGTACGCTGCAAAGGGTTAATTTTTAGTAAACGCTGAGTAGGGTTTTCTCAGCAAAGTCTGGGTGACCCCTCATCGTAGCTACCAGCCGGCGAGGCCTCAACATTGCGTTTAAGGAACTCTCTACTTCGTGCGCGTGTGTGAGTGGTTCTAGAAGCTTGTTATTTCTATCAGTGCTGTAGCCCTCTACTTTAACTGCAATATTGGTAGCCAGGCAGCGTCTCGTATATTTATCTATCTCATTCCGGAACTGTGAGGTGTGATGCTTCCATCTGGATTACTCCACTTGGAACTCGTACCTACGTAAAGGGGTGGTAGGTATCATTGCTTTTTTGTGTGTAGCAAGAAATAATAGATACAATCAAACTTGCATAGTTATATAATTATTCTATTAACTTCGTTTTATTTCTTCTTAATTTCGTCAAAAAGACTAATCAAACGTTTTTGCGTGTGTCCATGACGTCATATCAACGTCAACACCAAAATTTTGATTTGACTGGCTGCTAACTTACTTAAAAAATTTTATAGTTTTTTTGGGGTTATAATGCGCTAAAGAATTATGAGTATTGGTCTTGCAGGCCGCAGATCCCGAAGTAGATGAAGTGTCGCATAATGCATTCATTTTGTTCCAAACTTCAATCACGTGTTTTTGTCGTTGTAACTTTGGGTGTATTTTACATCAATACATCTCTTCTCCTTGAGTTCTTACTTGAATGAGTTATTGGGAAATGATGATACCACCTCTTTAATCGAAACGTAGAATAAGTTCACATTGTGTAAATGCCCGTTGCTTTAGAAATAAATACTTTGTATCTCATAGTGTTGCTGTTGATCCTATCCTTGAACATAATATATTAGGAACTCGTTGGGTTTGTTATCACCCGCGAGCGAAGCGAAGGGTGGCGATACTGTTTTCATTTACAGTTGCGTGTCTTCTTGTTTGTCGGTCCACCATAAAAGAGGTAGAAGGAGTTAAGCCATCATCAAAATATTTTTCAGGCAGTCAGGTAGGTTGACCTAGATGTGAAAAATGTACAAAAAAAAATCAGGTCAAATTGGCCATCAAAAAGTCAAACTATCGTATTCTGCAACTTGTAAATAGTTTAAACTAACGTTTCTACCCAGATGTGTCCATAATATGTAGCGAAAGATACCAAAAGTGTCAGGCTAGGTCGAATAATTTTTCCAGGGACTGTACGTAATCGGACCATTTTCGATGACCAGACCCAGGTCTGTACTTTAGGAGGCCTTGGTTTATGTAGGGTACTCTAGCCATTAGCTAAGTCTACGAGACGTCTGTCTTTTGTTCCCACTTCGCTTCCTTCCTGATATCGTACTCCTACTGATCTTATTTTATCTGTTCTTTCTCTTCTTTCCCAACTTGCTGTTTTTACGCGCTTTGATCCACCTTCGTGCATGGGTTCCACATTTCTGTCGACGTACTATATGTCCCTTCCTTTTCTTCTCTTGAATCACCATAGTTGTGTCTAGGGAGGCTTAAACAACTAATGAAATAATTTAATAATAATCTGCAGCACCAACCAGTGCGTGTGGGTTTTCCAGGTGGGATGTACGGTAATTTTAACTTTACGTACAGTTTATTTTTTTACCATTTGCCTTGTACGGTAACGCCTTAGGCCCAGCAGCCTGTCGATCATTAGTGTGAGCCTGTCGCCAACTCTCTTTGCTGCAGGTCTGTGGCTCGCCCGCCCTCGGGGGATATTCTGGCGGGCCCTTTCCATGTCACGGTATATTTGGGCCTCACACATCCAAAGGGTCCCGAGTGCCTTTTCCGCGGAAGGTGTTGCAGCTTGACGTAGTTCCTGCTGACGAGGTTAGTTTTGTAAAGTTAGGTAGGCTCTCAATGCTTCCCTTTCTGTTTCAGGAGGTGGGCTCCTGATCAAGGTGGCCGACCTATTCCGCTAGGATTCTACAGTCTCACGTACAGAGGGCCACTGCAGGGACTGCACAGGCGTTTCTTTCTTCTGTTTTCTTCTCTGTTCGTTTCTTTCCCCTATGCGGCGTAGCTGACCGAAAGCGTTCAGCCGTGGCCGGGAGTGGGAGATGCACAACTTGCGCCTTTTTTCTGTTAGTAGCTCACTGACCGCTTAGAAATCATCGCAGTTCGCTTATAATCTGAGACCTACCGGCAGAAAAGCAGAGATAAAAATCATTGGTAATTTGAAACGAGACATACTGCGCGTCCTAGTGGCTCACGAGCGTGTGTTAAACAACACGAATAGTTGGCCGCGATATAGACCTTGTGTTCCTGATGCACTAGTGAAGTTTGTAGTAGTAATAGTACTGCTACTACAGGACTGTGGCTCCTCCAGCCAAGCGATCTCTGCATGTGAGGACAACCCGAGAAGCAAAGAGTGTAACGGAAGGACTCAATGGAACTACAATAAAACTTGGCTGTGTCCGCATGTAACCAAATGACGTCACACCGACGAGTCGAACTATGTGAGGGTTGGACTTCAGTTAGGTTGGGCTTTTTAATCATAACCAAAAATTAAAGCAATAGTTTATTCTTGACGCTAGAGAAACCATAGGAAGAGTTAGTGCTCAAACTCTCAGTACTTGACAGCCATTTTACCATGTTTGGTGTATGGGTACAGCTCCCGTAGCTGGCTAGCCATGAGCGGGAGATGAGATGAATCAAGTCGAAAAAAAAACGGTGATCATATATGATTGTGAAAAGCACTATGAATTGAACATGAAGTGTAAATGAGGCTTCCCTTCAGAGGAGTAGAATCAGGGCGCCATACCGGCCCAGGTCCTGCCTCTGGAGCTGTGAAAGTTTCCACGGCCTCCACTGCAATTTTCTCTTGATAATTGTTTGTTCTTCAATTAGTATATGTTCTCTTCATAGTATTTCTGTGATTAACACGTTCACTGTTATTCCGGAACATGTGACGAGCAATCCTTTCTTTGTGCATCATGGTCCTTATGGACCACCAAGATCATTCTTTTGTTCTCGGCATTAGTTGCGTCGACGATGCAACGACCATTTTCATTGACGCTGACGCAAAAGTTGAAAAATTACGCAATAACGCTGACGCTACTACAGTGAGGCAAATAACAATTTGCGTCATTTCTCCCTTGGTCCTCTAT
>LQNS02000211.1:21810419-21826253 GCA_001587735.2 Parhyale hawaiensis
TTATATACGGCGATACTGAGTTATTCAGTGTGATTCAAACGCTGCCTTTCTGCATGTATATAAAGAAAAGTATATTTTCAATTACTGCAGAGTTTCACGTTAATATAATGATTTGTATTCGAGATATTGCGTTTTAAATACGTCGGTACAGACATTGCTGTGTTTCGCTCAATTTGCCTCGCATATAGTAAAAAAAATGCAACTCGCAATTTCTCTGAAACCTGACGAAGTTAAATTTTCTAACTTTGCATGCAATCTTTAATCTCATCAGACTACCTACTTGGTGAATTTCATAAATTTTGCTGCTGCCATTAAAGATATCCAGAACCCTCAAAATTAAGGATCATTTCGTGAGCCGAGACTCGCCTATATATGAAAAAAGATCCCTTTTTGGATCACTTATTGTTAAAGATATATATATATATTCTGGTTCTATATGGCGTACATATTGAAGAATTAGATCAGAAGCAAATAATTTAGTTGAAATTTCATTACCCACGACGCGTTTCGCTGTAACCTCAGCTCATCAGGTGGGAGGATCGAAGATACCGACCATCGCATCTAAATTCTATGTTATTGATAATTGTAAGAAGATAACTTCAACGATTGGTTTCGAGCTACTCAAGTTCTGCTGTGAGGATGCATCGCTTCTCCTTTTCCACAAGCATTGTATGTTGCTGCCGATCTTCAACACAACGTTGCGAGAAATCTATATTTGCAGTTGCACTTCCGAGTCGAATTTTGGACGAAAGTTTGTTGTGTTTACGCCAGCTGTAGGATTCGTAACCATTATGGAGTCTACCATGCAGATGTCCCACCTATTGAAACTCGTACAGGTTGTAAACTGTCGCTTTCGGCACTTCTGTGTGTCTGTACTTAGTGCAGTAGCTGAAGTGAACAGGATGGACTTGGTTTAAAACACGACAAAACATTAGTATTAGAAAAAATGTCGTTTATAACTTTCGACCAACCGGTATCATATTTACATCTTGATGTGATAACCACTGAAATTTTAATGATGTTAATGAAATATTCTTCACCCTCTTCGATCCTCCCACCTGATGAGCTGAGGTTACAGTGAAACGCGTCGTGGGTAATGAAATTTCAACTAAATTATTTGCTTCTGATCTAATTCTTTATATATACATATATATATATATATACATATATATATATATATATATATATATATATATATATATATGTAGAAATCGTTGAGAAGCAGTTGAAGAAATTTTCTTTCCCACGACGCACGTTTCGCTGTCCAACAGGGAGACTCAAAGTTGGCAAATTTGATCCTCGAAAAACATTAATACTCGTTAATGAATACGTATCGTATAAAAGGGTAGTTAACATCCTATGTTCTCACCATTAACCATCTGAAGTAGCCGATTCCGACGTTCCCTCAAGCAGCCTCATCTCTGACACAGTTCCAGCCGGTCCATCGCATGCATATTTCCTTATTGCAGCGGCTACGCATCGCGAAGCGAATCAGGTTCCGAACACAATTGAAAACTCTATCTAAGGACCAACACTCTCCACGACGACGAATTAAATTCAGTAGTGACGGGGTGGTCGAAGTTATTGTTGACTGGTTGGGTCCTGGAGTGACGGCAGTCCTTTCGGCAGAAGTTGCGGTGGGGAAGACACTGCTGTTCCATGATCGTGGGCCACCTCTGTGGACGTTTCCTAAAAATGCGAACATTTTTTTAAAAGTTTCACTGTTGTTACTCTTTCTAGTCAATTAAGAAGAAAAATTAGTGCGAGTTAGATAAGCTCGTACGAACAGTCACGGCTACACTGTCATAATCTACCTTTCCAGTTTTAAATTTGTATCTACTGTGCTGGGAGGGGAGGCGGGCATAATTTCATTTTCTCTGTTGCTTAGTAAAATTCAATATATTTCACCGATTTGTCAACGCTTCCCTTATTGTTTGTGTTGAAACTCAAAGTTAGGTTAGGATAGTGGAGAAGAGGTGAGGGTTAGGGTAGAATAGGTAAAGGTAAAATCAGCTTGAACCTATCTCAACTTGGAATCCTACACGCTCTGGTTCGTGCTGAGGATACGGGCCAAATGGCCCCAGAAGAGTGTATAGCTGCAGTTGATCACGGGTCGTCGAGAACTATGATGCAAAAAAATCGACGGAAGGTTCACATACAACGACCCGCACCCCCTCCTTCCCTCTCCATTTCTAGGAAAGGTAAGTGCCCCCGCAGCTTTTGTGCATACCTATCAACTGGTCACTCAACTCGGCAAGCGTCCCAATTAAAGGCCTCTTACGTGCCTAAGTATTAGAGCCCACAACGTCCGGTGCCCCCAGTTCAGCACTCTAAGCTGCTGCTACCGTGGGTATTGCTTGCATAGGTGATTAACTTTTTTATTAGGTCTTTACTGTTAAATCTGAATTTCAGGTACAGGCCACATTCTATGCTTGTGTCTTGGCCGATATCTATCAAGGCATACGCAACTTAGCAAAGCCTACCCGTAGTTTGTCTCACTATTTCTATAGTAAGTTTATTTACGAAACTGAAGCTCCCTATGGTGTGTGGGAGCCCAAGCAGCATGCAGCGAGTTCTCTCATTGGCCGGGCGCTCAGGGGCTTCTGAACTGCGTGTACCAGTTAGAATTACAAGCGTGGAGTTCACAGAGAGTATTTATCTGGGAATATATGATGTTGTAATTTATTAGACAGCAAGTCCTACAATGTTGTAAAGTCGGTAAATCTGGGCTTCGTTTGGGATGCGCGCGCTTGGCATACATGTGATTTTAGCAGTTAATAGGGGAAGTGAATCCTACACGTCGTTACTTCTCTGGGAAAGGTTCCTTGCTCTTTCACATCATTCATAGACGGAAAGATGTGTACACAATCTATATCATTACACTGAGAAAACTGTTTTGTTTTTTGAAAAGCTAACACAGATTCCCGTATGCCTCCGGGAAATACCTGCGTTGGCAGGCAAGTATTTCCCAACTGGGTACGGCAACAGTAAAGTAGGCTGTATCACACATCCCAACTAGGACACTTTCATTCACCGGTTTCAGCTGCAGATAAATGCATTCAAGGGTTACAGCCGACAACAGACTGCCTGAGCTATTACATCCTAGACGTACGGAAGGCTCTTGGTAACTGCGCCTCCTCCAATCGCTCTCATTTTTGAGTAGGCCAGTCCCCTTCGGGTGGACTATGAACGGGAGACAAATGCTGACGCTGCATCGCCGCACGGCAAAACCTCCTTCCCTGACTCGAGACTAGAAATCCTGACGGCACGGAAATGAACGAATCAGCAATCTTCATCACTCTGCCAGTAGGTTGAACATGCTGCAGTTCTAATCTAATCTTCACCATTCTGCCAGTAGGGTGAACATACTGCAGTTCTAAGCTAATCTCCAATCGAATCTTCACCACTCGGCCAGCAGGGTGAACTTACTGCAGCGCTAACAATTTCGCCAGCAATTAACTAATAATTTGCGTCGATGGCCACCCAACTACCGTCGTTTTGTTTGCTGTTCAATCAACACCGTTCTATAAAATTGAATAAGTACAGTTTTGTTGCTCAATCCTGAACATTTGTGTGTAAAAAATATTGTCTCGCTATCTACTTTACTTAATTTCGATGCTCTGTGTATGTTTATATTGGACTTGGTAACACTGAGTTTAATTACAACGTCTATGTACCTTTTAGCAATTCAGTAACTCCAATACATTAATAAATAGAACTAGGTCACTCTAGAAGCGCAAGCGAGGCAAAGGTAACGAAATATTCAAATTGGTGCTGAAACCATAAGTTTCTTTCTATCAACACCAAAATCTAACCATTTCTGCCTTTTAACTGTGTTTACAGGTTCCCTAATTTTCTTGATGATCCGTTCATATTTTTTGACTAATGCTGCTTACAAACGTTTTGACAAACTTAGTCAAACCTACAAGCAAATCAACCGATCATCACCAATATTTAATTATTTATGTCTTTTGACACTAGCAACAACTCCTGTAAATTTCATAAAGATCCATTCATAACTTTTTGAGTTATTGTGCTAACAATCATAAAATTAAAAACAGCGACAAACTACCGAACAAGCCAACAGATCATCACAAAAATTTGGTCATTTACTCCTCGTGATATGCCTAACAACTCGTGTGAATTTCATGAAAATCCGTCCAAAATTCTTAGAGTTATGACATTTGGAAAAATGAAGCAGACAGACAAGCAAACAAACAAACGGATCTTCACCAAAAGTTAATCATCTATTCCTCCTAGCATACCTAATAACCTCTGTACATTTTGTCAAAATTCGTGTATAACTTTTTGAGTTATCTTGGTGACCGACAAACAGACAGAATAACAGACAGACAAATACGACGATTAACAGAATTTCCTTGGCGGAGGTAATTGCATTTTCAGTCCCTAGGGGGCTCTGATATCTTGCACTGAGTCCTTGATACTTATGCCTTTGCCACCCTCATTCATGCGAGCAAAGTGATGATCAGGTCGAAGGTCATTTATGCTCTCGTATCTATGCTACCGATTTGAAACGTGTATCGAGACGGCAGGTGAGCTGCACATCCCAGCAACCAGTTGAACGTGCGATTGCGTACGTGGCGCCGGCATGAATCCGGCTTGCTAATCGCAAGGAGGTTCTAATAGAGAGGAGTGCACCCTATCTATCTATCCTACGGGGGCGTTGCGAGTAAACTTTTCCCTTAAACTGGCTGAGTGGCTTATCCAATCGGAGAGCGGCATTACCTCACACAGCATATATAGAAAGGACTCCTGAGCTCAAATTTTTATAGTCATTAACCATTAACAAAATTCCGAGCGGATGGAAGTATGTAAAGAAAACTTGTATCCTGTATACCATCTGATGATGAAAATAAAAGGGTTAGCGCTGGGATATAAATCATCAGACACGATTGTCTTTGCCAAAATATTGAGGAACTGCCTGTCTGTAACTTCCTTAATTATAATTATGTGCTGACCACTGCCACTTCAGCCAGTTTAAGATCTCCAAACGCCAGCTTCAGTAACGTGACAAAGCCATGTGTTTACTCGCCCAGGGAAGGCTTGCGCGTACTCCTCCCATTGAAGCTCCTTGGCTAATCGTTCGCTAATGCCGCACGATACAACCCGTACTATGCATTATTTTACAAGTAGTCAATCGATTTCAATCCAACGTATTTACTTCTTACTCTTACTGTTAGCTCAGCTGCTAGGATTTTCTACAAAATTTTAAGAATTCAATATTCCACTCTAGTAATGGGGGCTAAGGTGTTGTATGCTACTCCGACAACAGTTTAAATCTAATTCCCAATACACTACTGGAAGCTGAAACTATAGTATTTTACATCAACCCCTGTCTATATCCAATATTACACTGCACTACTGGGCGGAATTTGTAGTGCGTTACACCAACAACAGTCTAAATTTAATATCTCGTTGCACTATTCGGAGCTGAAGCTGAAGTATGATACACTATCCACACTCTCAATGTTACGTTCTCCGCAGTTATCTACCATCTATTTCTGTACCCATAGCCGAGTGCTACAGTGCTTCGTTGTGCATTTGAACACAGGGATGCTGTGTTTATTTGACCTTCCTAATACGATGGACCTCGCTCTGCGCATCCCTATGCACCCTCCACTTAAGGCTGTCTGCCATGAATGCCAAAGTCCCATTCACAAGGCTGCAAGGCAATGTTAACCCGATATTCCTGATGCCGAATCTATGCTATGACGGTCAACTTATGGGTGGACCTTCAGCTCGTTCGGCGTCCTGATCACAGAGTCAATATCGGTGTCGAAGATACCACAGGAATGTGCGTAAGGTAAGAGACGCACAAGTTGAACATAAGCTCGTAAGTTGACAGTGCGATTGCATTGATGAGATCCCGGCTTAAGCTGAAGTGTGTTATGACTGGCAGTTACGCTTTGCGAAGTGAAAAAAAAAAGAAGAAACTAAAAGCTGGCTTGGAAAAATCCACCAGGAAATACTCTCGATAGCAAATAAGCGCAACCCATCCCGTAAAGTTAATTTATTAACTTAACATAATTATACTGAAGCACTGTACTTTATAATAAGCTAAACTGTATTGCTAATCTAAACTTACTTTTGGTACCTGGCCGAGCCTAAGCCAACCCACCCTACCATGACCAAATCTAGAGTAAACTTGTCTTACCTAGCTAAAACTTTCAACATTTTTATATCCAACATAGCCACGTCTTTCCTAACTTTACCAAACGTAGCCTATTCGAGCCTAACTAAACTTATTCTAGCATAATCTACTCCATACTGATCACACAGATCTTTTGTAACACAACCTAGCCTATTCTCATCTAACCTAACATCTTACTTGAACTTAATAAGCGACAAGGTGATTTGATAAATATAATTCAATATACAGAATTTTTTCCTACCGGAGCTTGTTTCTAGTCTCTTTTTTACGCCGAGGCTTTTTCCTTCAACTAGTTTTTTTCCTCTTGTGTCTTGTTTCAAGATATCGTACACTCTTGAGCCCACCATGTTTACATATGCGCTGGTTGGCCGGTCGTCTGCTGCCTTACAACAATTATGAAACAATACAGAAGGATAAAAGAAACTTCAACCTGTCTACTACACGTCAGTATATAATGCATCATTGTAGTCTATTACATCTGCGACTTATATTCAGTGAGGTGTATTTTTTAAGTCTTTTTAGTCTTTAATTGACTCACACAGTAGCTAAGTCTTCCATTGTTTCGTATTCCTTCATTTATTGTTCATTACCTTCACCAAGAAGGTTATGTTGTTGGGTATAATAGGAGAAAAAGATGATTAACTCTTAGTGAAAATCCGTTCATCCGTTTGTTTGTCTTTTTGTCTATTTATTTTTAATGTCATAACTGAAAAAGTTATGAACGAATGTCTATGAAATTCACATTAGTTGTTAAGTATATCAAGCAGAATAAATGATGAATTTTTGCTACAATCTGTTCATTAGTTAGTTTGGCTCGTCTTTGATTTTATGATTGTTAGCAAAGAATCTAAAACGTTTTGAACGGATCATTATGAAATTTACCGGAATTATTAGAAATGTTAGAAGACATAAATGATCAAATTTTGGAGATGATCGGGTCGTTTGTTTATGTGTTTGACTGTTTGTCAAATGTTTGCCAGAAGTTTCACTCAAAAAGTTACGAACGGAGTTTCATGAAATTCCTAAGAGTCATTAAAAATGATTATAGACACGATTAACCAAATTTTGGGGATGATCGGTTTGTCCATTTGGGTATTTGACAAATGTTTGTCATAATATAACTTATGAATGTACGGACGGAGCTCCTAGAGAATTACGGAACCTTTTATTACTCTCAAAAAGCACAAATGACCAGATTATGGTGCTGATAAAAAGGAAATAATCGTTTCATAACCAGTTTTTAGTTTTTGTCGACAGTGCTTAGCTTGGCATAGGTATGCGCTGTCAACGTGCTCTAGTTTCTTAATATAATAATAATAATAATCAACCACCTGCTCTACATGGGCGACCTGAAGCTGTACTCGAAATCATAGGATCGAGTAGAACAGCTTCTCAACAATGTCCATCAATACTCTGAAAACATCAAAATGCAGTTCGGTATCAGTTCTTAACATCGAAAAGGGAGAGGTTACTGCGTCCGAGGAAATCACAATCGAAGAAGGTACCATCAAGGATATCGAGGAGACAGGTTACAAGTACCTGGGTGACATGGAGTATAACACCACTCTCCACAGAACGATGAAAGATTCCACTCGGAAGGAGTACTTCACCCGACTCCGGCTCGTCCAGAAATCACACCTCAGTGAGGGCAACAACAGTTTACAGATAATTTAGCCCCCCATAATCTTACATCCTAAACGGAAATTTATAGGCATTTATCGTCTGCCTACTAGTCAATACTGAATGGCATCGGATAGCATCGGATAAATGCCTATTCGTTTCCGATTGGGATGTTTCAATTTTTGCTGGCCAATTCGATTTTCTCTTTTTTTATACTATTACACGACACGTGTACATTAACCAGTAGCCCATAATTTATTTTCTTTGTTTGATGCGATAGTTATGCTACACGGTCAACGGACTTGGCCAGTTTCTTCAGTCACAATATCGTAACTCTTTTATCTCAGCAGGTCAATGTATTTCTATAGACTACTCATATTCATTTCAAAAAATAATTTTTAGAGTGAAGATGCCCAATACTATCCGCTCTAAGCTCTCAAGGCGTATCTGGCCCTATTAACGTCATCCATCGCCCCAAAGGGAATATTATTTTGACTTGAAAAAAGGGTTAATATGATTCGGATGAGATTAACTTTATGTCCTTCCTTCCAAACTGGCTGATATGTATATTATATATATTTTTTTCAAGAAGCGAACGGAAGACAACTGTCTTCGAGCAAAAATCAGAGCTTCTTGTAAGCTAGATATTTGCCTTTCATATACTGAAAAGATTAACGTGCATACACGTGGACGGACGGACAGACGGAGCCTCAAGCAGAATAATACTATAAACAAGAATACTCTCGCCGTCAAAAATGACAGCGAGGAATAACTGAAGACCTTTTTCATCTAACATGTTTTATTACTAATGTTTGTGAAGAATACGCTGCAACAGCCTACTCAAATTCTCAAAAAAAAAGTGCTCGCTATTTTATTTCATTTAGGCAGCACAATCGTCCCCACTTTATAGTTGACATGCGAAAAAATCTTCCATTATCAAGCAGCAAAACATTATTGAATTCAATTAAACTAACATAACCAGTGGAATTTTCACGTTTAGTTAATGTTCTCTCTTTACACAACATTCTATCTGGTAAGCTTCTTAAATGAGAATCAAGCAAATTTAAAAAAAAAAAACTCGGCAATTTTGATATCAGTAGCGTTTCGAATATGCCTAGGCATTTTGTTAAACAATCTTGCTCCCCGTACGGCGAAGCTATCAGAATATTTTGCAGCCACGGCTTTTCCACCAGCTCTGCTTGGGATGCGTATATTATAAGTCCTTCCCATTCTTTCTGAGTGTCTGGCGATAATCCGCTCATTTACATTCACTGTGATACGCTCCAGAATTTTCCAAACCTATATGATTGCAAGTGGCTCAAATCTTCGTTGTATTGAATACAATTCGAGACAGCTAGCTGTTCTTGCATTCCTCGAATTCTGGCTGTAAACAATCGTTGGATAGCTTCAAGTTGTTCTAGCTTATTTCTTGTACTCGCCATCGAACGTGGAGAGCAGTATTCTATTCTCGGAAGAATTAATTGCTTCCATAGTGTGAGCATTACATCTATTTCGCGTGACGTGAAAGTTCGTAGAACCCATCCACTCCATCGTTCACCCACAAAGATAACTCTAGCCTTTGACCTTCCCGTGAGCTTGGTAAACCCTGAGATCAAGTTTAACTCTGTATTCAAGAACCCTGCGAAATTCATGGTCATCGGCATCGAAGCCAGCGACAACAAGAAGTGTTCGATGATCTTCATAACTGAGATGAGAAGGTCAATGCTGTGGTGTACCAGAACGTGCTGAAAAACATTTCTTGCCATGGCTAAGGAAAAATGACCCCCCCCCCCGGTGGCAATATCTTCTAGCAAGACAGCGCCTCCTGCCCCACGGCCAAGTCAACGCAGACATTCTTGACCTCGAAGGGTTTCGAGTTCTGGCCTTCTTCTATGTGACTTTTCTCCTCGCGCGACCCGATGCTCCTGGAGAAATGTATCTGTCCGTAAATGGTCTGCGAGGTCAGCGCTGAGAGGCACAGCAACATGGATAGGCTTAAGATGGCTATCAAGAAGAGCTGAAGGCATATGGACGACACCTTCATCAAGCGCGCCATCGGCCTCTTGAGCGACGGGCTCGAGAGTGTTCTGGAGAGTAAGAGGGATCTTTATCTTAATTTTGCAAAATTTAGTTTTAGGTTATCATTCTGTGAAAATTTAGGTTGAATATATAACTAGAGCACTCTGAGAGCGCATACCTCCGCCAAGTGAGGCAACGGTAGCAAAAAATTCAAGTTGACTTTGAAACCATAATTTTCTTTGTATAAACTCCAAAATCTAATCATTTGTGCCTTTTGATAGTAATAATAGCTTGTGCAATTTTCTTGCAGATCCGTTCATAACTTTTTGAGTTAAACTGTTAACAAACGTACTGATAAACCTGAGTCAAAGATACAAACGAACTAACTGATCTGCACCAAAGTTTAATCATTTATGTCTTTTAACATTATTGACAACTCTTATAAATTTCAAAAAGATGCATTCATTATTTTTTGAGTTATTGTGCTAACAAGCATAAAATTAAAAACAGTGACAAACGAACGAACGAACTAACGGATCATTACCAAAATTTTATCATTTACTCTTTGTTATACACCTAACAACTCATGTTAATTTCATCAAAACCATTCATAACTTTTTCAGTTATGACACTGAGAAAAATGAGGCAGACAAACAAACAAACGGATGGATATATCTTCATCAAAAGTTAATCATCTGTTTCTCCTAACATGACTATCAATCCCTGTAAATTTCATCCAAATCGGTTCATAATTTTTGAGTTATCTTAGAGACAGACAGACAAACGGACAAACAAACAGGCAGACAAAAACAACGAAAATAAAACCTCCTTGGCGGTGGTAAAAATGTACGATTTTTCCATCTATTGATTAATAAGTGAGAACTTTTGGGCAACGGTTAATATAAATTATATATATGTGGGTGTTGCACTGTTGTATTGCGAAAAAAATGTTCACATTGTGGGATTTTACATGTTTGCCCGCGGGGCTGCTCCTGAAAGTGTCATTCGGACTTCACTCAGAAATGGTTGCCGACCCCTGCTCTATGGTCTTGACAGTTTATTGCGCTTCTGCAACGCACCGTAGCTACATAACCTCACTTACAGAATACCAGTCGGTGTTGTGGGCGTTAAAGTCACCCATAATGAGGGTATCCGCCGAGGGGTCAGAAAATATGGCGGAGGAGTCGAGCCTGTATCCCGGGGGGCAGGATGTGGCAGGAGGAACGTATATGTTGATTAGAGTGAGGGAATAGGAGCATAGGGTGACAGTGACACCTGAGTGTTCTACTGTGTGGTCGTTGGGGAATAGGTGGTTAGTGGTGGCCTGCAGGTAGGGGATGTCCTGTTTAATTAGAAACAGGAGACCACCGCCGCCGTTGGCTGCAGGACGATCTTTCCTGACTGGGGCGTAGCCGGGGAAAACGGGGAGGGAAGAGCTGGGAGTTAGTTTGGTCTCTTGGAGGGCGGCAATGGCTATGTTGCTGCTATGTAGGAAGGCGGACAGTTCTGATCTGCAATGTTGGAGTCCATTGTAGTTGAACTGCATAACGGCGAGCGGAAGGGCGTTAGTGGGATGGGGAGTAAGGGGAGAAGCGGGGGGGGGGTGAGGGAGGCTGGCGTGCACAAATGGGGCACTTCCAGTCTGGGTGGTAGCTGGCGGGACTGAAATGGCCAGAGCAGCGCATGTGGACCCAGCGCGCGCAGGCGGAACATAGAAAAGACCACCCGCAGGTGACGTTCCGCGAGCAGACTGAGCAGGGACAGGCTGGGCCGGGGATGGGGTGGATGTCACCGCTTAGCAGAAAGAATAGGGGAAGAAAAGGGACAGCGGGAGGGGGAGACCGGAAAAGAAGGGGCTGCCAAGACAAGAGCGGGCAGGTCGTCGGCAGATAGAACCTGCCCGAGAAGGAAAAAACACAAAATAGCGAGAAAGAATAGTGGGAGAGGAGAGTAGGAGGGGGAAAGGAGCGCCACAGTAACATACAGTGAACCTCACTGAATCACTTGAGTTGGAAGACCGAACGCTTCTCCCTATCCTTCCCATTACGCTGATGTGTACGTAGTAGCTTCGACTGGTTTAATATTATTATATTTAAAAACTACTTAAACTCCGTGCCGCGGCAGCTATTCCGTTACAGCGAGTGTACTTGCTTCAATTTAGACTTTATCTTCGAATTTCTATTGAGTTTAGACTCTATCTTTGAATTTTTTTTTAGTTTCAATTTGCAACTGTATATATTTGGAATCGGTGTGTCTTAATAGATTCACCCGTTATTACGTTCACAAAAACATCTATTCCGTGTTCCGACTCGTACGCAGTAGGCCTGTGTTGGCTAGACACACTATCACCGGTGAACCTCGCAGATGTTTTACAAGCAAAATTGTCGCCCTTGTATATCGTGGTAGAGACATAAAGACAGCACACCTTGAGTTACCTTGAGGGTCTTCGGAAGAAGTCCAGGTGACGTTGTTCACGTCACCCCACGTGTGTGGAGTCACCGTTGGGTGTCTTCTGTGGTTCCGCAGTTGGCGACAAGAGAGAGAGCCAGCAGCGAATTATCTCCACAGTGCACGTAACCGCTGACCGCTGGTCTATCTGGTATTCTTCTTATATGTGAATCCAGTAAATTTTTGAACGCTACTATTTTGATATCAGTGGCGTTTCGAATATGCCGAGGCATTTTGTTAAACAATCTTGCTCCCCGTACAGCGAATCTATTAGAATATTTTGTGGCATCGGCTTTTCCACCATCTCTGCTTGGAATGCGAATATCACAAGTCCTTCCAGTTCTTTCCGAGTGTCTGGCGACAATCCGCTCATTCACATTCACAGTGATACGTTCCAGAATTTTCCAAGCATGTATGATTGTAAATCGTTCGAATCTGCGCTGTATTGAATACAAGTGGAGACAGCTGAGTCGTTTGTGATAATCGTACTCCTGCATGCCTCGAATTTTGGCCGTGAACGATCGTTGGATACCTTCAAGTTGTTCAAGCTTTTTCTTGTACTCGGCATCCAAAGTGGGGAACAGTATTCACTTCTCGGAAGAATTAATTGCTTCCATAGTGTGAGCATTACATCTATTTCGCGTGACGAGAAAGTTCGTAAAACCCATCCACTCCATCTTTTTCCCACAATGATGACTCTAGCAATATGTTCTTCGAACGTAGCATCATTTTGCATTCTCACTCCGAGGTCTCTTAAAACTGTCTTTCTCTCAATTTCATGCCCATAGCTGGTAGTATGTTGCGTGGTTTCAAAGAGGGTTGATTTTTTCCGTATCTTAGCAGTTCTAATTTTGCTTCATTAAAAGTCATATAATTTCTTACCGACCATTGGCATATACTTTCCAAATCTCGCTGCACAGATTGCTCGTCTCCCACAGATTGCACAGCAGCTAGTATTCGTGTGTCGTCAGCAAATGACGAGGGTACCGCATAGTTACATCCGTACCCCATGTCATTGATCATGATGATGAAGAGAACAGGCCCAAACACGGTGCCTTGTGGTACTCCACAGAGTACCGGCTGTCTGGATGACATTTTGTTGTTGACAATTACACTTTGTGTTCTATTAGACAGGAAGGCTTTAAGCCACCGAAGGCATTTCCCATTGATACCCATGCTGGAATGTTTCAACAAAAATAGCATAGAACCAAATATATCATTCTAACTCTTCGGAGGTGCTTCTCTCATAGCTTTTTATTTATATTTCCACGTCTTCGCTAACCTCTGGTCATCGTCTTCTGAAGATTACATTATTTATACTCTCACATTTTTACCATTTCCACTTTTCATCGGTGTATTTGAAGATTTTGATTCTATTGCGGGACCCATGGCGGCTTTACACTTTATTTGCAATAGCTTTCACACAAAATACGGCACTCAACCCATTTTTCCAGTAATTGATTCATGTCACACGACGGCGCTTCTGCTGTCAGCTTACGTGATTTTTTAAACATCGTGCTTCAATTTCACTTCAAAAATGCTTTAGAATGAAGCAGTTCAGAACAGCTCGTGCATTGTATCCTGGCTACGAATTTTCTTACACCTGGATCGTTATGCGACTCCAGTAAAGTAAATACTACAAGATACGAAAGTCGGTAGTGTACGTATGATACGTGTAAAATGAACTTATTATTTATTTCCAATTGTACCAAATTTTCCATGTAAACGTACCAGAAATGGCTACGTCTTAGGCGTTTTTGGCTAAAACCGTTACCGTTACCGCTTTAAAAATTGTCGTAGTTAAGGCATCGGTAACCCGCTATTTTTCAGCCGATTATGGAAACGGTAAAGAGCTAACAATTTTGGGTGAAGAGGTATTACCGCTTCACCGCTTTATTAGTCCGGTAACCCACATCTGCTAACCAGCTTTCTGATTATGTAATTGAACGAGATGAAAGTTTCAGCTCAGCCTGATGGATAGAACGTTCTTATATATCGCTTCTCTCTGTGCTTACAGCCCTATATATATGTACGTTATAATACCGTGAGCACATAGCTTTAGCAGACGCCTAATACAATTACAATCTAATTAATGTGGGTCTGTGAGAATTTCGTAGGCATGATCACAGCAGACAAAATTTAGATATAACTCAAACTTCAAGAACTATTAGCATTAATTAGGGTAATGAAACGTGAAACGTATCAACTAATTTGTTGTAGATTATAATATACCAAGGCTCTAAATTAGTATACATATACAATAATAGGCGTACTGTAACAAGCTCAGTTATCTCAGAGGTAAAATACGTCAACAGAGTAACAAGTAGAATATGCTAGGGGGTATAAAGTAAAGTTTCTTAGTTAATCAATACAACAGAAAACAGTAGAGCAGACTTAAAAAATATCGTACTTCCTCAATAATTTTGTCCGCCTCTTAAAGCATCGAACTAATGTGAGGACCCATGTCTGAGAATGTGGTGGCTTAATGGTGGTCTCTTTGCTTCGACAGAGGACTGGCATCTGGTCCAATACGCTCAGACAGTAGAAACAGAATTCCTCCTCTGCCGTCTATTCCAATGGAACTTGTCCACTTTAAGAAGAATCTGTTTAATTATACTTGTGTCCAGCAAGTTTTCATTGCTAAGAGCACACATTAAATTTACCAGGAGGCACACAGTATCCGATTGCTATGCTTCAAGCTTTGTTTACCTATAGCACACAAAAAGAAGAAAGACGAATGTACAGGATGATCATCTTGAGGAATCTCAGTTGACTGATAGTGTAAACACAAGAGATACATAATATATAAGTGAGGAGCGTATTGAACAAAACTGATTTTATAAAGAGTGAAAGATTAACAATTTTACTCCCATTGGTGCATGAGTAACAGCAAAAAAAAAAAATATTAATAAAGGTAGCAAACAAACGAGGAATAAAGCGGCTAAATCGGTGGATGAATACAGTGAATAAAAACAAATTTCGGTGAACAAACTCAAGTCTCCAGTACAAAGTTATGGAACTAAAAAGAACCTAGTAACTTTTTAAAGTAGATTGTGCCCTCACATAGAGTACTAGGTAGGCTCTGATACAAGCATTAGCTTTACAATATAGGTACAGTACTTGTCCAGTGCACAACGCCAAATGTGAGAAGAATTGAATTGAATGCAATTAAGGTGCTTCATGTGAAGCAAATACAAAATCATGTATAAAAAATAAATTTGGAACAGAAGCGCTTGGGCCATCAGGTAATCTCAAAGCGGGCCAGTCTTTACCTTCTAAAACAGTTTCAATGCTCGTACCAATAACTCTAGTAACTAGTTCACTCTGCGAACATATACCTCTGCCAAGCAAGGTAATGTTAACCAAAAATTGAAAGTATTTCAGAAACCAGGATTTCTTCTCTATCACCAAAAGTTGTAGTCATTAGTAATAATAATAATAATAATAAAGTTTATTGAGACTCAAACATCACTTAAAAACTAAGTAAAAGGGTACATTACATACTGTTTAATCAGAAATGAGAGTTTGAAAACTCAAGCCCCTTGATAGCTTTACAGCTAATTAGGCAATAAAGA
>LQNS02000211.1:21842137-21855037 GCA_001587735.2 Parhyale hawaiensis
TTCACCATCAACCTGTAGCCTGATAACTATACTCGGCCTTGAAGTTTACTCTCACAACCAAGTACAGTGACGAACTCAACACGAACTCAATCCGAACTCAAATTACAACGCCACCAAGCAAGAACCACAATATATAACAGGAACTGCCACAATTTGAGGTAGAAACTGCTTAACCCATTGTGAGTCTAGCATTCTTTCTTTACTAAGAGCACATAGTCGTTGAACCGGGTGGTATGCAGCAGTCGATCTGCTTGCTTCTAGCTTATTTAATGGAAACGTAAAAAACGATAAAGATGTGCACGTAAGAAGACCGTACTTAAGAAGCTCAGTAAATTTAAACATAAAAAATAGAAATGCATAAGTGACGGCGTACTATAGCCAATTGATATAATTAACAGTAGCAAACTAACGATGTTACATAAGAAATAGTAAACTAATGTGATAAAACGTAGTCAACACACCAAACTAATGATATTGCACAAGGAAATAGTAAACTTATGTTATAAAACGTAACAAACACACCAACACTGCATAAAAGTCAATAATAGTAAACAATCAAAAATTACCAGAAAAACTTTCATTCTACGATAACTAGCATATTTCGGGGCATGAATAGAATGAATAACAACAAATTTCGGAGAGCTAACTCAAATTTTCAGTCCTGAGTTATAAAACTTGTAGAGAGCCTCCTAATTTTTCAAAATTAGTTTTATGCTCACCATAGTAACCGGTACTGATTCACCAATACAAAATACCTTATTTTCTATAAGAAACGTTGACTTTATGGAGGTCTAAAGCGCATGCAACGGCAAGTATGACAAACGTTAGTAAAGCGCTTAACGTCAAGGAAAAGGAAAACAGAGGAAACAAATATACTAAATCTAAAAAAAAAGACTGACGTATAAGGCCTTTAACAGGCTGGCCCCTCGTTATGTTTAACATAGCTTCATTTCTCGTAACAGTAATACAAGTATTTAATTAAAATTTCAAACTTGCCCCTAAGCATTTCTAACTTGAGTTCATCGAACAATATTGTCAAGCATTGCAGACACAGCAGATCATTGACATCCCACGATTGTTGCTTTATCACTTTCAATGCCGTTGCCAATTGCGCACGATAACTGTCTAGGCCAAGCACACAGCACCACCGGACAACATGCGTGTATTAAGTTCTCTCACATCGTGGATGCGTGATAAGAACAGTGTGAAAATCTTACAGATTGTGTAGGCACTTAGAAAAGTATTTCGTACAATCAGCACACGTTCCCGTGCATCGCTGAGAAATAACTGACTTGGCGTGCTGATGCTGCACGTAAGTTGCACCCATTTCCGTTGGTGTACGGTAAAGCGTACTAGTTTGGGGCAACATTTTCCCCAGTCTACACGTCCGGCTGATATAATCCAATACAGGTAATTACTCTACAAAAATCGAAGGTGTGTAATACCGTGGGCAGTCAAATCAGGGATTTGACCCTGAAACAGTTACCCGTGACTCTTTCATTAACGTAATCTTACTCTGTAAAATTTAGATTTCACTCGCATTAGTACAATTGGGCTGCTTCTGGCAACTGCACCCTGAATCAAAGTGGCAAATCTAAAGCTTCTGTCTGCACTTCCGGTTAAGTCAAGTCAAGCAGGCTGGCCTAAAGTCGACTTTGACGACCCAATTCGAACGTTCTTCAAGTCTCTGGTAAATCTATCTGTCTTCGTTGACGTTGTTGTATGCTCATTTTCTGCCTGATAATATACATCCCGTGTCAAGCACACAGTCGCAGTTGCGGCCGTGTTTCATGCATTCTCCTGTGCAGTAATTGGTACACCGAGCCAGCTCTAAAACACGAGCACACAAATCACCAGTTTGGCTACAGCCGTCGTCACGCCGGCTTCTGGATCGCGGGATATCCCCGGTATCTGTCTGCATCGGAACTTGTTGCGGCGAGTTTGTTACAAACGGGTTTGCAGCATCATTCGGAAATAAAAGCTTGTTTTTGGATCTCGATGCGCTGAGATGAGTTTCCTGTGCAGTCGGGGCCAAAGCTGCGATTTCGGTACCTTTTCGAAGCAAATCTTTGGTCTCCAGTGGTCCTGTAGGTGAGGTCTTCCCGAGACTACCAGCAGTCGTCATGCTACCCACTCCAAAGAGCACCGCCAGGAAAAATAATTTCTTGCCTGGCATTTCTTCTCTTCACTTCACAGTCGCTTTCACTAGAAAAATTGAAATGTTGGTCCTCGTGTAGTAGTGGGCAAAATTCCACAGTACGACTTCCTGTCTTCAAATCGCTGTCACAAAACAAGATCACTTGAGTGTTATCAGGTTCGCGGTAAATTACAGTCTTTGTCGGTTACACGTACGAACTTCTGGGATTATCTACTTTGATCGCCCCACGTAAATGCCTCGAGTTAAACTGAGACTGTATGCAGTTCTTTGCGCGAGGAGCAAGATGCGTTGCTCTTGACAGCTTCGATGTCTCTGAAGAGTCTTGAGCCAAGTCGCTGCTTATATACGAGTCTGAGGGAAGTCCTGCACTCTCCTCTCTTAACGCACACACACACTATTGCTCAATGTTGTGCTGATGATAATAGGAGCCAAGTCACGTGGCTGGGTTCGCTAAGCCCTTCATGTGATCCATTGCACCACGTAAAGCAAGTTAGTATTGGTCATATACACTATAGTGAGGTATTTTTTTTACCAATATATAGATTAATGTATAGCTCAAGTTCCGATAGGCAATTTATATCTGAACTGATAATAGAGATTTTTCGTTAAATATTAACTAAGAAGGCGTTTGCTGAGGTGATACAACGCCGTAAATATTTTATACCTGTGTTTTCTTTTCTCTCCTAAGCGTTGTTACTCAGCACTCACTGGCTCGTCAAGAAAAGAACAAAACCTTATATTTATGCTTACGTTGTAGTCATCTTAATTAGCAGAGAGGGCAAAAATATTCGGGGAAGGCCTATCTTACTCTGCTGTTGATCCAATTGTTCCTTTACACACACTTTCGTTCACTTACATTCAACAGTAGAAAATTTCGAAGCTTGAAGCCTAATTTTCCAGCTAATAAAACTTTTTCCTCAATCAGTACCTTCATCCACGTCCGTTTTCAGTTGATGTAATGTTCCAAGTTGTACTGTCCCAGTCTACAACTGATTTAATGAGTCTTCAAGCCACCTCTGCTAACACGTCCCGCTAATTGGCAAGTATCGATGCATACCGTCTTAGTCATAAGTTGTTTTCATTTTTCCTTCACCCACTTCGATTTGCGCGTTGTCGTTCATGCCTGCGTTTACGTTCTCGCTCACACTGTATGTCCCGGGTACAGTCGCAGTTAGTGGCTTGACTGTCACATGAGTCAGAGCAAGGGGCACACACGCTCTCGCTGTACGATATCACTCCAGCATCAGTCCCTCGGCTGTTCGATGTTTCGTTGTAAGAATATCCTTAGGAATACCCGTAGTCACGACGGCTTCTGGATCGTGGTATGTTCCCAGTAGATAGTCGCACATGGAGCGGTTGCTGAGAGTCGATTGCTTTGAGGTTCAGTGTATCTCTCGGGTCAGAAACCGCGGGTAGCAAAGCGTCCAGATGAACAGATCTTGCAGTTGGGACGGATGTTGTGCCTCCAAAAACTTTTCCGGGCGAGTCTTTGTCTAATGGAAGTCCGGCTGGTAACTGTTTTAAGAGGTTCACAGTACGAATTACCGTCGTGCCATCGATGCCAAGGAGCACCGCAATCGTCAACAATATTATTTTAGCCATTTTTTAAACTTTGCACAGTATACACACTTGAAGTTACAGTTTAGCATTAGCTCAGTTAAGAATTTCAAAGTAACATGCAGTTCTTTCTTCAGCAGATATTTCCAATAATGAAAGATATGTTCGTGAAAGTTTAGAGCTTTTTGATCACATAAATTCGTTGGAAACGCACTGTAATAAGTGTGAAAACAGGGTTTAGGAGTCTCACAGTGCTAGCTTGTAAATATTGTCAGATTTGTTGAGTTTGCTGTGAATTCGAGAGTCTTAAACTTTGCCATGTATGAAACTTATGAAACTCTTCTGCGAATGAAATAGTGGCACTATTACAGGCAGTCATCGAGAGTTAATCTGACTCTTGATAAATGGGTGCTCAGGTGTAGAGTGGCTTGATGAAGCTCTACTGACACCCCAAGAGCCTCTGACATACTACGAGCCACGCTATGGCTGAAATAGGCAACTCTGATGAGAGTTTCGTCATTGACCTTAGCAACTAGAATCGGAATCTGCTGGCCACGCATTAATACGGCTTCATCAACTGGGGTAGTTCAGTAGGTTTGAAGTGTAGGGGCTTCAAACAGATGCGATAGATTCGCCTTTTCGAATCGTATGATAGGTGTTAAAAGCCCCCTGAGTCACATGCGACAGCTGATTACTCGTTTTACAGACCCGCCCTGGGTACTCGATGGGCTTGTAATTTATATTCAAGCCTCCCCTCCCAAGGGCTGGAGCAAATGTTACTTGTTGCTTAATGACCACTTTCCTTGAGAATTTGACCTGGAACGGTACCTAACTTGCTGAATTGATCGCAGTTCCCCCAATTGCAGCAAGGAGTGATGCAGTGTGGTGCCGGGTCTGCGCAGTGGGGCGCGTCTGCGCTTGCTTTCTTTCTCTGTCTCCGGCGGTTTTTGGCCGGGGCGTGCCTTGCTGTTCCGCGCACCCGGTAATGTCGGGTCAGAGCGGTGGCTTGTGCCCTGCTTGGTGGCTCGTTGGGGAGCGTGGGAGGAAGGGCGAGGGCGTGTCCGGGGCGCGTCTAGCCGTGTGGGTCCGGCGTGGCTCACAGTTTGTCGCTCAAACCCTCCCCTGCTTGGTTCATTAAGGACTATGGTTCGATTGTGGCGCGGCCCCACTTAGGTGGTAACGTGGACCAGGGTCTGCAATACTTGCCTGCAGGATCAAACGCCATCACTATTTCCTCCATGCGGTCAGAGAGGGTGGTGTTCAAACTCCGCCCTCTTGGAGGAAGCTCAACGACAACAACAATTCGTTTTACAGAGCCGCATTGAGTTTTTAGCCGCCTTAAAAATAATGGATATGGGTTAAATGTTTGCAAATCGATGTAACAGGTCGAAAGAAGGCCATCTGTCTGACATTTCAGATAAGTCAAACCTGGTGAACAAAACTTTTCCACCTTAATGATGACGCATGAAGTGTTCTGCGACGTGCTTTTTTATCTTCATCCGTTTGCTACTGTTTGCATTGAGACAGTTGGTTATGAAATTAGTTTCACCATTTTATCAAGACAGTTCGGTCGTGGTCAAATTCTTTCACGGAGTCGCCAATGCTATGGGCATTTCTGAGATTTAATCCGGCCCATGTCTTACCCTCGCCCGCTACAGGTATATAGAGATCTCTCGGAAATATCTTTAGAATTGGCATCGCTGAAGAGGAATTTGACCACGACCGAACCAAGGCGCCTTGATGAAATGGTCAGATTATAAAACTTCACCCTCGGGTCCCCACTGACAGGTAGTGCAACCCAACTGAAGCATTATTTAGCACCGGGAAGCCCGAAACGCTGCCAAAGAAAGTCCTTCAGGATGCCATTGACAGCTGACTTGAATTTCAGGATTACGTTTCAAGCGATTGTGCTTGAATGTAAGTGAACTGCCAGTCTGTTAAATTGGACAATGTGGTCCTGTTGGAAATTAATTCAAATCATCCCTGGAATTATTTGATTTGCCAGATCATGACAGGATTATACAGGTACACCTGGATTAGGAATTGCGTTATGGAAAATTAATGTCTACTTAGAGAACAGATTATGCTCTTTAATCCAATGCTAGATTGTTTTGATGGGGTTCTGAATTTTCAGGATTCTAAAGAACACAGAAATTGAAAGTAGCTTCTCAGTGGCAAAGACAGTTATTAATATTGTGCTTGCAGATATTCCCAAGTGGAAGTAGAAAACTGGAGCTTCCATAATTCTTAGGTTTGCAGAATTTTGTAGAATATGCTCGTTATATTGTACATGGCAGAGACAAGTGTTTTTATTACCTCCACCGAGGAGGTTATACTTTCATCAAGTTTGCTTGCCTTGTTTGACTGTTTGTCTGTCACCAAAATAACTCCAATCAGTTATGAACGGTTTTTTGAGAATACAGGGATTATTAGGTATGTTAGGAGGAACTGTTGATCAACTTATGGTGAAGATCCGTTCATCCGTTTGTTTGTTCGTCTGCTAATTTTTTTTTCTTATTTCCTTACCTATCTTAAAAATTTATTCACGGATTTTTATGAAATTTGCGTGAGTTGTTAGCTATGTGACGAAGAGTGAATACCCAATTTTTTGTTATGGTCTGTTGGTTCGTTCGTTTATCTCTGTGTTCGATTTATGCTTGTTAGCAAAATGACTCAAAAGTTATAAACAGATTTTATGAAAGTTACAGGCGTTGTTAGTAATGTTGAAAGACATGAGTATTAAATTTTGGCGATGAACAGTTGTTCTGTTTGTGTGTTTGACTAACGTTTGTCAGGATGTTTTTTAGCAGCATAACTCAAAAGTTATGAGCGGATCTTCAAGCAAATTATAGAATATGTTATAACCGTCGAAAGACTCAATCAATTAGAGTTTGGTGTTGATACAAATAACAAAAAAATCATAGTTTCAGAATAAATTTCAAAGTTTCGTTACCGTGCCTTGCTTGGAGGAGGTGTGCTCTCTCTCTCTCTGAGTGCTCTAATTTATTTTTTTTTTATAATGGTGGACAGACATGGTAAAAAGATAAAATGATTTATTAGAGGACCTTCTTATGGCGATTTTCTTTTTTATCTGATGGGACAAAAAAGTTGCGTTTGTTTTTATTATTTTTAATAGTAGGATTAAATTAAATAGTCGGCCAATAGATGGGACAACTGGTCCATCAGCGCTGAGGAGCTAATATCCAGTCCTAGGTCGTTGATAGTGAATAATAGTAAAGAAACTACACAGTATTTATTACCTCCGCCAAGGAGGTTATGTTTTCGTCGGATTTATCTGTCTGCCTCTTTGTCCGTCAGTCGGTCACCAGGATAACTCAAAAAGTGAGGGACAGGTTGTGACGAAATTTACAGGGAGTGTTATGCATATTAGGAGGAACAGATGATTAACTTTTGGTGAAGATCCGTCCAACCGTTTGTTTCTGTGTCTGTCTGCCTCTTTTTCTTAATGCCATAACTCAAAAAAGTTATGGACGGATTTTTATGAAATTCATATGAGTTGTTACATATTTATGAAGAGTAAATGACCAAATTTTTGTAACGATCCGTTAGTTTGTTCTTTCGTTTGTCACTGTTTTTAATTTTGAGCTTGTTAGCACAATAACTCAAAAAGCAATGCATGGATCTTTGTGAAATTCATAGGAGTCGTTAGTCATGTTAAAAGGCATAAATGATCAAATTTTGATGCAGACAGGTTTGTTCGTTTGTATGTTTGACTCACGTTTGTCATAATGCTTGTTAGCAGCATAACTCAGAAAGTTATAAACGGTTCTTCAAAAAATTACTGAAACTGTTAACACTATAACAGGGCACAATTGATTAGATTTTGGTGTTGATACAACGGAAATCATAGTCTCAAAACCAATTTTAATTTTTCGTAACCGTTGCCTTGCTTGGCGGAGGCATGCAGTCTCAGAGTGCTCTAGTTACTAATATAATTAGTTGTTTGATTTAGGATTGGGATAGCACCATTAATTGTTTGTAATCATATATTTTGATTGATTATTTCTCTATAATTTGTATTAATGAATCAATCAACAATATATGAACATCACCACCAAAGTAAAAAAGAAAGTTTCCATTACAGAGGCGCTCTGCAAAACAAAACTTACGTCAGTAGTGATAAATAAATTGATATAACGATGGCGAATACGGGATTTCTTTACGTAGAAACTTCAATGCAGAATACGACATTATAATGGATTGCTTGAACTTTAATGAGTTTGTTATCGTGCGTGGAAATTGCGATATTTTGCTTTGCACTGATACTTGAATTGTATTCTCCATTTCGCTGGAATAACCCTATCAGTTCATCTGACAATAATAAACTTCGTTTGTCGTCCGGAATGCTGGGCTAGATACTCTTTTTTTTTGTTTAGTAATCAAATGGTTTTATTAGCAATAATTAAGACTATAATCACGTGGTATGAAGACGGGCATAAGGTTTCTGGCAGCAAATTTCCAAAATAATGCTGCACGGCTCGAAAAATCACACATAATTAATTATTTTTATCATATGCCCGTCTCACAGATGGTAAACTGATAGTAGGGCAAATTTTAAAACTTGCTATTGGAAGTACTAAAAATATTGTAGAAAGAGACAGAGCTATGGTCTTATTGTAAAGAAAGAAGTCAGTGCTACTATCCTTGAGTACCCTGTGAAGCGAAAGGGACTGTATACCAATTTTTTTCATTTACAGTATTTTGATTCCGCTTCCGTCTAGCTGGATTTTTGGGTCACTTCCATATAATTATAATTGATATAAGTCAATTATCACCAGATAAGGATACAACAGCTACAACATAACTTACCCCTCTAAAGTATTAGAACATTAGTAATACTTTGCACTGGCTGTTATTTACCCCATAATTTCTACAGTAAAAAATGCTAGTGTGTCACCAAAAGAAGAAAATAATACTGGAGTTTAAGTGTACCCTGCAAAGCAAAAGGATTAGCAAATGGGTGTTTATATTTGGTAGTAACTTGGGAGATCAATCAGAAGATAAGCATA
Source organism: Parhyale hawaiensis (assembly GCA_001587735.2). Classification (NCBI taxonomy): domain Eukaryota; kingdom Metazoa; phylum Arthropoda; class Malacostraca; order Amphipoda; family Hyalidae; genus Parhyale; species Parhyale hawaiensis. The sequence goes on from LQNS02000211.1 coordinate 21,850,883, forward strand.
ATGCAGCCGTGGCCCTGCTTGCCATTTGATGAAGGAAGTGCCTTTGCGAGACACAGACCCTCGTTGTCACTGATATGCAGCAGTGCGTTTGGTTCACTGAGGGCCTCTATAGTTGGCGAGCATCATGTTTGGCTTCAAGGAGAGCGCACTTGAGTTACCCACACAACACACCAAAACATTGGATCATGTTTGGCTTTAAGGTCATCGTTCTCAAGTTCCACGAAAGCCTCAATGTGACCTGGCCACAAGGTCTCGTTGAGTAAAGAAGCACTGCACTTCTTGATGCGAAGTAATATAAGTTCACACCTAATTCCTTTGAATGTTTTTTCCAACTAATTGGGCGTAAAAATTACTGTGCTGCTCTCTTTTGCGGGAAACCAAACAGGTTTTTGAGTTTAAATCCAGTAGTTGTAAATTTGCCAAGATGTTTTCGAGTTCCACTTAATTCATCTAACTGATCTGATGACTATTTTAGCAAATTGTGCGGTAGACACTCAGTTGTGTTTAGAAATACTCCGTAATTCATTCAGAAAATTAGTTGAGAGAACACGTTGGAAAAAACCTGTCGTCTGAACCGGCCCCTAGATGCATACGTTATTGTTCAATGACTGTTCGCAGCTAAGAATTGTAACTAGATGTTTGTAACAGTGACTTCAAAAGCATAGCATACAGAGGGTTGACGTCACTGAACTTCGGTAGATACGGTTCTCATCAATGACTGTTCAGAGGAGGGATTTGGACAGTGTTGTCTAGCATTGCCACCAAAAGCAAAGTTTCAGAATAAAAAGTGTGTTGCTCAACTTACGCCGATACCACACTGCAGAGTCTCACGCTCAAATTATGCGCGGTTGTCCAGCTCGCAAGTTGTCCTTATGCTCAGTAAAAGTCGGTTGCGACGCTACATATGGAAAGTACTTCAGTTGAGCGACGTGCGAGTCGAATATCCGTTTCATAAGTTGCTCGTGGGATGTCATAGTGCAGCCCTAGCACTGGCAAAGCAAATGGTCTAATAATGTTTGAAAGGTGAGCCTTACGTCATAAGGCTCCCCTTATATCCAAATAATGTTAATTCCAAATAATGTTAATTATGGCGCTTGGAATATACCGCAAGCAAAGCTGAGCATGCGATAAAAAAAAAAGAGATCATACAATAAAGAAAAACAGGAAAAAGAAACGCAAGCCATTGAGAAAATAAAAAAACAACAGCAAATATTTTTTTGCCTATGCATCGCATCATTTTTCGGTGAAATCGAAAATCGGGCCACTGGTGAATGATACAGGTTCTATTGTTGATGATGACCAGGAAATGAGCGAAATACTAAGCCGTCAATATCAAAAAGTCTTAAGTGAAAGAATTCCATACATTGAAATTCCCAGAATTGATTGAACTACAAACCACCTAACGGACTTTGAGTTCACAAAACTAAGCATTGAATTAGCCATTGATGAACTTAGCGGCAACAGTGCAGCAGGATCGGATGATGTGCCTGCAAAAATTGTTCAGATGTGCAAGCTAAGCATCTCTTACCCCCTGTAACTTATGTGGTGAAAATCGATGGATGATGGAGTGGTCCCACTCACATACAAGCACGCAATTATTTCACCTATTCCTAATGCTGGAAATAGCATGGATCCAGCCAACTATAGACCTGTCTCCCTAACGAGCCACGTAGTGAAGACGTTTGAAAGGGTATTTAGGCAACACCTTGTACATCATTTGGAGAGCAATAACCTGCTTACGTCAAATCAACACGGCTTTCGCCATCAACGTTCAACCACCTCGCAGTTGCTTGAGCATTATGACTCTATTCTAGATCTATTAGCCAAGGTAAAAATGGGAACGTAATACAATTAGATTTTGCTAAAGCCTTCGATAAAGTGGATCATGAAATAATACTACTCAAAATCTTCAACATGGGCATCCGTGAAAAATGTCTATGATGGATCGAAGCTTTCCTGAAAAACCGAACCCAAAGTGTAATTATAAATAATAAAGTGTCCAAACGACCGCCGGTGCTCAGTGGAGTCCCGCAAGGCACCGTGCTTGGTCCAATACTCTTCCTCATCATGATGAATGATATGGGGCACCAATGCAAGTTTGCCATTCCGTCATTGTTCGCTGATGACACACGGATATTAGCAGCGGTACAATAAACGGCGGACGTACGGAATGTGCAACTAGATTTAACCAACATCTTTCACTGGACATCGGTTAACAACATGACTTTCAATGAATCAAAATTTGAACTATTACGGTACGGAAAAAACCTCTCCCTTACTGAATCTACGTTCTACACGACGAGAGATGGGAGCGAAATCGAGAGAAAACAAATTTTAAGAGATCTTAGGGTGAGAATACAAGATAATGCTACTTTTGAAGATCACGTGGCTCGAGATGTTACTATAGGCAAGAAGTGGAGCGGATGGGTGCTTCGAACTTTCTCTTCACGAGAGGCAGACACAATGCTCTCCTTGTGGAAACAACGAATACTACCGAGGATTGAATACTGTTCACATCTTTGGATGCCAAGCAAACAGAAAGACTTAGAGCGCCTTGAGGCTATCCAGCGATCACAAAAGACTAGCGCAACTTCAAATGTACTACATTCAAAGGAGGTTCGAGCGCTTTTCGATTATATATGTCAGGAAAATTCTAAAAGGCATTACTGTCAACGTCAATGGACCAATCCAGGCCAGACATTCAGACCGTATGGGTCGCACTTGTGACGTGCGAATTCCGACCAAAACTGGTGGTGACGCAATGGCCACAAAGTATTCTAATAGTTTCGCGGTTCGGGGGGCGAGATTATTCAACAAAATGCCACGTCACATCCGAAATATCACCGGTACAGAAACTGTGAAATTTAAAAACTTACTGGACGCATACTTACTGAAAGTGCCAGATAAACCTGTTGTAAGCAGCTAAGTGAACTGTGGGGATAACTCGCTGTTAGCCCCGCTGGTACAGGAATGCAGTATTGCCTCTGCACAAGATGGGTTGCGTGCATAACGCCACCTGGACCTCGTCCGAAGTATCATCAAGTAATCAAGTAAGTAGATGATGCACTATCGCTATTCCGAGATCGAAGCGTTGGTGTTGTGGTGGAGCCATTATTTAGATCTCTGAAATTGCTGAATGAAATGCAGAAAAATCCGCGATTGCCAACTGGCCATTAACCCTTTAGCGGGCGCAGGCAACTATCACATACAGGACGTAGAGGAGAGAATTGCTTGCTCCACACTTGAGAGTTGAACCGTTGACGTATCTGCGCCAAAGGCACAGACTGGTCTCGTGCTCGAGTAGCCCGGAGAAAAGTGATGAGACATCTTTTGGCCCCTTTTTTCTAAGAGGTCGAACGGCCACAACCCAAAAATTTCTTGGCGATGTTTGCGGCGGCGTTGTAGTCTCGATTGAGATAACACCCCCAGTGGGGCAAGCGAGGAGGCCGCCCAAACGAAGCTTTTAAAAACGACTTTGGTGTCGCGCATCACCTGACGTTTCTGTTTTCCACTCGACTCCGTCGTCGTTGACGGCGTTCTCCCGGTGACAGCTCTTTTTCTTCCTCTTCTTCATGTAAAGAAAATAGTCAGAACCACAAAAAGGGAGGAGGGAGTTTCCGTAGCCACTATGGTGAAACGCAACCCAAAGGCATTCATATTTATACATTTACTTTCTGCTAAGTTTTTTCTTTGAGATCCAGGCGAGTTTGCTGGACTGCCACTTTAGTGGTTATCGGATTCTCTGTTTCGGTGTTAGGACTTGCTGATAAACGCCTCTGTATTTACTGTTGAAAATATTACGGATATTCCTGAACCAGCACCGATGCGAGTTGTTCCAATTAACACATTGGCCGTTAAGTGCTTGCGACTCGTGGAGTAGGAGCTCTTAGCTGTGGAGGATATCGCTCCCAATGTATGTCAAGACGATTTTTAAACGAGTTGACCGACTCCGCCCCAACAACATCGGAAGGGAGTCTATTCCAAATGCTGACTATGAAATAGGGAAAGAACTGCTGACTTAAGGTTGTTCTTCGAGCTCTATGCTTGAGTGTTTAACCGTTGTTTCGCAAGCGATCATTGGGGTCTCTTTCAAAGAGTCCCGTTATAGGTACGTCGTTGAAGCCATTCAAGTACTTGAATGTTTCTATTAGTTGC
>LQNS02000211.1:21869197-21882281 GCA_001587735.2 Parhyale hawaiensis
ACACACTGGCTATGCTTACCACGCGCGCACCTGGGAAATGAGCTAGCGACAATACTGCGTGGTCACTCTTATAGACTGGGGCCTAGGTGTGGCTGCTACAGCACACAATGGTGCACATCCACACATGCACCCGCATCGCGCGTACACGATTACCATAAGTTACCATCACCGAGAATGTCCAGGGTTCAGACTAGTGCCACCAGGCGCCGTCAGTTCCGCACAAGGACAAATACAAAGCGTGCGGATGTGACACTGCAGCTGTGCAGATACTTCACCTAACGCTAACTACTGTAACTCGAAAGCTCTTATTACAGGGGGCATTGAATAAGACATAGATAATCATATAGTCAACGTCACCCAACACATAAAGTGCTGCAGTGTTTAACAAACGGCTGAAAATTCGTGTAGTACGCCCATGTATCCAAGACATTAGAACTCCATAAATAAATTTACGTTTAGGTTGACATGCCTGATGGAGCTTAACGTTCATTTTAAAGGTCACGGAGCAGCATCAAAGTTTAGTACTTTGCCGGCCAGTGTCGAAAATCCAAAAAGAGGATTTTAGATATGTAAACAAGAGCATAGAAGTTTTATCTGCAGCATGCCTGGCAGAACGCAGCAGTTCAAAAGTATATTTGTTTGCCTAAAGTCGCAATTCGTAATGGTCCTTTAGAATCAAACAAAATGTTGCATCTGTACTGCGGAAGGATAAGGTGCGCGTCCGATACTTTTAAAAAGAACAGTGCAATTTAAGTTAGGCGCAATCGGCCTTTTTCTGAATTGTGCTCTCATATTGGAACATAAATCCAATGGCGTCATCTAATTTATTTCACTTTAACTTGAATAGAACTTGGGTCGTGGGCTTTCGGTTTGTCATTGTGGATAGAGTTCCCGATTGAAATCGCAAATTAATCAAGATTTAGACGCCGAAGAGTCTAATTTACTCCTTACTAACTTTCCTTTTGTGATCCGAGCGGCTTGCGATTAGCTCGCCTGATATCTCCACATAGCGGCGGTGCAAAAGACCATTGCACGAATGACGTACCGGGCAAGTTAATCTAAGGGATTCAAATTACCTCATCGCACTGCACAAATCGAGAGCACCTCAAATCAAGCACTCCTTACAACACACAGACCAGAGCTGCCTGAGAGGCGAGTCTTCACCGCCGCAGCTGCATGTGCGACTACGAGTGTAATGACCAGATTTTGTTGAAGCACAAGCCCCCCACAATGATATGCAGCAGATATTTCCAGTTTGCACGGTATTAAATCGCTCCGTTCTAACATGAAGCAAGATTTGTTTACCTAATGGCTCCTAAGCCTCGCTATTTTGGTAGTCGCAATCGCGCTAATTAAGAATTTCTGCAGTAATAGAATAGACAATTTACTTTTATTTACGTCTCTTACTCGCCCCACTAGGTGTTGCACGGAATGAAATTGGAAAGGACATATAGAGTAATAGGAACTAGAAAAGCACTCTGAGAGCGCATTACTTACCCAAACCTACAAGGAGGCCGTGGGGTTTGCGAAGAACGTGTGTCGTACCGTGATCATAACTTCGCTGCTCCCTCGCCCACGAGACGGCTGGGAAATTCGGAAAAAGATTGTATCAGCCAACCGCATGCTCCGGATACTTTGCGAGACCCAGGGTGTGCGCTTCCTGGAATTGTTACCCCACTTCGAGAGACACCCCTCTTTGTTTCGGGTTTGTCTTCACTTGAGTGAATGGGGAGCATGCAGCACGGATGGGTCGGCTACTGGACGGAGAGGTGCGCCTGTGCACGCAAAACGTCAACAGAATGGCGTTAAACTCGAGTCAGGATGGAGGAACGAGCACCAGTTAGCAGGTATCCCCACGGGACCGCAGGGTCTGCGACCACCTTCCGGAACACATTCGGAAATCACCGGCGTCCTGAAGGTAATGTTTAGCAACGTCCAATCGCTTACTCGTAAAATGGACGAGTTGAGGGCATTAATGTGTGTCGAAAAACCTGACATCATTGGATTAAACGAAACTTGGTTAGATTTCGTAAACAAATACTATCGCAGAAATATTAATCCCCGGATACAAACTATTCACTGTTGAAAGACCGAGCGATTCTGGGCGAGGTGGAGGCTCGTAAGCGAAAAATTAAATCCAGTGCTGAAACAAGTGTTTGCTACTTGTATTTTCGAGATATGCTGCGTTACAGTGAGACTGTCAAAGAGTCGGAGGGTCATTATACTCATTTTAGTGTACCGGAGGCGAATTTTTTCTGAACCTTTCAGCAAGTTCAGTCTCCGGGCAGCCAATGGCATGACAGGTCACAGGCCACAGTGGGAGGGGCGAAAGGTGATGGTTTGTGATGGTGTTGCACTCAGATGCGTACCTCAAAAAACCATGTAAATTCACAATTTACGTGCCGTGAAGTTTATTCTCGTAATTATTAGGCATCATCAATTAAGGTGTGTGATGTACTTGAACTTCGCTTACATGTGAGCAACATGTGAAAACTGCTCGTTTGTTAGCAGTTTATATTGTGTCTCTGTGTATTTTATGAACATGTTATAGGGAGTAAATATCACCAAGCATATTGCGCGCAATGCCGAGCCAATAAGTGAGTTGAATCACTCATACATTAAATGGATCTCCGATAGGCTTGTTTTAGGCTATGTTACACTAGGCCAGGTTCTATTAGTTCAATGGAGAGTAATGTTAAAGAGATGCGTGCATAACTATAGAAGTTTACAACGTTATTCTTTAGGAAGTATTACATAGGTTATGTTCTCAGTTCCGTACTCTCTAACTTGACATAACTCAACCTAGCCGCACCTAATCTAACCTAGGCTATCGCTATCCATGCTCAACCCTAATTACCATGGCATAACCTACCCTATCTAAACTAAACATATCTGACAAATTAACCCTTTTCTGAAACTGCTGATTCATCTCACTTATTGTCGAAGCAGTACGCTGGGTTCAGCCTGTTCGTTGTAACACACACATACATTATTTGTACACACTGGTCAGTTGATATAGGAAATTGGTGGCGCAAAACGCTTACGACGAATTAGGTTAAAAAATGTTAAGGCACTGTACCTTCATATCATTCACAAAAAGAGTTCTAGATGTTCTCATACCCTTGACGATGCACTTACATTGTACTCATAGTGTTTAGATGTACTATAAAGAAATGAATGGTTTCGATGTATGATGACCGCCCTGCAACTTTAGGCTAACCTAAAGCGCGTTCGAGAAGGGCATGCATAAACTCAATGTGCTTAGCTTAAATCAAGCGGGACTAAGGGCGTGTTCGATTTAGGACCTAAAAGTAGAGCTAAGTCAAGCCCACTTGACTTAACTTGTCCGGAACTATTGACAAGAACTTTAGTTTCGTCGGCTTTTTCCATGGTGTTATAGGTGTTTGATGCGACCGAAAATGATGAATGATCTACGCTGGATTGCCTATAAAGTAGTTCTGTCATTTTGCATATTTGGAAGTGAGTCATAGTGCGACCTTCAAATTCTTTACTTCGTAATAGTGTAAGTGTAAAGCAAGTCCATTGTTAAGGGCCGAAAAAAAGCAGCATAATTCTTCTGCGAGCGGTAATTTGTTGCTCATCGACAGTCTTAACTGAACAATGGATAGAGACACCATGCGCGTACGAATCATGTACACACAGTTCAGTGTATAATATACGCATGCACTTTTCACACGCATTTCAATTCTAAAACTAAATTCATGTACATAACATACCTTTATTGATGTCCATTGATAATCAATGAACATCAATAAAGCTATGATAGGGCGTGTTCAATTGGGACCTGAAAGTCGATCTAAACAAACCTACTTGACTTAACTTGTCCGAAATTGCAAACAGGTGTCCCGAATTCGTCCCGTTTATTGTAGTTTCATTCGATCAGTCAAAATTTATCACGTGTGAGGCTTCTAAAAACTCAGTACTTTGTATAATTGAGATTTCAGTCAGTTCAACATACGCGTGTCGCTTCTAACACCTAAAACACGATTCAAAACGACGAAGCTAAAGTTCCTGCCAACAGTTCCGGACAAGTTAAATCAAGTGGGCTCTGTTTTAGTTCGACTTTTTAGTCCCAATTCGACCACGCCCTTAGTCCCGCTTGACTTAAGCTAAGCACATTGAGTTTATATCCTACTCGAACGCGCTTTAAGTTAAGTTGCAGGGCGCTAATCATACATCAAATCCATTCATTTATTTATAGTACATCTGAATAGTGTTTAGTACAACGTAAGTGCATCGTCAAGTGTATGAGAACATATAGAACGCTTTTTGTTAATGATTTGAACGTACAGTGCCTTAACATTCTTTAAAATGTAATTCATAGTAAGCGTAACGTGCTACAAATTTCCTGTATCAACTGACCAATGTCTACATACAATGTGTGTGCATGTTACAACGAACAAGCCGAACCCAGCGTACTGCTTTGCTAATAAGTGAGATGAATCAGCTGTTTCATAAACGGGTTGATTTCAGTCAGATATGTTTAGGTTAGATAGGGTAGGTTATGCCATGGTAATTAGGGTTCAGCAAGCATTACGTTAGCCTAGGCTAGATTAGGCACGGCTAGGCTGAGTTATATCAAGTTAGAGAACAAAAACGGAGAACTTAACCTATGTACTACTTCAGAAAGTACTCGTCGTAAACTTTTATAGTTATGCACGCATCTCTTATGTTACTGTTCATTGAACTAATAGAACTGGCGTAGTCTAACACAGCCTAAAACAAGCCTATCCATTTAATGTATGAGTGATTCAACTCACTTATTGGCTAGGCATTGCGCGCAATATGCTTGGTGACATTTACTCCCTATAACATGTTCATAAAATACACAGAGACACAATATAAACTGCTAACACACGAGCAGTTTTCACACGTTGCTCACATATAAACGAAGTTCAAGTACATCACACACCTTAATTGATGATGCCTAATGATAATAAACTTCACGGCACGTAAATTGTGAATTTACATAGTTTTTTCGACGTATGCATTTGAGTGCAACACCATCACAAACCATCACCCTTCGCCCCTCCCACTGTGGCCTGTGACCTGCCACGCCATTGGCTGCCCCGAGACTGTATTTGCTGAAAGGTTCAGAAAAAAAATCGCGCCCGGGTAGTAAACGTTAGACGAAGCTAAAACTTTCAGCTTGGAGTGCACTGGCTGCAAGACCGTCATTAATGGCATGCGAGTGTACATGTTCATAGTAGAAAACCGATGCGAACACCGTGGTTTGTCTGCGTAAAATTTTACTTGAAGTTTTCCTATAGACCAAAAAAATGTGAATCAGTGTTGTTCAACTGCGGCGTAAGACGTCGCACCAGGAAAACTGAACTGGGTAAAAGGAAGATTGTGCTGCTAAATAGTCTCACTGGAACAACAGTGTCTGGACAGAGTTTCTAGAGCGAAAGCTTTAGAAGGTCATAAGAAAGTGATTGTCTGAGATAACCATTATTAAATTTTAGTATCCCAAGTGGTGTGAGAAGGAGTTTTCAAGTGTTTATTTAGTGAAGCAGAATTGAGAGGTTCCTCGGCTTGCTAAGTTAGACATGGGATGGTAGGCTATTTTGGTTTATGTTTCAATCATTATAGGGATTTGCGGCTACTAAAGTGTGATGAGCAGACTTCCATATCAGGATATTTGCTATTCTTACCTGAACTGAAGGATGGCTACTGAGAATACTAATGTCAGAACATGCCTAGTACATGGAAGAATACCAAATATCCTGGTTCTTGAGCTGTACTGTATCCCATTTTAGTAGGCTTGAGCTGGTTTCTGCATAGTCTTCCTCACTCTTCTTCAGCGAGTGTCAAGATTGGGATGTTTCAGTATAGTTCTTCCGATGGTCCTTATACTTATTCAATCAGTTTATTTTTTGTGTTATTGAAATAAGCTTCAGCTTCTACAAATGTAATATAATTACAAAGTATGAGGTGGCTTCTGTGATAAAAATGCAATTAATGACCCATTTTTCTTGAAATTACTTAGCCTGCGGCAACTAGTGACCTTTGTCAGGTATCGAACTGAGTGTGCCCATGATTTCAGAGGCCTGTTATGCGATGGTTCTGATTCGACTGTACTGTGGGTAGATATGTCTATGTTGTTACAATGTAATAATAACTATAAAATAATTTTGTTTCATAGTTGTTCACATTTCTCTACTTTCATAAAATTTGAGAAATAAGTGACGTCATGTCATTTAGAACGGCTGCATTAGGGTCACAGCACTTGGATCTGTAATAAAAGAACCTGTGATCATTGAATACCAAATTAAGGCAAGACTAAAATGTCTCATAGCACTAAGAACTGAATAAGAACGTTCAGAACTGTGCTCGTCCTAGTGCCAGCAATTTCTTAACTGTTATTTCAGAGCCCTACCAGACTTGTCGGGAAGGTAGAGTACCGAGTTTGTATGATGGAGTTCGCGCGTTCGTTTTCGTCAAGGCAGGTATACTCTTGTGATACTCGGCTTGCGACGTCTGCGCTTCCGGCATTCAAACTCCATCGGAGGGAGGGGGCCCACTGACCTAGCAAGAAATGGGGACCGTCTGAGGATTGCAGTTGTGGCACATAAGCCTTCCTACTCCGACCCAATAGCTCTGCTTTTATCTAGCAGACTGCAGCCGTGCATTTATGTGGGGCCCAGTTAGCATATATCTACAGCACGATAGTGCGCGTGTGTATTTCCCAGGTGGGTGTGCAGTCAAGCTGATTTCACGTTTTCCGCGCACTGCAAATAGTCAGATTAGGACTGGGAAGCTAGTAGTAGACAGGCCAACAGGCCCATTCCCAAAAAGCAGCTGCAGCTAGCTAGCTAAATATATATGCATGGAACTGTGGTCAAACCAGCGTAAGCAGTCCTTTAGGGGCCTGGCTGAATTGGAAGCTGCAATGCCAAATTAAACTATTGACTAGTGCACTTTGAGTGTTCGAATGTAAATGTAATTTTTTCTACTGAGACACGTTATACCACGCGCTTTAGTGAGATTTGGCCAAGTTGCTTTGCGTTCTTATCCGCACCCATCGGACTCCCTACCCTGGTTTGACTACAGCACTCTAGCCCTCTAAGAGCTATTGCCTTGTATATCAGATAATATTTATCCATGAGGATAAAGAAATAGAGAAGAAAAAAAGTAAATAACAAAAACTTAGGCGAGCCTAGGAGGTGATCGTGCAAGCGCGATTAGTTGAGGCAAACTAGCGGGGACTCAAAGACGTTAAGTTAGTTAGGGCACGATAGATATAATTGTTTAGGGTGGCCTTCCAAAGTTTTGGCCGTTGAGAGCTTGTGACCCCTTGAGATGGAATTTGTAGTCGTGGCGAGCGTTGCCCGATGTTTGTCAAGACAGTTTTTAAATGCATTGGCTGTCTCTGCACCGACAACTTCGGAGGGGAGACTGATCCATGTGCTCACTAGGAAATACAGGAAAAATTGCTGGCTAAGAGCAGTACTTCGATCTTTACGTTAGAGCGTTTGGCTGTTATTTTGGAAGCAATCATCATTGTCTCTGTCAATAAGTCCCGTTGTAAGTGCGTAGTTGTAGCCATTCAAGTATGTACTTGCATGTTTTTATAAGTAACCCCTGATTCCTGAGTTGTCTTTGCTCGAGAGAAATGATTCCAACTTTCTGCAGCCGACATTTTCATGGCTAGTTTACACCAGAAATATCAATTTTGTCCTTCAGTGTTGGCTTCTTTCAATTTTATCGATATCGTTACACTGATTGATGATCAGAATTGAACAGAAAATTTTAAGTGCGCTAATACTTTGTACAAAGGAATAATTGTGCCGATATTTACCCAAAATTCTTGATAATGAATGCCAGTACTCTGCTGACCATTTTGACCTCGTGAATTTTCTGACTGTGACGTAGTTTGTTTGTGAGAGGTCACGTTTCTGGGTGACGATGATAATTTGGTCCCATTTATTTTCAGTTGTGCTTAGGCATTCTTTGGTCCAATGTGCATTACCGAAGAATTGTCAACACTGAAATTTATCTGCCAAGTTGCGGCCCATTCCATGAGGCGGTGAAGGTCCCATGACATAGTTTATTGTAATCAGCAATGTTACTGATTTTACCTCAGATATCAAGATTACTGATGTACATCATGAGTAGGAGTGGGCCAAGCACGCTACCTTGTGGAACCCTAGATTAGACCAACGTCCAGTCGCTCGTCACACCTAGGATTAGTTAGGCGCCAGTGGACGACCAACAGGCCCATTCCCAAAGAGACATCGGAACTTACGCCCAGGTCCTCTCTGAGCCATTGCCATTGTGTCACTAGGATACAAATGGCTGAGAGTTTTACTTCCTGCTCCTGAACAGTGACCCATACTCAGCTCCAACTTAAATAGTTCCCTGCTTGCCCCGGGCTTTCAATTTTTTTTTTCATTAACTGTACGGCTAGTGGTCCATACCTTCTTTTACTTCTATGGCGGTCCTCTGTGTTGCGACCCTCTCCACAAGGTAGCGAACTATGGCGGTTCTGTTGATAATTTGTATCAATGATCCTGATCTAAACATCCGCGGTAAAATTAGTAAATTTGCAGATGACACTAAACTTTGTCATCCTGCAGTATCGGCCAAGGATATAGAGCTCCAACAAGACCTTGACCGCTTCATGGAATGAACCGTAACCTGGCAGATAATCTTTAACGTCAACAAATGTTCAATTATGCCATAGGACCGGAGTCACTCTCAAGTTTAGAACCCCTCCTCCAGATTAGAAATAAACGAGATAGAATTTGCAGCTGTCCCCCAATAACGTGACCTGGGAATAACTATCACAGACATCACTGTCAGGAAGTTCACGAGAGTGTGAAAGTGGCGAGCAGAGTACTGGCATTCGTTACCAAGAATTTTGAGTACAAATCCAAGGGCACAATCATTCCTTTGAACAAAGCATTAGTGCGCCCACATTTAGAATTCACTGTTTAATTCTGTTCGTAACATCAGTGTGGTGATATTGATAAAATGAAAAGAATACAAAGCACGACCACAAAGTTCATACCTCAGCTGCGAAATATGCCATAACAGTGTTCTGTACGCTCTCGAGCTAAGACGACTCAGGGGTAACTGACAGAAACATTCAAGTACTTGAATGACGTCAACAACGTGCCAACAACGGAGCTTTTTGCCAGAGACGTTAATGGTCACCCTTCAAACAACGGCCAAGAGCTCAGTACATTGAAGGACTAATCTAAGTAACCAGCTATTCCTTTATTTCTGAGTGAACATATGGAATAGACTCCTTTCCTTTCCGATGTTGTCGATTGTCACTGCGTTCATGAATCGTCTTGACAATCATTGGGAGTAACACCATCTGCAGGTACGGGCTCTTCCTGCTGGAGTCACAAACTCTTAACGGCTAGAGATTCAGAGGCCACCCTGATCCATTAGCATTCACTCCTCAGCTAACTGAATGGCTTCGAACTCCGAGGACTGCAGCAATTAAACGTGCTAGCTAAATCAACTCCTTCAACTCCTGGTTGAGTTTATCGTCTTGAACTTCTGCCTTTCTTCCTCAGATGTCTAAATGACTTCAACATGAGGCATGAGCCATGCCATTGCCGGGATCTGTACCGGGGTCCTGCAATCCAGCGTCCTGGAGGTTTTGTTAAGGTCCCGGCTGCTCCCTGAAAATAGGCCTATGTGTTTGTCTACTGCAGGCTATCTATTCTAATTACGACAGTTATATAATTTGGCCTTTCAGCTGAGCCAAGGTCTGTGGAGCCGCAAGTTGCCATCACGACTGAAATTTCAGCATAGGTAAAAAGGCCTTAGTTTGAATGAGGACAGGTTATTGCTGTAAAGTACTGGCCTGAAGAAATTTGAAAAGCAGCTGACAGCAAAGCTTCAACAAGTTTGGTCTCCATATAGCGTCAAAAACTGACTAGCTGTAATAAGTTACTGTCAGAGTGCTCTAGGGAATAAATAAAAGATATTTCAACATTTCTTCTTTTCTCGAATTCCTTGTCGTTTCCAAATCGTATTGGTTTGTTCGGTCGGTTCACCCTTTGGTCCTGCCGATACCATTACAGCCAGTCACGCGTCTGAATGTCTTGTTGCTTCTTTGCAGCCAACAGAAATGTGCATACTTATTGAGTGCCAGTTCTGTACAAATTCTAAGAGACATAAAAAACGTCGTTAGTTTCACTTGCTACAGAGAGCTGAGATGACGACTAACATTTTATCAAAACGTTTGCTAGGCGCACAGGTGATTACAAGAACGTAACGAAACGCTCAAGCTGTTTGCTCTACGTACGAGGAGTATAAAAACTTGAGTGCGAACCAAGCTTCAGGTATACGTAAACAGCGGGACACAGAGTGCCTGGCCAAGTTTAATCATTCTACAGAAAATTGCTTCACAGACAATGTGCAACTTTAGGTCGGAATCATCAACTCCCTTCAGCATCAGACGACTTTGGTGTCTGTCATGGTTCACTTTTCTTTTATTTATAAACTCCTGCTTCTGGTCAATTAAGTTTCAGTCTTCTAGAGAAAATGCACAAACTCTCTCCAGAGATGAATCAGCGAAATTATTGGATAATCGCAAGTTTCTCTTCCTGTTTCACAACAATATTTATACCAACAACTCCGGGCAGTTGGAGTCTCAGATCTCCATCAGAGAATTTATTAAAAGTGAGCTAATGGGAGAAGTGAACGAAGGCGTGTGGAAGAATGTAAGGCTGCGGGCTAGTAGAAACCACAGTAATGCTTCAGCAGAGATATTGCAAACTCCAGTAGAAGATCTCTGTCACTTTAAAGCTAACAATTATCGACGTAGAGCTCAGCAACTTCGCTTGTGCCTCAAAGCGGTAGTGCATCGACTACGTAAAGGTGAACAAGTCCAGGTGAGTTCAGATGTGCTTAGTGGATCTGTCTGTCTAACTATTTGTTTATTTGCCTGTTTGTCTCTCTATCTAGGTCACTGCTATACTATTTGCACAATCTGGGCTCGACCTATAGCAGCAGTTTCTTGTTTCCAGCTTTCCCCGACCTGCAGCCGTTTCATTAGGGCTTAACAGCCATAAACTGCGACCTGTTAACTTATTAAGCAGAATATATAACTTGGTTTTCAACTGTGGCGCAGGGCAGTAATTTTCAATCCCTGGTTTAGCTATAGAGGACACGGGTCACAGCTCAGATTTTGCCGCCTCGAAACGGTCACAAAACTGCCGATATATTTCAAGGTAGGGAATGCTGCAGAAAAAAATCGGTTCTTTAGGACCTCGTTCGTTTTCAGTACAAATTAATAAATTTCTTGCTCTAAAGAAATGAAACACTTATTGATTAGAAAAGCAGGCCTAAATAAGAATTATTAATATGTCGAAATTCTGTTGTGTGGCAATCATTTGGAGATCTTCCAGATTCCTGCAATGCTAAGACGTGGAGGTTGTGTAAAGGCTAACAAGAATTTATCCTCTTATTCACACATACAAACAGTTCAGTTGACAGTTTCAATAAAACAGCCTGAGAAGTAACTCTGTAACTTGGCTTAATAAATCATAGTTTACATCAGGTCGTAGTACAAAACGCATATGTTAACCTGATGTGCATGTTATTACATTATGGACATACACGATAGTTCTCTGATTCCCATACCTACTCTGGACAGGTAGCGGATGCCTCTGCAAATTTTTAGCGAATTAAAACTGAAAAAGATGTGCACATTTCTGCTACGGACTCAGCAACGCATTCGGACGCTAAGATGTACTGTACGCATGCAGCTAAAAGACTATCGTGCGAAGCCAACACCGTCGGAAATATCGCTGAAGATGACGTAAAAAATCTACTTACGTTACTGCAGCCAGAGGCTTACGTTTCTGCCCGACGGCGCGTTGGCTGTTTGTCTGCTAAAGCTCCATTTCCTATTGGAGGGCTTATATATCTCGTGCAGTAACCCATTAGATTTAGCGAAAGGCGTTACTACATCAATCATACTAACCATCCATTGGTCATCGGATGTACGTCTACTGTTAATTTTCTCTAGTACTGTAAAACACGATAGAATATTATCCACCAAGAGCTGAAACATATAGGGCTGCTCCGATCGAGTTGGTGGCACTGCAGTGCTCATCGAACGTCAGCTGAGCACTTCGCATTGTTGATTCCTGACCCGAGTTTGTCTTTTAAAATACAACTGAGAAAGCTACCGTTACTGTGCTAATAATATAAAGCTTTATGCTCAGTGCTCGTCATCCAGTCAGGCAACACTCTTGTTATCGCCTGTGCTAAATATTATTCTCTTGTTTCACGTTGAACTTTGTGCGATCGAGCTAGGAAGCTTTTCACTAGCCCCATCTTAACTTGACTGCATCCCCCATAGGCACATCGATAACCCTATGCAACTGATGCATATCTACTACCTCTGCCAAGGACATTAGTATTTTGTTGAGGTTTGTCTATCTGTCCCTCTGTTAGCAGCTGAATTGCAGATGTCTTGGATTGGTCTTATTAAGACTTACGGGAACTGTTCGCCAGTTTCTTCGTTCGCCTGCTTACCATACATACTGTATATTAGCATTGCCTAGTTTGGTGGAAGTCTTGCGTTGCAGCTTTACCGATTCCGTCGCCAAGGAGATTATGTTTTAATCGTGTTTGTCTGTCACCAAGATTGCTCAAAAAGTTATGAACGGATTTTCAGGAAATTTACAAGAGTTGTTAGGTTTATTACGAAGAGTAAATGATCGAATTTTCGTGATGATCTGTTTGTTCGTTTGTAGCAGTGTTTGATTTTATGCTTGCTAGCACAATACCTCAGAAAGTTATGGATGGATCTTGATGAAATTTCCAGGACTTGTTAGTGACGCTAAAAACATAGCTGATTAAATTTTGGTAATGATCGGTTGGTCCGTTTATGTTTGTTGGCAGTTAGCTCTAAAAGTTATGAACAGATCTTCAAGAAAATTACAGACGCTGTTAATAGTATCGAAAGACACAAATGATAAGATTTTGTGTAGACAAAAAATTAGGGTATCCAAATAAATTTGAATTTTTCGTTACCGTTGCTTTGCTTGGCGGAGGTATGAGCTCTGAGAGTGTTCTCTAGTTGTTGTTA
>LQNS02000211.1:21897307-21916797 GCA_001587735.2 Parhyale hawaiensis
GGGGAGGGGTCGAGAGGGTCTGGGTTTCTCAGGAGGCGAAACAACCCTGTGCCTATAAAAATTTCTTCGTCGACTCCCTATCAAACATTGCTCAGCGAACATCCCATATTATCCGCTGCTCTTTCCATTAGACATTTCTTAGCAAAAATTTTTAACATCGTTGGTGCCAAAAAACGCGTCGCGTTTTCTCGTCGATATTTACTTGGTAGACATTGCTCAAATAGTGCGCTTTACTGTATGTATTTTACCGTATGCGACAGTGCATATTAAGGTAGCTCTACACAAAACAAATACGAGCGTTGTTGATTTGCGATTGTTTTGTGTTTAACTCGGTGCTAAAATTCTTTGATCATTTTGCGATGTTATATCCTACATTAATCGAAATAAAAAAAAAAGTCATGGCACTGAATGATGCCAATTGTCATTTTCACCGTCATGCAAAACGTTATTATTCTGTATATATCATTTTTTTGCCAATTTTTGAAGTTAATCGTTGATTAAAGAAAAATTGGAAAAATACTTATGGCCTTCTGATAGCTCTGTATGTCTCACTTTCTAAAATTAAAATTCCTGTGGAGTTGCGAAATTTTCTGTTTTGAAATACTTTTATTAGTTACACACTCTCTCTTTTCTCCTGTCCTCTATATCCCACTAACATAATGGCAATAGCTCATAGAGTGCCGGGGTGTATGTTCCGGTGTCTCTTTGGGAATGGGCCTATTGGTTCGTCTACTGCCGCCTATCTAATCTAATCTAATCTAATGTTGAGGATGACCAGGAAATGAGCGAACTACTAAGCCGTCAATATTAAAAAGTCTTAAGTGACAAAATTCAGAATCCTTAAATCCGAAGAATTGATTCTAATTACAAACTAACAAACGGACTTCGAATTCACAAAACTGAGCATTGAACTAGCCACTGATGAACTGAGCGGCAAAAGTGCTCCCGGACCAAATGATGTGCCTGCAAAAATCCTTAAGATGTGCAAGCTAAGCAACTCTTACCCTCTACACCTTATGGGGTGAAAATCAATGGATGATGGAGAAATTCCACTCACCTACAAGCACGCGATTATTTCACCTATTCCCAAAGCAGGAAATAGCATGGATCCAGCTAACTATAGACTTGTCTCCCTAACCAGCCACGTAGTAAAGACGTTTGAAAGGGTGTTAAGAAAACACCTAGTACATCATTTAGAAAGCAATAACCTGCCTACATCAAATCAACATGGATTTCGCCATAAACGCTCAACAAATTCGCAGCTGCTTGTTCCTCATCATGATTAATCATATAGGGCACCAATACAAGTTTGTCGCTGTCTCATCGTTCGCTGATGACACATGGATATTAGCAGCGGTACAATCAATGGCAGACGTACGAAATGTGCAGCTAGATCTAACCAACATCTTTCACTGGACATCGGTGAACAACATGACTTTCAACGAATCAAAATTTGAACTTTTACGGTACGGAAAAAACTTCTCCCTTACTGAATCTACGTCCTACACGATGAGAGATGGGAGAGAAATCGAGAGAAAGCAAATTTTAATGGATCTTGGGGTGAGAATACAAGATAATGCCACTTTTGAAGATTATGTGGCTCGAGTTGTTACCATTGGCAAGAACTGGAGAGGATGGGTGCTTCGAACTTTTTCTACACAAGAGGCAGACACAATGCTCACCTTATGGAAACAACTGATACTGCCAAGGATTGAATACTGTTCAAATCTTTGGATGCCAAGCAAACGGAAAGATTTATAACGCCTGGAGGCTCTCCAGAGAACGGTCACTGCCAAAATCCGAGGCATGAAAGATATGAAGTATCATGAAAGACTGGCTCAACTTCAAATGTACTCAGTTCAAAGAGATTCGAGCGCTTTACGATCATATATATTTGGAAAATTCTAGAAGCAATTGCTGTCAACGTCAATGGGCGAATCCAGGCCAGACACTCAAACCGTATTGGTCGCACTTGTGAGGTGCGCATTCCGATCAAAACTGGTGGTGGTGTAATAGCCACAAAGTATTCTAATAGTTTCCTGGTCCGAGGGGCGAGATTATTCAACAAATGCCTCGTCACATTCGAAATGTCACCGGTACAGAGACTGCGAAATTTAAACACTTACTGGACGCATGCTTACTGAAAGTGCCAGATAAACCTGCTGTAAGCGGCTTCATGAACTGTGGGGATAACTCGCTGTTAGCATCCCGCTGGTCACGGACTGCAGTATCACCTCTACACAAGATAGGTGGCGTCCATAACGTCATCTGGACCTCGTGCGAAGAATCATCGAAGGTAATGGTATCCTCACTTTGTTGATGTAATCAATAGACCTGCTGCCCATATTACACGCTGGTTGATCTCAGTCTGTGCAAATTGACTCTAGTGCTAGGATCTTCTGATAAAGTGACCGTATTCTTACCTTCATGACGTAATCAATAGGCCTGTTGCACACATTACACGATGTTGATTGAGGGTGCAGGTGAGGGTTGATCCCAAGCAAGCACCTGGCCTCGTCCTCGCATTTCAACAGCAGCACGGCCGTGAGAAGCGCAAACTCACGGAAGGAGGGCACACCAGGAGGCAGGTCGGGGGCATCCAGAGGCTGGTGTTGGCGAGCCATGAACTTAATTTTACCGGGAGTGTTCAAAATGAGAAATTCTTTTCTTGTTCCATTGGTTACGAACATCACGTTGTCATCTGTAGGCTTCTGTGGGCGGTAGAGAGGCAGGGCCTCCTTAATGACATCCATGGCACTTCTCCCTCTGAATAACAGATGTCCTCTGGCGAAAATCTCGTAGTTTCCATGTTCGATGGACTTGTCACAATAACACGACACTAATCTGCACAAGAAAACTATGGTGTCAATATACGCTTTGTGTTTTTTTTAGGCATTATGACTCCCGGGTAAAACCACGTCGAAGGTGTTTTTTATGCCTTCTTCATTGTAAGTTTTACACTATTTTATATTCACCCACAGGACCTGATTGGTATTCACCATCAAATCAAACGCACCTCTTAAATGGATGACGGACGGTAGTGACTGTAAGGAAATTCTTGACGAAGCCAGTGAAATTCTTAATCTTTGGTACAGGGAGGAGTGTTGCCATACTGCTGTGGAGCATCAGCGCAGATGGTGGAACTGGTAGTGTGTTGCCAGTGAGTTTGTAGAGAAAACTGTACATCGATGTTGACCCTGACTGAAAGAAATACTTTATTAGAAGCTGTTGCAATATGCTATAAAAGCTTGAGGGTGCGGCTGCCATATTAAAAGGGATTCTAAAAGGTAAAAACTGTATGATTTTACTTTACTAAAATGTGGAAACTCCCGAACATAGACAGTACACGTCGCCATTTGTAGGGAATATGGCAATAACCCACGCCATCATGAGTGACTGGAAGTATTGTGCATGAATTTAAGTTTTATTGGCAGCGTATACTAGAGTACAACTTTACGATTTGCTGCGGTCTTAATAAATGCAAATACTTCATGAACTTATAGGGGAGCTATGGATACAGTAAGGCTTGATACAGTAAGACTACTCCTTTGCGTGTTAGGAGCTCCACTGCAGTAGCACAAAAGGGAGACTACTCCTTTGCGTGTTAGGAGCTCCACTGCAGTAGCACAAAAAATACCGAAGTGACTTCTTTCCTAGACAGTTTCACAAACAATTTCGAATAATAAGTATTCAATTACAAATAAGTATCGTCATTGTCATTAAATTTTTAATTAGAGATGCATCTCCTGTAAACAGTTGCTAGAACCACTTGCGAAAAACTATGTTTTGATGGGGGAATACCAGTTCAGTCTCCAAGTTCACGGTGGAGCTTCTTTTCTCTGCTAAAACCAGCAATGAAACCTGACTATTTATTTCAAATTCTTATCTTACTATATGGCTGAAAGACTGTGAAAAGTTATTGCATGAGAGCAAAGGTAATGTGAATAATTATTCATCCATTATTGTTTCGACAATAAAATAATGCGCGAGCAACTATTTTTTCAATAGTTAGACTGGATGCAAGAATTTTAACTATACTGTAATTTTAGGATTTCACTTCACATTTAAATAAATAAGTGGCTCAGAGTTCCTTCCATATTAATGAGCGGCAAATGACGCGAGCACGCCTCTGATGGAGTGCATCTTCAAGATACATTAATTCAGGAAAATATTCTAATCTTTTCATGAATTGGTTGCATCATTGATGCAGGATAAATATCATATATTAGACAAAATTTACGAGAACTACCTCCTGTATTGATGAGAATTATAAAAAATTTGTATGAACACAGAAACATTTAAGCCAGTGAAGGAATAATTACCTTCAATACTGCGCAGAAAGAGAAGCGATGTTGTAGAATAAACAAATAATTGAAGTAAGAATTCACATCTGCAGTGGGTCTGAGCTGCAGGCATTTTTGCTTGTAAACAAATCGTCGACGGGCGACAGTCTGCAGCTGGTCTTCAACCTGGAGTGCAAAATGCTACCATTTAGAAAAGAGAGAAAACAGGGAGATTGGTTTTACAATTTTGCACTATGTATGATAATGTTGTTTGCGTTAGCAAAATGCGAGAAAGTACGGAGTGAATGTGTGGAGGATAGTAAGCATCTTTGTGGGTAAAAAAATAAAAAGTTGATCGAATAGGTTGTATTTGTCACTTGTGTTATGAAGAGAAGTGAGTTTTTGGACGTGGTTTCTGCGTATCACACAGGGTAGTGTTCTGGGCCCTTTGTTACTCATTGTATAAACAGCGAACCTGTTTGATCTTGTTACTAATTTACTTGTTGGTTACTCTGATGATGTTACTTTGCTGGCTGTTTGCGATAAGCCTATATAGTGATAGGTTGGAGGTTTCAGAATCCATTCAGCATGATTTGGAAGTGATTGATTCCGAGGCTCTACGTGGGGATGATTCTAAATGCGGGCAAGACTAAGACCATGCTCGTGTCCAGGTCTTGTACAGTGAGATCTATTTTTCCTGCACTCATTCTGTATGGTGTTTCACTGTATGGTGGTGATGACTTGGTAATCTTGGGTGTCAATTTTGATCCAAAGTTGACGTTTGAGCCCCACATTCGTTCGGTTGCCTCACGTGAATCGCAGAAAATTGGTCTTATGAGGCATGCTTGAAGAGTGTTTGGCTCGGTAGATTTTGACACGTCGCTATTTTATTGCTATGTCCTCCCTCTTCTGCAATACTGCTCTGCAGTCTGGGGTTCTGCTGCCGATCCTCATCTGTACTTACTTGACAAAGGGGTTCGTCGATGTGCGTTCATGCTGGATGGTGTTGTGCCTTGTGATCTGGCGCATCGTCGCAGAGTCGGTGGGCTCTGCTTTTTCCATGAAATTTTTTATAACTGCCCTAGTCATCCACTGTCTGATTTTCTTCCGGAGCCATTTGTTCGAGTGAGGTATATTCGGCGTACTCGTGTTCTTCATGAGTTTGCCTTGGAACGGTGACGATGCCTTAAGGGCCAGTATTCTCGTTCGTTATTTCCATCGTGTGTGGATGCTTGAAATGGTCTTGATGGCTCTGTCATTGCAGGTGCGGGTATTGAATGCTTTAAACGATCTGTTCACAGAGCCTTTCTGAGACCTCGGATCTCCTCTTTCTTTTTTCTTTCTTTTCTGGTGGCGGGGGGTTTGCCAACCTCATAGAATTTCTCCGTTATCACGTCGCCAGTCTGGTGTAATTTAATTATGATAATAATAATAACAAATTGCTCATTCCTAGTTCATAATTTCTTACAGAGAGGCTTTTCGATACAATTATTGCAATTCGCTGGCTAAAACCAACGCACTAAGTGACTAATCAATGCACTATGACATCTCGAAAAACAGAAGTATGAAGATAATTTTACGGTAAATAGTTTCAGTTAGGCATTCAGCACTATCGAAATCTACAAATTTCAAGCTGAAAATGAATATTACACGCCGCATTCGAAGCCATTACGGGGTTCTGATGGACGAGTCATTGCTTGCAGCCAGTGGCATTTGGTCTCACGTTGGTATTGCATTAACATTTTTTTCACAACTACAGTAGATGCAGAACCCAATGTAATAAGTGTAATGCCGGGGACACCCTAGGCATTTCCACAGACAACTTGATGCAAGGATGCGAGACCCGGACGTCACTCATGCCACGGTATCTATGCTACTGATTTCAAGCATTTATCGAACGGCATGCAAGCTGCCCATCCGAGCAACCAGTTGGGACCAAAGAGCTTGTATGGAGAAGGAGGGAGCCAGTAGCCTAGCCCTTTGAAGCTCAAGAGTCTCTTATGGCTGTCAGCCAGTTGTCGTATGCACCAATCACATATCAGTAAAGAGTCTCTTATGGCTGCAGCCAGTCACGTAAGCACCAATCGCATACCAGTAACTCGACCCGTCTGCTGCTCCCCCGTGAAACTCAGTGCTCCCCGTCTTTTCCACCAATCAGCATCTCACAGCTATAAGAGATCTTGTTGACTCGCTGGCAAGTCTGTAACTGGGCCACAAGGGTCCCTACTCCCTCCTTCTCTATTGAAGCTCCTTGGTTGGGACTAAAAATGCACATGTGTCTACGGAATAACGAGTGCGATTTTGAAATGACCAAGGAAACTAGTGCACTGGGCGCGACCGATGTGCGACGTAGTTGCGTTATAGGAATTGTCTTGCTTAAAGTCTGCGGCCTGTGGACACCCGAAATATCTGTCATTCCGGGACCACACTACGCATTCGCACGGACAACTTGATGTGAAGATGTGCCTCATGCACATCGTCCATATACATAAATTTAAAGTCGGTAGCATAGATGCAGCGGCATGAATGACATGCGAACTGTGCACCCTGCATCAGGCTGTGGTCTCACATTATAGTATCTCCATTGGAAAGGATGCGCAGCCGAGGTATGTTTAGTGAAGGAAAAAGGTGGCACTCAGCTCCGTTCGGATATAAATTGAGCCGCGTGGACCTCAGTTTTTATTTACAGAGCAGCATTGGACCACGCAACTGCATAAACAAATTGCTGACGTGTTTTCCTCCTGAACTGTTTCGCATGGCAAATAATTTTGCTTTAACAATGCACTAACTGCTCTCCAACTATCGATTCTGAGCCACTAAGGAGCAACATGGAGTTGAGCAAAAGAACTGAAACAAAAAGTCATAAAGAATTCCAAGAATGATACAGTAGGGATCTTATCAGTTTCAGATATCAATATATTTTGATTTTATGTTAAATACTTTTTCTCTGAAGCAACTAGGTAATACATGTTAACTGGCATTGCAAAACCAAGTGTCATTACTGAATGCTTACATACCAAATTTCTTACTGGGATGCTCGTTCTTTTTTATAGAATGTTTTTGTTTGGTCATCGTATATATATTTATACTTTATTGATATTCAAATGCCATTATGGCTGTTTCTAGCATGTGTCTTATAAGTGAGCACATCACTTTTACTAGGCACGTTCTCTACATTTAATATGCAGTTTGACAGTAGATCTTAATCTTTTATGAGATTTATTATGAACTGTTACAATCATTGATTTTTTTTTAGCATTGTCTGTGTCTAGAGAACAATAAAGGTGTGGGGTGTGTGTGTATTGGCTTAACTTAATGGTATGTGAAAAGTAAGTGCACAATAATACTTGCGATGTAGCAATTACAGGCAAAACAACTTCTCTACTGAATAATGAAGCACCAAGAAGCAATAGTGGAGATAAATGTGCGAAGTCGCAGCCCGCTAGCACCACTTGTCCAAACATATGTCACCATGAGTATTAAATAAAGTTTATTATTATTATTATCTTCTCAGTTACTTCTCCTGAGAAAATATGAAACTTGATCCAAAAAATTTATTGAAGTTGACTCGGTACTCTCGATAGGAACAACCTTTACACAAAGATATATGGAGAGCAGTATGCTTATATTTCTCTTCTTTGGAATAAATTCAATCAGGCGCCTTAGTAGGGAGAAGACTGACGAATCGGACAGGCCTCTAACCCCCGTTCTAGCTCCACCCAGTTCCGGTTCCTCAAGCCCTTCCTACTTTTCGGTCTCCACACCCCGCCCCCTTAAAAAAAGAGGGGCATAAACCTTCTGAAACCGGATGGGACGCTTACAGTGTAGGTGAGGCTAATATAATTCGTCAACCTGCCCATACTGGCGTCAGTCAGAATAGATTAGCAGTTTAAAATGTTAATACAAAATATTGTTACATAGATTTTTCTGGGCATAAGGATAGCAAAGGCATAAACGTAGAATGTCACCTCAAGAACACACATCTCACCTGGACATTTTCGCCCGACTGCATCGAGTGCATTAAGTTTCGCAAGCAAACTTTAAGTTGTGCAGCACGTTGCGAAGTAGAACTCCCGTGTAGAGATTGTGAGTTGCATGTTTCTTTAGTTGATTTGGAAACTATCTCACTCGCAGAGCTTATTGCACTGTTCTTATTTAAAGGTTTCACGTGCATTGCAACAGCTCCAATGAGGCCATCGAACATCTCTTCTTTTATAAAATTATTAATAGAATAATCACCACTCATTTCTAAAGACTTATTCAGCCTCTGTGCAGCAAATTTTCTCCAGAAACGCTTGAGCAGAGCCGCATCCGTACAATATTTGCGTTGTAATGGTTGTCGGCCAACCAAGCTGGTTGCATCACATTTGTCTAAGTATTTATTGTGTTTTACAACACTGAACCGAAAATTTTCTGAGAGAAAAAATACTCCAGAAAAAGTGACCAACATCATCGTGAGGCGTTGACGTATTTTCCTATAGCCCTGCACTGCTGACCGTAATTGAATTTTTCTCATTTTATGACTAAGCCATAAAAAAAAAACTGCTGCGTCAAAAGAGGTGTGCATTTATGACTCGTAAAAGGACCAGAGAACGCCTAATAATCATTATAATTTTTTTTTGTTTGGGAATCACATTTGTACTTCAATAACGTCAGTGGGAGTGGGAGGAAGAGGGATAACTAGAGATTATCAGCAACAGAAGATCAGATTATCGGAAGATTATCAGCAACTCCTGTTGTATTCTTCTCTCCCTGCCCTCAAGATATTTGGGAGAGAGACTCGTGCTGCGTGTGGAGCGCACTCTTTCACTTTGGAGGCTGTCAGATGTCGAACTAATCAGTTCTGTCGGTGCTTCGTGCCCTGATCGGCTAAGTTTTGGAATTTGTTGCCGGCATCGGCATTTTGTCGTATTGGCCTGCAGGCGTTTAAGTCAGCTGTTAATGGTTTTTTGCTGGATTTCCTTTAGTAGCGTTTTGGGCTTTCCAGTGTTGCAAAATGCTTCATTTGGGTTGTATTACCTGTCCGTGGGAGCTCAATCGTGAAGTTTTAATAATAATAATAATAATAATAGTAATAATAATAACACTGAGGGACCCATACCCACAGAGGAGTAAAATCCCAGGTTTCGTCCAGCGTGAGGTAAAGCCGTTATGCAAGATATGCACAAATTGAGGAAGTGCAAATACTGGGCAGATATCGTAAGTGACAGCTAGCAACCTTCGTCAATTCAAAGGTGTCACGGCTTCACCAATTTCGGAAGAATTTCAGGCGTTAATTGTTAACCGTTTATGCTTAAGACGGCTTCAGTAGGATTTAGCTTGATGTCTCAGTCATAAACGGTTTGGGAAAATACCTGAAACTCGATCCATTGTGGGGAATTGGCACCAGACCCTGGAGTTCGGGACACGCTTACGCTAATCGGATTAAATTATCTCAATAAAACTGGGCCAGTCGAAAACTTCCTTACCGGTTTGGATTATTCTTCTAAAAAAAATGAATAGGCCTCTCCCAAGGTCTGCCTAGCCTAGCCGCAAAGTATTATTGCAACTAGCCTCGTCTTTTGGAATTTTGATATTGCAGTAAAATAATACAGTGTACCGAGTTGCGTTCCTTATGCCGCAACCTGTTGCAGAGTTGGGAAATGTGGCTGTATTGTGAATACCGTACGCGGCGTCTCCTGCGTAAGGCTCTGCGGGCGGATTCGTTGGTAAGTTGCGAGGAAGTTTAATAGGAGGGAGCGAGGAGCCTCGTCTGCGAAGCTCAAGTTTCCGGTTTGGCTTTCAGGTATTGCTGCTGCCAGTAGCCGTAAATATTAGAAATCATTTTATTAACACTTACGTAAATCGTCATCCAGGCTCAATTACCAGAAGCGCGATTTCAGTGTCCATTCGATGTATGGTGTGGTCTATGGCCCTACTTATTTCCTTTGTTTTTAAAGTTCAGAATATTTTATTTCTAGCGGTACCCGTGGTAATTCCACGATTGATTAATGTTTTCACTTACCTTAGTTTAACCTGAGGTAGTGCTTCTAACTTAACCCAGCCCATCTGAACTAATGTCCGCCGCTTAACCCTGTCTTTCGTTACGAAGTCCATCTGCCTTACACTTCGCCTAAGCTTTTCTAGTATTCTGATGTCACCTGTGAATCACGTAGTTGTTCTGACAGTAAAGAATTCGCACTTGTTTCTCGATAAAGGCATAGATATAGGACGGTACTTCTCGCATTAGTCTCCTTTGTATTTGCACACCCTTTCTCACCTGTTTTCCACAGTTTACAGATAATTTAATCCTTCATATTCTTACACGTTTCACTGTTTTTGCAGGCGAATCCGATTTTTTCGTACTATTTTACTAGACTCGTTGATATTGATCAGTAGCTCTGTTTGATTCGATAGTTATACAACAACAGACTGGCCTTTTCATCAGTCAGAGCAGCGTAACCCAATGTTTTTTAGATATTGTATTTCCTTAGATATCGCACAGTCTCTTCAAAAAAGCATGTTAGAGTCGAGCTGTCCTACTACGCCAAATGCTCATTCCAGATACGCATATGTCCCATTTAAGAACGTTGTGCATCACCAGCAAAATGAAGATATTTCTCAAGGAGCTTTAATAGGGAGGAGGCAGTCCTGCCGCCCTAAGTTAGATTCGCAAGCGAGCACCATTCCGGTGTGGCTGTGATGCGTTCATGAATTTCGTTGGTGGCAGTGACGCGGGAGCAACAAACAAACTGCCCGGGAGCTGATGTACTAACATGCGATTGATGCATGCGGCGACTGGCAGCAGCCACACCTGAATGCCACACCGGAAACTTGGTCTTCACGGACGAGGCTCCTGGCTCTTTCCTTCTATTAAACCTCCTTGATATTTCTTGATGATTTACGAAGCTTCAACTGGATTTGGCAATCTGAATGTACGTCGTTCTCAAGGTATAAACTTTAAGACGCGTGATGTATGATAGCTGTACATAATTTATCTAGGATACAGAATGACATAGATTATTGTTTTAAAAGGTGTCTTGTTGGAGAGCTAGGGAGTAAGTGTTCACACTAATGACTTGAGGATCGGTTTGTAAATTTCTGGCATTTGTTAATAGCGATTATAACAATTCGCATTTAAAGGGGAAAAGCTAGACTGCATAATTTTTTTTTGTGCTATTCTTGTTACAATGTATCAAAATTCTGCTAGTTAATAGTGTGGCCAGTTTGGTGGACATGTTGAAATAGTAGAGAATTGACCAACTGTTTTTCTACATTGGCTTGGTGTTCGTTTATTCTAGTGAGAACGTTATGACCTGTCTCTAGAACAGACACTTTTTCGCATTTGTTACATTTGAGCTGATAGACGACGTTTGCCGTAGCAGTTAAATTTTTTCAATTGATATAATTAATGTTGGATAGTATTGTATTTTCTTATTTCTTCGTCAATTGAACATTGTGAAATTTCAGTATTCGATTGCCTCTTCCTGAAGTACCTTTTACGTATGGAGCACCGTTGTATTTCACAGTAGGTGGATTGGTCTCATTTGGATCATTGGCAATTCTCTTCTTAGTTTCTGAATTGCTTATTTTACTAGTTTCTTAGGATACCCGTTCTTTCTAAGGGAAGATGTTAGAATTTATAGTTCATTTTCCAGGTGATCTGCTCTGCATAAGGTGAATGCTTAGTTATTAAGGAATTAATTACGCTTTTCTTTTGATTCATAGGGTTCTTCGATCCAAATTCTAGGTACCGTATCGGTCGGTGTGAGTTGGATTCCGAAATATGGAGATATACAAAAGGGAGTCGTCTTCAAAGTGGATGGTCAGATCAAGCAGATCAAGGAAATTTATGTTATCATGAAGCCACAATGCAGACCATCGAAGAGCAAATATTTCAAAACTTGCCGAATCCTATCGTTATTTAGAAAAGATACGTGGATGATGCCCTTGCTGTCATTCCAAAGAGCTATTTGGAAACCTATGCATTTATAAACCGCATAAATTCAAATATCCAGTACAAGTATGATGCTGAAAATGATAACAAAATAAACTTTATTGATCTGACTGAAATGCCCTTTTGAGTGACTGCCATGCACCATGACTTTAAACATGAATATACTGCAGTGATGCCGATACAGATTCTTTGTCGTCCCTTTTATCGGAATGGTCCTTTATCAAGTAAATATATTTTTCATTGCAAATTAATATATCGATTATGACGAGCGGGCCATGTGTTGAATTTAGCACACTTAACCACAGGGGTTACTCCGGCACTGTCCGTAGAATGTGGTAATCCCTTTTGCAACAACGAGCCTTTTGCTACTCGGTAGACTCGTCGATTAGACCTTCGCTGTAACACTAGAGTTCAAGCACCAGATGCATTGCCACGAATTCTATTGAGTGTACATATAAAAACCCTTTAGCCTCTCTACCTGAAAATTTCCAGGAGGAAAGTAGAACGTAAAACTCAGTGCAATTATTCTTTCTGAATCATGATTGGCAGGCTGTATGAACAAGCTTCTTGAAAGCATTTTCTCTTGATACTTTCCTGCTTCTTAGTGCATTGAAAGGCTCTAACTGAATTTCTTAAATACAACAATGTGTTACAATTTGGAAACACATCTGTGACTGCATACAGTGCATTCATCTGCTCGATGCGGTAAATAAACGGAACTACAGTGTATGCAAAGTCTCTACGAAAGCTTAGTAATTCCTCGTAGCAGATGAAGTTTATTCTACATTAGTTACTGAGCTCTGTAGTCAGCTCAGCTACACGACCACTACCACAGAATGAACATGTCAACCTACCCCATGGTCCACATCTCCACTGAGATATTTCGCTTTATAGCAGAAAACCAAAATATCTCCTCTCAATTTTTCCTTGCCGTCGCCTTCTCGTAAGATGTATCGTGTTATCATACGTTATACAGTAAGGATTTGCGCCATTTTTAGTTTAAGATGCGTGGTGTCTAAGCTTTCAATATATCTTAATATGACGGATCAAGAAAAATTACACCATTTTGACACTCACCCCTTCAACTAAACATTTTGTGAGCTCGCTTAATGCCAAGTCTTATCTTTAGGGCTCAATTTTGTATATAAATAAATTTTGATAATAATATAACTTATTCGATTTTCATTTTAGAATAAAATAACCTTACTTCATATACTTGTTCTAGGTACGGGCATAAAGTAGAAGCATGCTTTTGAAGCGCTAAATTGTGTTAGAAGACATTCTAAGATGTGAAGAACAATACATATCTCAAAAAAACTTGGTGGTATGTTTATGGCGCTTATG
Source organism: Parhyale hawaiensis (assembly GCA_001587735.2). Taxonomy (NCBI): domain Eukaryota; kingdom Metazoa; phylum Arthropoda; class Malacostraca; order Amphipoda; family Hyalidae; genus Parhyale; species Parhyale hawaiensis. The sequence continues at coordinate 21,910,871 of LQNS02000211.1, forward strand.
CGTCTTTCTACGGAAGTCTCGTGTGCAAAATTTTTGGTGTAGCTTTGTCTGGAACAGAAATCAATACACTGCTTCAAGGGCATATTCTATGCCCAAAAGCTCTTGCTTATGATATTGATTTATCGTTGAAATTTAAATGTGCGCCGCTTATACATAGTCGCGGCAGCAGGACAGTTTTCAAAGCTTATTTATCTATATTATATTGAATGTCTGTGAACTTTATTTATTTACTTGCTTGTTTGTACATACCCAATTTCATTAAACATAAGGAAATTAAACTGAGCGCATTGGCGAAACCTAAATCTCTTTCAGACCTCAGGATAGGACTGACACTTGAGGAGCATGTGATTTGGATACCGATTGCTATCTGCTTCGAGTGAATTAAAAGATTAAAATTCTAAAATTTTAGTCTCGTGGCCAGTATCAGTAGCTAAGAGGATTGAAGAATACCGTCAATCTGCTGCGTATAAAGCTACAAGAAACATCAACATTCGCTGTAAAATAGGAAGAAATTCGAGAAGGGAATAAACTGGGACTAGGTCATATATGTTTATCACCCGCAAACGAAGTGAGAGATGGTAATGTTTTCGCTGGAGATTTAAGTATAGGTATATATTTGTTTGTCTGCCCACCCAAGAAGAGGGAGAAAGAGTTGAGCAACGTTCATAATTTTTTGAAGGGCGTCAGGTGGGTTGACGACCTAGATGAGAAAAATGACAACACTCTAGAGTATGCTGGCCATCAAAACTGGTGGCGTTTAAATTTGCCACCACCGCGGGTGATGGCCTTACGCCCTTGGGCATTCTAGTTCTCTTTGCTTACAGACACAGCTAGTGATGAATATTGAGAACTAAAGAGGATGGTGATGGTGACCCAACGGGTCACAGGCTGTCTGGTACTCTACGAAAATTCGGTGAACTTCATTTATTTCCTTGTTTATTTATTTACTGGCTTGCTTATTTATTTACTTGCTTGTCTGTATAGAATTTTCTTTCTAAGATTGAATCCGTGATACTGAAGTTGAACCTGAGCTCAGATGCGGGATATACAACTGGGCTACGTTTTGTTTATATCTTGCTTACAGGCAGAGTGTTGCATATTTCTTTGAGAAGCAAAGAAGCTGGTGACCCAATGAAAAGGTCACGGGCCGTCTAGTGTTATTTGAAATGTGCCATGAGAACGCCCTTAGATGCACAAATACTGGTGCCACGTGTCACATGCTCTGGGAGTAAGGAAAAACAAAATTGTCAAGATGGAAGATAAAAATCTATTTACTCATGAGCATCGCAAATTATTTTATATGTCGTTGTTTGCTTTACATATATTCGCCAGTAATAATTTCACTATATTTTACCTGGAAGAGAGAGCAATACTTCGCTTCGAGCAGCGTATTCCTTCGGCAGAATAGTTAATTATATGCGAAGGACTTCTACAAGGTTCATTCCAAGAGCAATGCCCATTTTTTTATTCCGCCTGAAGGGATCCGAGCAGATTGCAAATTGCATTGTTACGATGACTGAATGTATGTACTCTGACCTGAAAGTTTCATCTCTCCGTTTCAAAAATTGACGGTGTGACACTCTAAGAAAAAAAGCAATCCCTGTCATGGACGTACGTCAGAAGCAAAGATAAGTCAATGAATTCTTCCATGCAGAAAAACATGGAACAAATCAACATTTACCGGCGCCTGTTGAACGTTTACAAAGCCGACGGAGCTAGGAGGTGGGTTCATCGATTTCAGAGTGACGATAGCAGAGTGGTGATAGCAAACAAGAAGAACAAACACTGTACATAAGGCTGGCATCAAAGGTATTACAAGGCCGACGAAAATTACCAATGCCTGTAAAAACGGCCCATAACAATGTTTCCCGAGAGGCGAATGACACGAAACTAAGACGAGAACCCAGGAATCTCCGGCGTTGTCGCGTAGGTAGAGGGACGATACATCAGGAAAATAAGCAAATATACAGGAGCAATAATGGAAGCGTTAAGAGATTTAGCGAGGAACCAAGTTTGGTTCCGAAGCGCATCCGTCCCGAACACCTATGAGGCTTGGCTCCCACTCAACAGTAGAACGTACGCGCTCCGCACCAAGCGAGTGTCACAGTTAAGTGTTACACTAATCAGGCAAGATGCAGTCGAAATCGTTAAAGTAACGACTTGGAAACGCCGAAACATATCCAAGTTATCACAATTTGCCCACTGGGGGCAAGGATTCAATTCATATAATCACAATTAACTCTAAACAGGCTACCACCTTCTACATCGCGGAGCTCGGATCCAGTTCAGGTAATTACAACTAACTCGTTAAATAGGAAACTACATTCTAATAAAACAAATCATTAAGTCACAAGCCAACCGCATTAAAGCAAGAAAACATTTACACAGCCATGGCGCTATTAGGTTAATACACACAACAGGAAACAGATCAAGCTGACTTACGATCACAGTGGGAGCTCTCCGTGAACTCTACTCAAATAAGTAGCCATTCGTTATACCATGACACAGGCGATCGCATTTCAAAGGAATATAAGCGGATTAAATCAAAAACCCATTAGCGAGGTGGGCAAAACGGTTGCGAGGAGAAGGCTGAATCGCATTAATACACAAAAAGATAACCAAGTAGAGGTTCAGTCTTCGATTGAGCACCAGGTCCAGTGAAAAAGAATCGGTACGCGTAAGAACGCGGAAACAACTACCGTTAATACATCGAGTCAAATGCGCAAGAAAACACTCATCAGTAACCCAGTAGTCAAAATTAATGAGTTGGGCTAACCGGCACGTTCACAGTTCCACAAAATACACTTTTAGAGAACTTCACTAACTGCCCCAACATCGCCACGTTCTTGAGGTTTCGGTGTGAAAATGCTTAGGCAACAGTAAAACTGGGCCTGTGGTGCGCAATGGCCATCCAATGACTAGTTCCAGCCTGGGGCATAGGCGTAAATCAGGTGAGCATTCGGCAACGGTGAGGGCATCCGGAGATAGGAGGCGCCGCGTCAGGAGCACCGCCCAACCAGACGATCCACCAGATTCATAGGGACAATACAAGCTAAACCGCGAGAAAGAAGAGGAGGTTGAAACAGACTAAGAGGGAACAGTCAGAAATACAGCAAGGGACAACTGGCAGAAGGAAAATAGACAAAAGGAAAATTCACAAATGGAAAACTGACAAAAGGAACGGACATACCAAGGAACGGACAGACAAAGAAGTGGTTTATATTACCAGATTACTCACCCAATATTGCATACTATTGCCTTCAGTAGCAAACCCTGACCAAACCTCCAACTCTGTGCACAAGGGTAGCTTCACCCAGGACTTACGCGCACGGGAGCCGAAGACAAGAATGAAGAGGAGAAAGAATAAAGCTCCTGCAGCCGTGATTTGGCCGCGGCAGACGGTAAGGAGACACGAAAGTGGGGCGCCCCGAAGGCCTAGCTAGTAGCCATGGTAACCTCTGGAGCTCCTCTGGGTCGCCGCTCCACATAACACAGGATGGGCGAACTCAACAAATCGAACTCGACGGCTTCAAGACTTGAGAAATTTAAACATTTATCCCGTGCAAAATACTATAATGCGGTGACGTGGTACGAACAGAATCATTTAAAATTCACACTCAGCAATACAATGAGATCTAGAGCGCTATTAGACTTTGAACTTACCCACAACCGTAGCTCTCCAAGTTAGTCCATCCAGTGAACTTTATTATCCTTAGGAAGTATAGAAAAATGAACTTTGTATATTAGCAGGCAATTACATAAACTACATCGTCTGCACAAAAAAAAAAAAATATCAAAAATTTAATGCATTTGATAACAAAAATATAACAAAAAAATTTAGAAACATCTATGTACCTGATACTTTAGCTTAGCCCACGCAAAAAACTGTCCCGCAGTTTCAAGGCAGCGATTACACCTGTGGTTCCTCTGTCGCTAAATGTTGCCAAACAATATGACCTCGCACACAGGCCGGTTGCGGTTCTTAAACAACAATGTGGATAAAGGCTTTAGACCGAGCCACAACAGCGACACAGATGTGAAGAGACAAAGTGCGCTCAGGACGCCATGCACAACCACGCCGGTAAACAAAATGGGCCTCAATAAACTCATTCGCACTGATCCCCAAATAACGGTGAATGAAATGCACATCAGTGTACTGGAAACGATGTTGTCATCCCTAAGATACAGCAAAGTGAGCGCTTAGTGAATTCTACGAATGCTCACTTATGACCACCGACGGAATGTCTGTCGAAGCTCTCGCTCATCGCTGGCAAAACTGCATAGAGAATGGTGGAGTCTGCATAGAAAAATAAATTGTAGAGCACAAAAGGTCGCTCGTAGTTTTATGGTGCCACTTCCGTCTTCGTAGCTCTTTAACTTTTCAAGTTGAGAAATAGGAGGCATAGGAGGTAGGTGGAGTATATGACTTTCTACTGCTTGAAGGCTTCAGTTGTTAATACTAATACTGTCTTATTTCATACTCAAGCTAGCCGCAGGAGTGAGTTCTGCGCAAGATGTCGAACTAATTAATTAAGATATATGTGAAGTACAACAGAACATAATGAGCATCTATTCAGAGGCTCAACGCAATCGTACACGAAAACTAGTACCCTAGAGCTAAGATGCAGGATACCATATAATTCTTGAAAATATAAAGAAAGTCAAGAGCTAAAGGGGAAGAATGATATATCCAGTGACACGCAAACTTGTCGTGAAAGCGAAGTCAGTCTTAGAGGAAGAAGGATAGGAGTATGACCGGCAGGAAGCTGCAATGGACAACCAAACTTAAGCCGTATATGGATACTGAGACAGCCTAAGTGGACCGGTAATGATTATCCTGCTACGGTGTCTGGACCCACAGAGATTCGGCACAATGAATTTAATGTATATATAAGTATTGTTCCTATCTAACCCTATTGGATTCTAGGGTTAGAATTTGAATGCTACACTTTCTAACTCGCTTGTTACACAAAGTTCTGAATGCTGCGTGCAGGCTGTTAACAGTCGCTGCTCTTCGATTGTCAAAGGACAACAGCGATGTTACATCAATACCAGCTCTTGCAAAAACCCTGTTTCACTTTATTTTAACAGGGTTGCTAGCAACTTTAAAATATTAAATATCCCTGCGATGTACTTGCTTGAAACTTATCTTTTTTGGGCAATCATTGTTAGCTATCTTACAATGATAGAGAAAATACTGCTCTCTCTCCTCGCAAACGGCAACAAATCGAACATCACGAAGCGGCTAAAAGTTAGTTTGATGACCGTCCATGAGTCGCAGATGCAGCGAGAAAGGGTGGTGGTCACCTCAAGGATCAACTAGTTCAGCAGCCCCTGAGTTCTTCACCGATCGGCGGTAAGGCAAGCCTTTGGAAATGATGCCAGGGTAAAATGACTCCGCTTGCAAAGCAGAACATCTCTGTCGATACAGCGTCCTGCGCCGTCGAGATTGTAGGAGAGAAGTTAAGATTCGTGGAAAAACCCCTCGGTAACTGTTCGTTATGTTAGAGTAGCGTCAAGAGCGCTGTCTCGTCTTCTTAAATATATATTTGAAGAGTCATGGGAATCGCACTGGCACGTTCTCAGATAAGAATTTTACGGTAGATCCGGTTGTGACCAAGCAAAACGATCGCGTTGTTAGCTTCCGTCACGTTGTTATAGAGATCTGCTAAGTGTCTACAACCGAGTAGACATGGCATCGTGGCTATGTGGGATTGGCCTTAGTAGAAGGATGGGTAATGACAAACCCCTGTGATGTTCGCTGAGTTTTTATTGTTGTAACTGCACAGGTTGGGATTTTAGGCCACACTCTGAAATATGGTATTTTCAATATGCCACAGCCACAGAGTCACAGCAGTGGTATACATTTAGGATCATAAAAATCTAGGTATGTTTAAATGAGGCTGAGACTTGAAAATGGTCTTGGA
>LQNS02000211.1:21955630-21973274 GCA_001587735.2 Parhyale hawaiensis
ACAATTCTTTCTATTTGCCTCGTTCACTTCTCTTTCAATTTGAAACGGATTTGCAAGCTCTTCTTTAGCAGTTATTAAATGCGGTTCTTAGTGAGAGGGTTCATACCTCTTCATATTTTCCTCACTTCAAACTAAAAAATACAGCAAACATTTGCGATTATAGGTTTTTTTTTTATTTTAATATTGTTATCTTGTATAACCAAAAGAGCTCGGGAAGGATACAAATGCGGATGTTTCGTTGGTGGATTACTGCCGAGTTATAGGATTTGGCCAGTGTTACACATGCTATAAATGAACCTTACTTGACTCAGCGTTTCGAGACCTTTTTCCTTACATTGAAGTGAAATGCAAAAACGTGAACAGTGTTTAGTAATGCACTGCTACAGGAAATGTCAGCGCCTGCCACTGGTGTACGCCGTTAGTTCTGGTGCATTTCTTTTCTTATTTTTGTCAACAACTTTCCTCTCAAGATTAGAAAAGTGCTACAAATATTTCCCTAAACATGATAACGAAAGATTAACTTGTCTGCTACATTTCCAATGCAAGCGCGATGCAGACATGGTGTTAAATCTATTGAAGAAGGAAAAAGTCGCACCCAAGCTTCTTAGGCCGCCAGATATGAATCGTGAGCTCTCCGTATATAAGTTTTTAAAAGAAGAACAACTCGACGGGGTCGACGGAAGAGCCATCACACAGGTAAAGCTTTCAAGTAAAAAATACAACAGTAATTGGAAGAGTAATATGGTTTGGACACTACCCGAGGAAGCCTGCAATATACGTTCTCTTCAAGGCAGTGCACCCCAGCGTGTGGTGCGGCTCAAAGCTTGTTTGAGGAGTCTTGTACACACACTACAGACTGGCAGCAATATTCAGGTGAGTGCCTGCAATTCGTTAGTTGTTTACAAGTTTTAGACATTACTCTTAAGACGTTTAAAAACGTAACGCTACTTTCGCTGTGTCTTCATAAATACTTTATATATGGATTTATTAATATTAACTGGCGTGTTGGGCTGACTCTTTCAGAAATGCATTTGTTCGTGTTGGAGGTAGAGCTTCTCAAGGCCGAAATAAGTTCACGGTTGCAGTCAATCACAGATTGTTAGAGCTGTGGCTGTTATGATAATTTGTAGCAAATGTCATCCGGGCTCAAGAATATATATATATATATACAGATGTACATAAATGCAAATGAGCAGAAAACGAAAAAATAATAAACATAGATTGCGGCAAAGAAAATTCATATTTCATGGTTGCTTTTATTTAGATTGCAATGTAGCTAATNGTTAGAACAAATGTTCAAAATCTGTAATGAGAATTCTGCAAATTTTTGCATTGCGATGAAAGCGACACAGAAGTATTTATGAAATATATACCTAAATAATTATAATTGACCGCACAACCCGACTGAGAAAGAGAAATGCATTGGTTCGTGTTGGAGGTGGAGCTTCTCAAGGCCCAAATGAGTTCACGATTGCAGTCAATCACAGATTGTTAGAGCTGTGGCGGCTACTACGGAAGACTAGTTTTGTCATGCAGTTGTCATATATTTCGATGTTTTTCTTCTCTGAGGACGAATAATTTTCATTCCCAGTTGAGCTACTTAATTTTACGTAACAGACATGATTTGCGGTTCAGTACTGATTTTTCGTCATCTATTTTTCGGCATCACAGTTACAGGCGTTGAAACAAAAGTGAAATATTACGTAGTTATCGGACTAGTAAGCATTATTTAAACGCCAGAGCTCAAAGCCATCAGAAATAAAGGTAAAAGTAGTCAACTTTGACAGCACCCTCTACTGGGAAACCCACATATACTGGTTTGTGCTGCATATAGATGCTAACTGGCCCCCAACCTCTGGTCGCAAACAACTATGGTGCCGAAACGGAAGCTTCAACGACCCGTCCCCCACCCTCTCATTCCTGGTTAGGCAGGTGCCCCCACACAGCTCCGCATACCAAGCAATTGCCAACTCAGCGCTCCGGATGCCAGAAAGACCGCCCGGTAGGCTCGATCCTAACACCTCTAGCACAGAAGTCAGACACACATGGCACGCTGCTGTTGTGGGTATAAACGGTTCTACAAATCTCCAAATAAATGAGCAAGCTGGGCGTGCAGTAAAGGTCGATTTTCAGTCATGCACAAATTCTTATACAGACATCAACTTACGACGAGATGTCAATCTCGTCGTACTCTTATTGTTGTTCAGTAGACTACTTATAACTAGGATTTACGCAACTGATTTGTTTTTCTGCTGTGTGGAAGTGGGGCAGATGGGTTGGCTTGAAGCATTTGTTGGATTATTAGGCACTGGCGGATTCAGGGAGGAGGCATCCGAGGTATTTGTCTCCCCATCATCGTCCACAGGAATTAAGGGAGCAGCCATTCGATACAAAATGCCCTTCACGGGAAATTATACTAAACATTACTGTATGTACTAATTGGAGTATGAAACAAAGTACTTTAAAATAAGATATTCTCTTATGACTGTTTGTGCTGCGCCAATTTGTAAAACCATTTCCCATTTTGCCTCTGCATTAGTTTTGTTTTATTTGGTTGTGAAAAATCACTCACATGCCGAGAGGCACTGCCTATTACCACTTGCAAATTGTAGCCTCCAAGTTGGTCAGTAGGTAGCCCCACGCGCTTGTGTTACTTGCCCCCTTTGCTTGCTTGCTGGCAACTATGACGTCATCTGGAGACCAAAATGCACTATACAGTAGTCCATATTGACGATTGTCGTTCCTCGTTTGATTAAACGTTCTTTACTCATCACTACGTATAACCAGTTCAATTAAAATGTTATAATTTACTACAAAAATCCTTTGTAGCTCGCCATGGCCTGCTAGCCCTGTAAAAGAATCATCTGGAGTCTGCTAAATGCAGTGTCTTCCGCATATTTTAGCTCGGCGTATGATAAACAAAGCGACGTTAGACATTTCATAAAATGTATGAAACAAAATCTAGCAAATACATATCTATTCAAAGACTAGTAGATTTTTAACCTCAAAATATCTCAATTAGCCCATTGTCGGTTCATTGATAAAAAAAAATAGTAACAATCGATATAATTGGCTTTTCTCTTCACATTTCTCTCTTAAATTCACTCATAAGAACGACTCTAGCCGTGCCTGAGGTCTCCAGGAGACGTTTAAGGGAGAGAGATGCGCAGAAGAGTGGTGCACAGATCAAGTGATGGGACTACCTATACGTACAGTAGTTATACCATAGATTCTACTTAATAGGCTTTGACCCCGTACTTCTTCGATGCACTGAAAGGAAGCATAAAATTTATAGATAATGTGCATCATCTGGACCACTAATTGTACTCGTTGGTCATTCAGTCAATTTCTACGTTGTTAATTCAGGGGTTAAATTTCTGCTTATCGTATCGTTATGGAAGAGGACACGAAATAGATGCATAAACATACGATGTACAAATAAGTAGACAGTTACATTGATTAATATTGGTCATTTGAGACGAATTTCCTTCTTTTTTTTAAACTAACATGTGCGCTTGTACCTTAGGTTCAAGATCAGCTGCAGACCATCGCACGCCGACGACTTCTCTACATGCAGAAATGCCGGAAGCTCAGAACAGCTACAGACGTAAATTCTTACTTCAATTATAAATTTTCGGTGCCACATCGGATCTCGTACTGTACAATATTGAAGGTAATTATTAGTCAATGCTGTAAGAAAAACGTTCTATCGAAACGCGGATGCTACAGCATTACACTGCTAGTGACATGAGTGCTCAGTTACAGGCGAAATTTTGTTCCCCTCTTCCTCTTGGATGAAAATATGTCCAGCTTTTAATATCCAACTTGAGTGCATGCGATATTTTACTACGCGAAAGTAAGTAATGTCAAAAATAATTACAACTCCCACACGCTTATGACACAAGTGAAGGCCGAATTTCAATAGCTGATGCTCAAAACTAAAAGTGAAATTAAATATAAATTTCGACATTTGATAGTTAACAGAGAACTCCCAAGCATGCAAAGAAAATCTCAACGAGTAGACACGGTAGAGCCGTGTTGCACAGCAACGTTGCTTCGGGTAGAAGTGCCTTGATGCATTTTGTCGCGAGTATTGTGAAAATGCTATAGTACCAGCAGTCAAATATAACGGCAATACCGTCGTAATAATGCTTCCCATGGTTCTTCCTTTTTACGGGTTTTGTGGCAAAAATTATGCTCATCTTCCATTGAAGTAACTTTCCGTATCTCAGACACGCTTCTAAAGTGGGCACATGAATTGTTTATTTCAGAGAAAGCTAGATTTGAATAAGTCAGCGTAAAATTAAAAGAAATTGTATAGTTCTGCTTCCCAAGATATTTTAAGCGTACCAAAATAATTTTTTACGCAAATTGCTCACGAAACATGTCCAAAATAGAGCCAAAAATCCTAGCATAGATCCTCATAGATAGCTGGCTGCCGATTTCCGGCATACGAGAAAAAATCGCGGATCTACATTGGCTCACAAAGGCAATCGCCAACTCGAAAATATCGGATATTGAAACAAAATTTGATATTTTTTATGAAGTAGAGTTTCGAAAAATCTGTTATAAATAATTACAATCAGCGCGTTGCAGCAATAAAAACGCGCAATATTCATTCACAACGTTTGGTTTTGGCATATGTGTCATTATTATGATAGACTAGACTGACGACGTGAGAACGGAGAAAACTCCATAAGGTTTAACATACCTCCACGCAACCAGCCCAGCAAGCAAAAGTAAGTAAATGAGAAGATGAGAGATCTCAGAATAGCTCTGTTTACAGATTGCTTAAAGCTGGTAATACCCGCCAAGTTAAGGCAGAGGCATCAGTAACATTAAAAACTTCTAACATATATATGACGGAAAAGCAAACGAGAATACTGCAGCATTCACTTAGTAATTTATTATCCGTTCTTTTTTTTCGTCTCCTGTTGTCCGATGTTTCACTATTAGCATATCACTGTTAGTTAGGCTAGCTGTAAGCTTACATCCGCATACCGTTTTTTTCTTTATTTGTTGTGACAATTTACTTTTAACCTCTACAGATTGTTATTTTAGGATACCATTTTCTTTCTTTTTCAGACGCATCCCTTGAAAATGACGTTTTAGTCGAAAATAGCTTGGTCTAAATGCAATAAATTGATGTTTTTTTTATCGTTGATCTTAGTGTTTCTTTTTATGCTTAAATGCAGATATGTAGATCTACGCTATGTTTATCTCTGAATATATGTAGGTCAGTTTGTCGTACCATTAGATACAATATAATCTTTTTTCGAATTTGCTTCCAGTAAATTTAGTCGGGCTATATCAAGCCTGATTTACTACCGATAGTTGATATATTGATAATAATGACGCAAGTATCAAGACCAGCTGGTCTGGACGTCTAAGAGACGTTTACAATGTTTACAGGGGCTAGGGGAAAGAGTTTGGCTTAATACTGTGAGATTTTGGTCCCTCATGCCGCCTCCCCCTTCATCCCTGGCGCTGCAAAAGATGTCCCTCCACGAGAAGGGGCTGGATCCGCCTGTGTTCAAACTATATATAATGATACTTGCAGTCAGTGTTCTCTCAAGGTATAAACATTGTGCCTGGTCTGTGTTTCAGTCAGGATCATCAACGATGTACAGCTTTCTGTACAACATCAGCGGGAACACTGCGCCTGTTCCTTCCACCCCTGCAACGCTGCACATGTATGTGCCGATCCTCTTCCCTGTCCCAAAGATCAGAGACTTTACTCGCTTCATCAGCAATTTCCTCACAGTTACTGCGGTCCGCCATCCATTTGAGAGGTGAATTGGATATGATAGCAACTAATAGGATTATTAATTACTGAGTCTGCAATGTTCTATGACTTTTGCTTATTTACTTAATTCTGCACGTATCCAATTAATACTATTATGCTTGACGACTTGGACATTGTTGCCTCGAGTATTGATTTTATTGAGAAAAATACAGTGTTTGCTATGCTCTAAATATCATGGGTAACATTTTTGTGGGCAGTAGGGGCCCATGCACCGCAGTTAATATTACATAATGTCTGCAGTCCAGACCTGAGAATGAGTACAAGTATCTAACTATATTATTCATAAGTTGATTCATAAACTGAAATAAAGTATTTTGTTCGCTTTCCTTATATTTGTATAGCTTCGTAATATAGAAAGTGTCATAAACATGAGAGCCAATGCTACGAAGTAGAAAGCCACGGTTGTCTACGGTCACATGCATCATCATGAAGATAAGATTAGAGAGGCGGCTGTAGACGAACCAATTGGCCCATTCCCAAAGAGACACGGGAACTTCCCGCCGGTCCTCAATGAGCTAGTGTCATTATTTTAGTAGGATATAAAGGACTGGAGAAAAGAGAAAAAAGGGAGAAGAATCCCTCCCAAAGAGACGATCTTGAATGCAAGCAAGCTCGATGAAAAGCCGCTGGTATGCGGCGCTTAGAGATGCAAACTGTGTAGTTGGAGCGGGAGAGAGAAGAAGACGGATTAAGGTGGCCTCGGAAACTTTGGCCGTTGAGCGTTTGCGACTCCTGGAAGATGAGTTCTTAGCTGTGGAGGATGTCTCTCCCAATGTATGTCAAGACGATATTTAAACGCGTTGACTGACTCCGCACTAACAACATCGGAAGGGAGTCTATTCCAACTGCTGACGATGCTGACTGGGATCAGGAAGTAAAGAGCTAACGGGAGGAGTCCCGCTAAAATCACATGTAAAGGTAGCCTTAGATTGGCTGAAAATTAGCCAACTTAATAACTTTTAAAGTTTAAAAAACAAAAGAGGATGCTTCTGTTCTAGTGACTAGATGATGCCCATTTTTGCCCACCGCCCAGTCTTTTATTACCTATTAACAAGTTTAACAAATTTGTAATTCTTAGCTAAAGGCTGAAATGCTGGCGATATCGTCAATTTATCATTCCTGCCCACATTCCATTTACAATATTTTACGTTTTTAATTGTATTTGATGTATAACTTGTACGTATTGCTTAACAAATTCGCCATTGCCAGGATATCTTATTGACAGCATCAAATGTCCAGTTTCGAAACCAACTTACCATTTCCTTATCTATGAATACTGACAACATTTTCCAAACATTTTGTGGAGTTTAATATACGCTGCTTTGCAAAGAAAAGTTCAATGCAAGGATTGCAAGTACATGTTGTAACTTTGTTTTTCAGAGTGTTGTCGTGTTATTGCGAGAAAGTCATCAAACACGGATACGGCGACAATCATGTACTCACAAGCGGTCCTCTGCACTTCAGAGGAAGAAATACACACGACATTGTGCAGAAAGAACTTTCTCGCTTCCGTTTACAGGAACCTTCGGACGGAAATGTCCTTTTCGTTAGCAATGGGAGCAACAAGGACTTTCTAATTTTGAACACTCCAGGTAAAAGGGAGTTTCTGGCTCGCCATCAGCAGCCTCAGGCGATGCCCCAACTGGCCCTAAGTGTGCCCACCTTCCGCGAGTTTGCGCTCTACGCCGCCGTGCATGTGCTCAGGTGCGGGGATGATCACAACTGCTTACTTGGGATCAATGATCACCTCCATCCCCAAGCCTCATCGTGTAATGTCTGCCACAGACCGATTGATTACGTAATGAAGGTATGGATGCGAGTGCAGGAATGATATTATCGTATATAGGTACCGTAAATTAAACGTTTAAAAGCGCTATAGCAAAGTTTAAACCGGGGTCTAACTCGAATTCATCCTCTTGTAACGAAGCATATCCCGCAAGTAATACTACGGCTCTTCACGAGCAATATGTGTTCCTTAACTTCTTCGTAGTGGGTCTTGACAGAACAATATCCTGTTTGGCTTTTCCTTTCATCAGGAGAATTTGCACAGTATCTGTCTCAGAAATGCTGTAGTGTGATATTTAATTTAGACTTATGAATTATTTACAAAGGTTTGAATAGCGCTGCTTCCCTGTAGTAACTCTAAAACTATGAATGTCATACACAGATCTCAGCTGTAGAAATTTCTCAATCGAGCAATACGGTAAGGGATTTACTTTTATCTCTGTGGATTTACAGCATATTGACAGCTGAAATAACAAATCAATGTCTATCTTAAATATAGCGTGTAATAATACCTTAGTTTTTCAGTTGACGCAATATAGAAATTGATTCGTTATACAGTGAATACAAATACACATTTAATTAGACTTATGCAAATAATGCAGCCTATAGTCAATTGCAAGTTGCGAGTACACTCCTTTGGGGCCAGCTGGCCTAATAACTTCAGCACAAGGCAGTGCATGTGGATGTCCTAGTTAAGGCTTGCGGTCGCCAGTTGACTTTATCTCTTTCATCTATTTATTAACACAAATTCTTGTAGGATTCTTTTAATTGTCAACTACAACAATAACACAGCCTTGATTCAGTTTTCATGTATATATTACTGAAATGTGCATTCATTAAGTAAGACTCGAAAACTTCTTAAGCTAAAGTTCTGCATGCATCATCCAACAGCTGGAAACCCTTGAGGAAGACATGCGGTTCTTGGTCACAGCTCTTCACCTTCCTCTTCATCCACCGAAGGACACAAAAAGTCCCTCTCTGGTTCTGGAAGACCAGAGCTTTCGCAAATCTTCCAACCCTGAATATCGCCAGAAATATCATACGTTAACTGGAAATGATATCTTGCGAACCATGGACAAAACGGAAATTCACATCCCAAATAATGCTGATGATCCTTCAAAGAATGCTTACACAAAATATATGCATGTTTCAGGCTATTATCAGCAGCCGAACGACAGCCATAACACCGAAGGGACCCATATATCAAACGATGAGGGTGTTTCGAAAAACTCTTCCGATGAAGTAAGCCAATTGAACCCCAGTCACTGTGGACCCTACGAGCACTACATGCGTCAGCTCACCAGTCTGGAGATTGACCTCCTCTACACCGCCTACTACAGGGAGTTTGAGTTGTTTGGGTACGAGCCATTTGGTTGAGTTGTTCCTTGCTGGTTTTCAGTTACAAGCTGAAGGCAATAAATTAAATATTACCTATGGATAAAGTTCAACCGAACAGTGCAGATGTTAGTACCTAAATACGTGTATGACACAGGACATGTATACTTGACCTTTCTCCTCCCAAAACTACGTATGCTCTTAATTAACCCGCGACTGCTTGGTGGGGTCGTTAATGACCCCAAGGTACAAATAACCATGAGCGCTGAGATTACTCCAGCTTCCGTACCAAACATACTTGGTGACTTTTATTCATTTTGGGATATCTCATGATTCGTGAAGAGAAAAATGAAAAACATGCCATAATACGAGTGCAGCAAAAATATTAGCATTTATGCATGGCTGGGGTCGATTTTGACCCCCATAGAAAAGATAAAGGAGAAAGACCGTTTTTTCTTCATGCAAAGTACTGATGGGTATATGGTTTTATCAAACGGCTACTAAATATAAAATTCTATACACCGGATACATGTAAACTTGCAATTAGAGTAAAACATTGGTATAGAATCTTGTTTCATAAATGTATTTCAGTAAAATAAGATGAAAAACTGAGCCAAGATTCGAGAATAAATTTCTAACAATCTATACATGTTCCTTTATAGCAAATATGAAAAATCATAAAGATTTGTTTTATTTGTAGGTTATGTGGCAACTAATGATGACAAATACATGTTGAAACACGTGCGAATAAGTGACTCCGTGCCTGCCAGAGGAATTTCGTGTAGTCAAAAAGAAGCAGTTGTATGAGAGCAATTGCGCTTTTAGCGAAGATGGAACACAACTAATTTCATATAAAGCAAAAAAAAAAAATGTTGTACTACTATCAACACAGCACAAAGAAAACAAAGTATCCAGCGGTGAAAAGAAAAAGCCAGAACTTGTTCTCTACTACAACATGACAAAAGGAGTGGACTGCGTTGATGAGAGAATTGCCTCTTACAGCGTCAAGTACATCAGCAAAAGTTGGCATGTCCTGGTGTTTTGAAACATACTTGATCTTTCATGCTACAATGCATATGTACTGTAGACAAGCGTGTTTCAAGACTACCAACGCAGAAAAAGCTATAGCAGAAGACTGTTCCTATCGGATCTTGGCATGGCACTTAGTGAGAATAGCAGGAAAAGCCGCACAACTGATGCTCCACCTCCAAGCAGTTCTTTTAACCTGGGACCCAAGGTAGAAGATTACTTTTTTTGTCCAAGAAACAAAGACAGAAAATCTGTAAATGGTTTCAACTGCAATTCAGTTGTATGTAATGATCACATGCTGGTCGTTTGTCCTTCATGTAATAGTAGCGATTCGTAAGCACTTCATTTCTTTTTTCTCTTTGTGTAACGAGCATTTGTAAGCTTTGATTTTTATTACTTGCAGTGTTGTAGATAGAATTATGAATAAAGGTTTGTTTAATCTTTGTGTCATGCCTCTTAAGAACTTTATTGAAGCAAAAATGCGTGGGGTAGATAATGACCTCAGTCATGCATGAGTGTAGTACAGAAAGTCCACGCATCCGCGGGTTACATCTCACCTAAGTAGTTTGAGTGATGTTCGGATAGGGCCCAGCTGCTGTTATGCGCGCTACCAGCCATATAAAGGTAAAAACCAGAGGTGGGCATCGGAGATTATGGTACGATGTTACAATGGCAAAATCGATGGTATGATGGCCATCGCCATTGCGCTTACGATGCAGAATGCAATACCATCGCTCCATCGCCATCGGAACCAAAAATCGCCAGTTTAATCGGCGATGACCTACGATGAAATAACCATCGACGATGGCAATCGTAGGGCGTCACAATCGGCGATGGACCATCGTATCAATACAATTTAAAAATAAAAGAATCTCAGAAGCTGCATCTCGAAGCAGCATCTCTTTTAACCTCGGCTTGTGTGCGATTTTCACACCAGTAATACTATTCCTAGCTGATAAAAGGTGCGAAATGTAAAGCCCAGGTTATTTCGGTTAACTAAAGCTCGCTTTACGAAGTTTAACTATAATTTCCGAAGTTGCTAATATGCTTCAAATATAATTACCTTTCATTAATATTAATTGACATTGTTAGATCTGGGAAATGTATTAAAATAAACTTTGT
The DNA here is from genome assembly GCA_001587735.2 of Parhyale hawaiensis. NCBI lineage: Eukaryota > Metazoa > Arthropoda > Malacostraca > Amphipoda > Hyalidae > Parhyale > Parhyale hawaiensis. The sequence continues at coordinate 21,966,708 of LQNS02000211.1, forward strand.
AACCCACTCTTGTTTTAATATTACTAAAAAATAATTGCTTCAAACTCGTAAGACTGTTTGGTTTTTTTAGCCTTATCTCATTACTGCATCGGAATTGGAAGTATATGCAACTGATGACGAAGCTCATCGTATGCCATCGCCGATGATATGTTCAGAAATTTCATCAGACCAGAGCTTCCTCATAATACCATCGCCAATGGAGAAAAAGGCCATCGCCGATTGTTTGATACAATTCCATCGGAACATCGTTTCATCGCCATCAGCAGTGGATTTGTCGCCATGTTCTATCGTAACGTCGTAGTTCATCCGATGGCGATGGTTTTCACACCATCACCATCGTATAATCAGCGACGGCCTTCGCACCATCGCCATCGTATAATCAGCGACGGCCTTCGTACCATCGCCATCGTATAATCAGCGACGGCCTTCGCACCATCGCCATCGCGATGGCCACCAAGCCAGGCTCTAGTATATACTGTAGGTAAAGTCAGCTAGACTGCAGATAATAGTGCGTGCTGCAGATAATAGGCCAACACACCCCAGAGGATAGGCCAACATACCCCAAAACCTCCCCATCTCTGGGCAAAATCAGCAGCTCCACATCTATTTACACACAGACCGAATGATGATCGATCACGTTTAGCGTTACGGAGAACTTCCCAGTTTAGCAGGTAAACTGGGAACCCACACGCACTGGTTCGTGCTGCAAATAGAGGCCAACTGGCCCTTGAGTAGTGTACGACCGCAGTGGACCACGAATCGTCCATCGACGGCCATCGTCTGGCCATCGACGGAAGGTTCTTATGCAACGACTTGTGCCTTCACCAATCCTCCCAATTCAGTGAAGAACAAGTACCTCATGGCTGCTATGCAGGCATCAAGCGCCGCAAGAGCTCGCTTGCGTGAGTTGGCATATATACATATATATACCAAGCTGCAACGTCCAGTGTTATGAGCTCAGCCCTCTAGGCTGCCGCTGCCGTGTGTATCTAGGTGATTTACTTACGTTGTCCGAATTATTACTTAAACTGCCAGCCGTCACTACAGTTTTTAGATTGTAGCAATTGCGTCAGTGATTAAGTTTCGAATATTTTTTCTGAAAACTAGAGCGAGCTTTGATTCTAGAAACACGTATTTTAGCTTGGTATATGATAATTCGAACACGTCAAGTTATAGCCATTCTCACGGAATATCTTGTTTCAAGAACCAATTGATCACGTCACACTGTGTGCTCTCGCTCGTAGTGACCTTTACACTGCGGCAATTTCCAATAGACTATCATGTAAACAAAAGTCAGTCACTTAATTTTTCTAAGTTCCTTATTAAACTCAGTTCCTGCACAGATTCAGTCATAGTTAGTAGAAAAACGGGATCATGGACAAGTTCTTGTAAATAAGCTAGTACACTATTGTCCCTTTACGCATAATATGTCTTTGTGGTAGATTATTGAAATCGTTTGACTCCTGCTGTACCTGTTTTCTTTTATTCTTAGCAAACACAGAACTAACTAAATGCATTGCGTAATGTGTTTCTTATATCGGCATAAAATACTATAGCAAGTCCCATGCAAATAAAACTGGTACAAATGTGGCCCCTTTGAGAATACAACCATGACCTAAATTAGCTACAAATTATGCCTTAATTCGAGTTATGTCTTAGCTTAATTAATTAGGAACAAGATATACCATGCAAAGCCCTTTCTGAAAGTAACTACAGGAAAGATATTCGTGCACAATAAGAAAATAATATGCGCAAAAACATGCAACTGTCTACTTTACCTGTGGTAAGTAACTCATCATCAGCATAGTAATCCTTGTAATACTTTTTACTAAACAGAGACACGTTTCACATTACGAAAGTTCGTTCTTAATGTAAACTGTTCTTAGGTAGACCATTGTATTATTTCACACACTGTATATTTCCTAAATATAGCTCTATACGTACAATACTTTATATTTACCTGGAATAATGCAGGATCCTGGGAAGCCGAAGAGCTGTCGTGAACATCGTTCTTCAGTTTCTGCATACAACGGCGATAATTCGCTATGTTCCGGTGAATTTCTGGCTCTGTTTGGAATTTTCAGCAGCGTGTATCAGCGTTGGAACTTCCTGATTATCTGCACATTGATTATTAATTGCTAGCGATGCTCAACAGCTCATGAACAGATCTATTCCATCTATTACAATCGCTTCCCGTTAGTAAAGATAAAAAGTAAACCTAAATTCAAAATGCCTGAATGGTTCTCTCGTGATCCGAAACATGTTATTAAGAAAAATTCAGATTGCTCAGGATGTTCAACCGTGGAATAATTGCAATGACATGCTATACAGCTTGCCGGAATCTATTACATAGACTAATACGAAAAATGCAAAGAATACTATTATAAAAACAAAGTCATTGAGCCCAGAAATTCATCTCGTAAATTATGGCAGGTATTGAATGATATTCTTGATAGAAAAACCAAATATAAGTCTGTTTCTATCAGTGTTAATGGTTCAGTACTTCCTAACGCACAATCAGCTAACTTATTTAATACACACTTTACTTCAGTAGCAAAGTCACTGGTGGAGGCCCTTCCTCCCCAAGAAGGAAATTTTACAATCAATACCAATTATGTTGTTACAGATGGTATTTTCAGGCCTACCTGTCCCAATTAAATTGTTAATATTCTTAAATCATTCAGTAGGCTTAATAATTAAGCGCTGCTTGGAGAACGGCATTTATCCTAATATATTAAAACATGCTCGTGTCATTCCTATCTTCAAGTCAGGTTGTCCGAATGATGTGGCTAATTATAGACCCATATCTACGTTATCTATCTGCAATAAAATTTTAGAGAAAGCCATTCATTCTAGGCTATCAAATTTCCTTTTATCACATAATGCAATTAGTGGTCAGCAGTTTGGCTTTCGAACTAAGTCTAATACTAGGGTAGCAATTTTTCATCTTGTAACTGATCATATGAAATGCTTCCACGATAAAATATTGTTGGCAAAATCTATGCAATATCCAATTATGTTGATCGTGAATCATTAAAAATAGTTTACTACTTATTGGCTCATTCAGTGCTGGTCCAGAATATCATCGTTTGGGGCGGAGCCCCACGTTGTTACATTTACAAACTTGAAGTAATATTGAATAATATACTGAGGTGAATTCTACGTTTTAGACGTAACGAAAACAATGTGCCTGTAATGAGTTGCAGTGAAATCTACTCGTCTTAACAAATGTTGCAATTTCACTATGTTTACAAATATTCCTTACTTAATTTTTTTCGATTTGTGCTTTATAATCATCCTGAAGTATTTCTAAAGTATTTCAGTCCACTTCTTCCCCAACAATATTACGAAATGAGACGTTCTGTTCTCAATCTCCAAACTGTGCGCATTGACGTTGAGAAACACACCACAGCATTTCAAATTGCAATGCTTCTCAATAAACTTCCTGAGTATTTATTAGATCCCATTTCCGATTTTGTTTAAAAAAACCCTTCTAAAGAATTCGCCATGCTATAGTATTAGCTTTTGCTTAATGTTGCCCAAAAAGTTCGGTAAACTTTCAATGGCTACGCAGATGCATTATTCTACAGAGTATTACTACTTTACCAAATACTTGTAATGTATCAAATGTATCTGTGTGTAATAAACATATCAAATCTATCAACATTTTCAAGGCTTTGATTTCCAAATGAAAATTCTACTCCCACTTTCAATCTTTTCTCCTGTTAAAAAATGGCTGTGAAGATTCAATGTACGCACAGTTTCGTGAATAGTGTATGCAAGTGACAAACACACACGTACAAACCACATGAAGCGCTTGTTGCTAGGATCGCTCCTCGACGAAAGTTTCAGACGTAGGTAGCGGCGCATTACAAGTTATGGAAACTGCGCGGCAGTGATAGCTTCCGAAGTAGGGTGCGGTTACACCGCTCTCTCCACACTGAGGCCGTAGTGTTTTTTATTATAAATTTGTAGTTGCACAGTATGTCCACACACACACTCCATAGTAACTTTTCAAACGGGACTATCAAGTGTCTGTACAGCTGTTGGCATATTGTATCTGCTGACCTTAAGCATAATCTAACGACTTCTGCATATTCACTTGCTTGTGTGCCTCTGACTAACTGTCGCTGCAGTGGAATAAACGAATCATCGATTGTAACTATCAATCTATCAAAACGTACCAACATCTGATGCGGAGAATAAAGTCTGAAACATCAGTGAATGATTTTTTCAGGTTCGTTTCGTCACTCCTTAGGCTCCAAGTCATATGAAAATCTTAACCGTGGTTGAGAAAAAAACGGAGTCCTTGCCTTATCTAGCAAAATGATTAGATTAGATAGGCGGCAGTAGACGAACCAAGAGGCACATTCCCAAAGAAACACTGGGACTTACACCCCGGCCCTCTATGAGCAATTGCCATTATGTTAGTAGGATGTAGAGGACTGGGGAAACGAAAAGAGAAAAAAATTGAAGACGAAAGAGAAAAAAGAAAAAATAAAAAAAGGGGAAGAAGAATCTCCGCCAAAGAGATGGTCATGAATGCCCGCAAACATGATCGATAGCCGCTGATAGGCGGAGCTTAATATATAGATGGAGCGGAAGTGTGAAGAAGTCAGCTTGAAATGGCCTGGGAAGCTTTGACCGTTAAGTGCTTGCGACTCGTGGAGGAGGAGTCCTTAGCTGTGGAGGATGTCTCTCCCAGTGTATGTTAAGACAATTTTTAAGCGAGTTGACCGACTCCACACCAACAACGTCGGAAGGGAGTCTATTCCAAATGCTGACTATGAAATAGGGAAAGAACTGCTGACGTAAGGTTGTTTTTCGAGCTTTATGCTCGAGTTTTTGACAGTTGTTTCGCAAGCGATCATTAAGGTCTCTTTCAAAGAGTCCCGTTATAGGTACGTCGTTGAAGCCATTCCAGTACTTGAATCTTTCGTTTCTATTAGATGCCCCCTGAGTCGTCTTTGCTCGAGAGAAATCAGACCCAGTTCTATTAGGTGACGTTCATACGACTTGTTTCTCAGCTGAGGTATCAATTTCGTTGCTCTACGTTTGACTCTATCCATGTTATCGATATCTTATATAAGGGAACGATGATGTCCTTGGACTTGTATTCGAAGTTTCTGGTGATGAATCCGAGTACTCTGCTTGCCATTTTCACACTCTTGTCAACTTTCTGACTGTTTTGTAGTTTGTTGTAATAGTGATTCCTAAGTCACGTTGTTGGGTGACAGTAGCCAGTTCCGTCCCATTCATTTTCAATGGGATGGAAGAGTTCACCAACCCTACGTGCATTACTGAGCATTTGTCGACATTAAAGTGGCGCAAAAGCATATTCGACGATTTCCGACGTTAAAACAGCTAAGAGATCCTCTCTGTTAATCAATTATATTGAATTTCAAATGATTATTGTGTCGGATGTAAAGAAAAAAAAGGGCCTGTCGGGACGTAAAGAAAAAAAGGCCTGTCGGGATGTAAAGAAAATAGTCAAAACCACAAAAAGGGAGAAGGAAGTTTCGGTAGCCGCTATGGCGAAACATAACCCAAAGGCATTAGCTAAATATGTAAATGAAAGACGACTCAAAAAAAAAAACCTTAGGTCCGCAAAGTTCGTGCAGTGAGCAAACCTCTGGCAGCAGCGAATGTCTGCCGGGCTGCGGGCAAAATGGGCTGCCCGCCGGGGAATTCATACTGTTGCCGGGCAATGTTCGCCCGTGTAATAGGGGCTTGAGTTGTTCAGCACCGCCACAAATGTGGTCGTCCCGACTGCGAGCTCGCGAACCTACATGTAACCAGGGGTAAGTTTAGGTCAGTGTATGCATTATGATGTTGCGTAAAATGTGAAATAAACCAAGCAGTCATACTCTTTGACACAATCTCAATACTAAAATGCAAATAGTTTACTTGATTCTGCTGGCATAAATTGCCAGATGATAATGCCGACACTGTCGGGCGTTATCAACCATTCCCCCCAAAATACGTGTCAACTTAGGAATTTTAAACTACAGTGCTAAAGCATTGCAGTTAGCATTATAAATAATGAATTGCTACTAAAAAAAGGCAAGAATAGGACAATTACTGACCAAAACACTCGGGTAGGAAATGATATCAAAACCACATGGTGCATCTTGTATGGCCTGCTGCCAATGTATATGTAAGTTGCCAGACTAGCCTTCTACAATCTGTCATGCAAATGCATATCGTGACCATGTAATGGTGTATAAAAGTATTGTTGTTGATTTACCATACTGTTGTTAACCTCAATAATTGCATTATTACTCTATTTTAAACATTATTTGTGATTATTGCCCCGTAGTGAAGTGTGTATAACTGTATAAGATTTTATACCATCAGTGTAACCTAAAACGGTGCTGTATCTGAAGATACGTAGGATTTATGATTATCCGTATTGTCAACGCATACATATGAAATCGCGCGTTTTTCAGTGACAATGTTGTATTAGTCTGCGGATCTTCTTCCGCAGGTCCAAGTCCAAGACCATTTTCAAGTCTCAGCCTCATTTAAACATACCTAGATTTTTATGATCCTAAATGTATACCACTG
>LQNS02000211.1:21995933-22011820 GCA_001587735.2 Parhyale hawaiensis
TGAGTAGCAGTATTCCATGGTCTACTTTATCGAATGCTTTGGCAAAATCTAAATATATTACGTCCACACTTTTGCCTTGGCATAGTAGGTCGAGAATAGAGTCATAATGCTCAGGCAGCTGCGAAGTTGTTGAACGTTTATGGCGAAATCCATGTTGATTTGACGTAAGCAGGTTATTGCTCTCCAAATGATGTACAAGGTGTTTCCTAAAGACCCTTTCAAACGTCTTCACTGCGTGGCTAGTTAGGGAGATAGGTCTATAGTTCGCTTGATCCATGCTATTTCCAGCTTTAGGAATAGGTGAAATAATCGCGTGCATGTAGGTGAGTGTAATTTCTCCATCATCCATCAATTTTCGCCACATAAGGTGTAGAGGGTAAGAGATGCTTAGCTTGCACATCTTAAGGATTTTTGCAGGCACATCTTCTGGTCCGGGAACACTGTTGCCTCTAAGTTCATCAATGGCTAGTTCAATGCTCAGTTATGCGAACTCGAAGTTCGTTAGTTAGTTTGTAGTTAAAATCAATTCTTGGGATTTCAGGATTTTGAATTTTATCACCAAAGACTTTTTCATATTGACGGCTTAGTATTTCGCTCATTTCCTGGTCATCTTCAACAAAAGATCCTGTATCATTCACCAGCGGCGCGATTTTTAGATTTCATCTAGGAATGATGTGATGCATAGGCAAAAAAATATTTGCTATTCCCTTTTATTTTTTTGATGGCTTTCTTTTCTTTTTCTGGTTTTCTTCATCGTTTGATCTTGCAAGCTGACGTTCTATCTCATCTAGCTTCTTTTTACACTCGGATATGCGTTGTAGTAACTTCGTTGATTGCTGGCATTTGATAAGTTTTGCTCTTTTCTTTAGTAGTCCTTTTATTAGATTTTTTTTTTGCCGGGCTAAGGTACTTCAAGCACTTTTCCAATAAGTTGTTTTCAAATATCTCATTGATGCTTTCATTTTATATTGAGTTATTTAGAAGTACGTCCCAGTTTATTGACTGTACAGTACCGTCCAAAACTAAGGGATAAATTTTCAAAACGGTGTAACTTTTTTCTAACCATGCCAGGTACTTCTCCTTTTCACACTATTAACTAGTAAGATGTTGATTACTGTGTTAAAATTTGAGACATATATGAAGGATAATAAAAAAGTTAAGAACGAAAAGTTTTTCTCTTCTCAGCAGGATCTTAGGAATTGACTGGGATCTCTTGTCGTATAATTGATACCCTGGAGTCCTAGAGAGATGTTCGGGTCGACCAGCCCTAGCCACGTCGGTGCGCCGCCCGTTTTATCAGTCTAGCACGGCTAAAGGTTCTGGGCCCTCTGGTGGGTCAGCTGCTCAATGAGGCTGTTTCCCAACGCCGACTGATGGTATAGTGTGGCAGTGGTGGCTTGTCAGGGACAGTCATTATGAAGTCATCCAGCAACCTCTTGAAATTCACCAAGCTTCCATCGAAGTTCTTCTCCTCCTTCGGAAGGCTGTAGAACAGCCTTGACCCAAGACCGAAAAGGAACCCTCGAAAATGCTCCTGACACTCGCCAGGGCTCTGCTGTGGAATGACGGCACCCTGCACAGTCTGCCACGCCGCACGTGCAGCTTAGTGACACGGCGAAGTTCCTCTCGAGCGAAGTTGGGTACAATTCCTTGTATAATCTTCCACGTGTAGATTATAAAATATCTCTCCCTGCACCGTGACTCAGCCATTCCCAGTAATTGAGATGCTCTACACCCCGGATCCTGGAAGTGAATGTTCGCTGCACGCTCTCGAGTTTACCCATCTCACCCGCCGTCCGGGGGCTCCACAATTGGCAGCAGTACTCCGTTAAGGGAAGGATCAGTGCTCTGAAGAGTGTGAGCATGGGTCTCACTTCTCTCGTCGCAAAGGTCCACCATATCCAACCCATTAGCTTACGACTTTGACGCACAATTAAGTCTATCTGCTCTCCGAAGTAACAGGAGTCCTGAACAACCACACCGAGGTCCCGCAGCGACGTCCTTCGTTCAATTTCAGCACCACAAGCTGAAACGGATTGAAACCACTCGCCCGGATGTTTCTCATACCTTAGCAATTCAAATTTGCTGTCATTGAACAGCATATTATTACTGGTCGCCCACTCGTAGATGCGCTTCAAGTCGCTTTGCATCATTCTACAGTTTTCCTCGCTGGAAATCTCCATTAACACCCTCGTATCATCAGCAAAGAAGGACGCACGAGAGAACTGCAAGCTAGCGTCCATGTCGGTCACGTGTACTAGAAAAAGTAGGGGACCCAGCACAGTCCCTTCGGTACAACCACTGACAACTACGGACTCTTTCGAATGGCTACCTTCGGTTGCAACGACATGGGTCCGTTCACAAAGGAAACCATGGACCCACCTCAGGAGTCTGCCACCAATTCGTAGGACTGATAGCTTGCGGAGCAGCACTCCGTGGTCCACCTTATCGAAGCCTGTAACGAAGTCCAGGTAGACTACATCTACTGAGCTATCCCTGCCAAGAGCGTCCACGATGAGACTTTGTTTCTCCAGCAGCTGAGACAGGCAAGACCTGCCCCTCTTGAGGGCATGCTGATTCGGGTTAAGCAACCCCGAGTTCTCCATATATTCAACTAGGCATGTCACAACTACTTTTTCGAATATTTTCACTAAGTGGGAGGTCAGGGTGGCCGGTCGATAGTTCTTAGGATTGTGTCTTTCGCCTTCCTTATATATGGGGGTGACAATGACCATCTTCAGTGGCGCAGGAACCTCAGCTGTGTCAACTGTGACACCCTCCTCAACATGAGCAAGGAGACTTTCAGCTCTTGCTTACATTTAATCAGAAGTACCGCAGGAATGCCGTCGGGTCCAGGGGCCGATGTCGAAGACAACTCCTGCACACAAGAGGCAATATCCCCCTCACTGGAGTTAACGTCTGGCACAAGCGGTTGCTCTGATTCCGCTAATAGTGCATCGACAACTGACTGCCCATCCCCCAACAGCGGGCAACTGCCATCCCCCAACAGCGGGCAACTGAATGCAGACTCGTACTGTTGCTTCAACATTTGACACTTTTCTTTTGCATCAATTACAACTTGCTCTCCTACATTGAGCGGGCCCACAGTCACTCCCGCATCGGACTTACTGCTGGCATAGCGGTAGAAATATTTTGGATTTCTTCCAATGGCCTCCGCAGCGCGCTCCAGCTCTAGGGACTCCAGAAACTTCCTCTCTATTTCGGCAGCTTATTCAAAATGCGGTCCTTAACGGTAGTGCTTACAACTGTTGGAAGACGTTTCAGCAATCGTGCTCTCTCGCTCATTAGTGTTTTTCGATCCCTAGGAATAAATTGCGCCAGGCGAACCACCCTTTTTTTCGGCACATATCAATAGCAGACCTCAGCAAGGATCCGGCAGAACTCGCCCAGTATCTCCGAAGGCGATATCCTAGTAAGCGCTCTTGCCTAGTCAATGGCAGATAAATCGCTTCTAATCCCCTCCCACTCGGTCTGATTACTCCAGAAATTAAGGGACCAGAAAGCACTGTCTCAGACTCTCGCGGCAGGACCCTGATCTGCACTGCTGATCACTAAGTCCATGACGACTGTTATTAATCGGCGATCCGACATGGTCGTGTCCTCCACCTCCACTTCTCTCATATTCACTGTCATTGATGAAGAAGAGATCCAGTATACTCTTCTGCTTCGTGGGTACGGTAATGCACTGTTCAAGAACAGCAGACCTATGTAAGCAGCAGACCTATGTGCAGCAGACCTATGCAAGTATGCTCGCAATTCTCTCGCCAGTACTCGCATCTACTACTTCTGTATACGATCACTTGACTGCAAATACACATGACATTGTTGCAAAAGAGAAGGCAATTAACAAGTAGAGACGTACAGAGAGTATGAGATCTGCCCTGCTGGACATGACCAACATTTGCAGCTCCTTCACTGCTTTATATCTTTTATTAAAGGCTCCATTTGAAGTACTGTAACGAATATTGAAGGCAGTCAATAGTTCTAGGTAATAAAAGGTGCATCAGAAATAAAATTACAGCCGTGATAAAGAAATTTGCAGCATTATTCAATTGACGCCAGCATACAGCTCCACCACTTTTTGAATCCCAAGCCATTTTCTTTTTCAATAATGAATGAATTTTCACTGTTATTGTGCCAAAAGCTTCAGCTCATTGACCTTTTCTTGTGTACATTATTAGTTATGCCTAAGTCTTTATAAGCCTGTCAGGATTAAACTCAGCAATCAGGATTAAAAAACAATTTTTCTCGACACTCGCGCAGGGCGAGTTGCATTCATGTCCCTCAAAAATTTTCCATTACCATTCCAAGGCTGAAACATGGGTTTAACCCTGAACTTTTTTCCAGTCAATTTCCAATTTGTTTCACAAATAAGTGCACCGAATTTGATTGCTCACACGCCAAACAACTTCTGTCCGTAGGCTCTATACTCTTATTATTTGTTACGACTAGAACAAACTTGAGAGTTTTTAAATAATTGTGATTAACTTTATCCAATGCTAATGACGAGCTATGTTTTTTACATTTCCTTATTCAAAATATTTCTATTCCGTGTGTGGGCTAAAACAGGATTAAAACCTTGGTCGGAAATTTTCATCTATTTTTAACCTTACTAGAAACTACTGGACTGAGCTTGATACAACTTGGTTCGGTTTCCTCGGAGTGTCGATGCACTTGAACAAAAATATTCAACAAATTTAATTATGAGCAAATATTCTAAAAGGTGTATCGATACAGACAGCTGTGGAATCCCTTAAGGAAGGCACACCATTCTGAACAACTTTGACATTAATTATATGCATATGCTCTCGGTCTTTTTACACTGCTAGAGCTAATATCTCTTCACTTCATTGTGTACAGAAAGTTTGTACTCAGAGATGCTGAAATGAAGCAACTTCCTAAAGGTGGAGGGCACTGTGGTAGATGTGCGGCTTTTGCAACTTTAATACAGTCTGACTGCACTTTCAATGAACTACCAACACACATACTCATAAATTTATTCAATACTAAGACGTTTTATGTGTATATCCAACAGCTGGAAACTTTTGAAGAGGACGTGCGGTATTTAACTACAACTCTTGATCTTCCTCTGCCTCCACAAGAGGACGCGAAGATCCCCTCACCTTTGCCGGAAGAACTCCAGAGCTTCCAGAAAGCATCTAATTTTGGAAAGCGCAGAAAGACTCGCAAAAAAACAGGCCCAGCGCACGGTCATGCTCGTACAGACATTGTAAACAAAATTGAAAGTCAAACTACTGTTAGTAGTCCAGAAAAGACATTTGCTCCAGCAGACGTCTTTGCTTCGAGTCATGATTCCCAGTCCAGCGACAGCCGTGAGGCCGTAGTTACGCAGCTATTACACCGAAGTGACTCGAAAACCCCTTATAGTCTAGTCGCCCATCTGAACCCCAGTCACTGTGGATCCTACGAGCACTACATGCGTCAGCTCACCAGTCTGGAGATTGACCTCCTCTACACCGCCTACTACAGGGACTTTGAGTTGTTCGGGTACGAGCCATTTCCCTGAGTGTAGTTTGAGCTGGTGTTGGTATCATTTACAAGATATATATAAGAACAGCTAATTTGTAAAATGGCATTAAAGAAGCAGAGACTATTGTATAGCATTGCAGTCAAATTTTCATACTTTAAGATATCGTCAAGCAGATGATGATCCAGTTAATCAACTAGAGTAGAGTCAGAAGCATGATATACAGTAATCGTATGGCGAGAAATAAGACGTACTCACGTCACACAGTTATCTATGAGATAAATATAAAAAATACTCTCACATTCTGTTACTATCTACATTCCACAAGTCTGTAGGTTTTCTTACAAATAATATTTTGCAGTAGCAAAATTAAAAAAAATTATTTAAGACCATACGTAATCCTAATTGACTTATTCATGAACTAGCACTTTTAATACTTAGGGCACTTTCGATTGGGCCACGATTATGAAACTTCGAGGTCTGATTTGTCCGGAATTTCAGATAGGTAGTAATCTGACTTCCACCACGTACATCGAGTTTAATTCGTTAATGCTTAATCCATTACCACTGAAACTTCCATACACTCCATCTTGCTTCATAAAATGGAGCTATCAGTCGGGCTGAGCGTAATCTGCTTGCTTCTAATACGTGCAAAATGATTCAAAGTGGTAAAACCAACGCCCTTGACTGAAGTTCCAAAGAAGTCAAGCTTCGGAGTTTTCAAATCGTCGCCCAATCAAGAGCGCTCTTAGTTAGAGAGTTGGTTAGAGTACACCAACCGGTGTTCCTTCTGCGAATTTTTCTAAATCCGAAATATGGAAAGCTTGCGTTTCGGACATTATTGTTTACTAGTGTCCCGAGCCGTCATTGTAAATGACGGCATATTGGGTTATTAAATGACTGGTGCACGTGTGCGATAAATGACGGCAGTAAGTTAGCCCTTCAGGAAAACCCCCGCTGGCTTCCTCATTTTTCCCCTATCTAATACTGAAGAAAAAGATTCCAAGGTACTCAACTTTTTTTTATTCGCCTTTTGAAATCTGAATTTTCTCCTATCTTATTAGTTGTATTTTTCCCCTATCTAATACTGAAGAAAAAGATTGCAAGGTACCCCACTTTTTTTTCGCCGAAAAAATTGCAAGGTACCCCACTTTTTTTTTACATTTTGAAATCTGAATTATCTCCTATCTTATTCCCATAGAGCGTGACAGGAAAGATATAAATAAATAAATAAATAAATAAATAAAAACACGACATGAATTATTATATAGTAGATGCTCAGCCAGAGACAGAGGCTCTTATAGAGCTCATTGCCAGCAACCAAGAGAGCAAGTACTTTTTTTTCTGGTGTGGCAAATAAACTAAAAATGTGATGCGTGTTTTTATTTATCTATTTGCTTCTCAGTTTAAAAAGATAGGGAAACGAAAACTAGGCCAGGTTGGAGACTGTGGCTATTGTGGGCTGGGAATTTCCAAGCATTTAGTTAGTCATTAAGAGTACACAGAACCTACAGTCGCCTAAACAGGTGTCGTTATCCAGCTGACATTTTGATTTCTTTTTTATACTGACCGTAACATTACTATGACCCAAAACGGTTTAATTGTCAAACTACGTTTAGTCATGCTTTATGAATGGGCCTTTATTAGAAATTTACCTAAAAGAAAACATTAGCCGTTATTGCGCTGCATTCGTGCTCACAGCTGTACGCTTAACGTGCTCTTTATTGCGACGACCAGCTTTGAGCTTCCGTTTATTGCCATCTTTTCTAAGAACACTTTGGGATCTGTTTACGCGCGGCGGTGGCAGCAGCGTGATGCTAATGTTACAGATCGATTCCAAGTCGCGTATGATAATGATATTGATAATGTACTGTTTAGTGTTTACCACTACTCGGCACAAAATACCAGCCACTACATACACAGTACAGTTGTTGAAAACCGTTGTCCGTGGCCTTGCAACCTCTTAAGGTCTCTTCACACGTCAGTCTTCTGATCTTTCTTTTTTGCAGATTCTCCAAACGTTTTGTTGAATAATAAAATGCTCACCTGCTTGTCTATCAAGAGAACTGAAGAAATGTTTACCGTCTAGTCATATGACATAAGCAAGATTTCTCATATTCTTCAAATATAAAGTAAAGAGAAACTCAAAAAGATGTGCACTATGCTGGTGCTTAAACGATACAGCACCGCATTCGGACAAGCTGCCGAAAGAACGCGAGAACATGACGGACGTGTGGAAGGGCCTTTATCTAAGTACAGTGTACCGAGAAAATATGACACACCGAATACTGTTATGCAATGGCCGAGTACTTCCAAAGCCTGTAGCCTATGCCATAAAGGAAGAAGCGGATTGGAAAGAGCGCAGCATGTGTTGCAATTTACGCTTTAAGCCTTTATGTCACGAACTTAGGCACATTGAAACTCTATCCGCCAGCAGTTATGATTTCATGGTATTAAATTATATTCACAATGAAAACTACGGTTTTAATATTTATTTAGTAACTTACTAAAGTCTTCAACCCTTGACGCGTGTTTTCCTCCTGATAGGCCAAATCCTTGCAGGGAGTTTTTAGAAAGCAAATTACATCATATCTTAGGGCTCGAAAAGTCCCGAGCGTCCGGAATTGATGTGTCCTCCTGGTGGCTCAGTGACAACGGCTGTGACTCGGGTGCGGCGGTGCCGAGTTCGAGACTCGGACTCTCACATCACAGACAACGGATATACTCTGCATCGAGCACTTCTACATGGAGAAGCATAGCGAGGGATTCTTAACGAAACTTTCGGCACTGGCTAGGTCTCCTGTTCTTCACGCAACCAGATCTTCGAAATTGTAGAACGAAAGCCTTGGTACTGTACGCTCGATTATAATTTATCATTATAATAATTACCGTTGCATTTGCTTCGCTGGTAGTAAGCTGGCAATTTTACTGCAGTGAAGCTGACGAGTACATACCCAGAGTCAAGAGGCTTGGTCACGGTAACCAAATGCTCTTAAAACCTTAATCGTCTTGTGAAGGGGTTATCGACTCGCCCTTTCCGTTGCCTTAAAGCGGGATGAAAAGTAATCTCACAACTGGTAAACACATTGCAAGAAAGTTCGTCCTTTTTCATAATTAAGTAACCCAGCCGCAGCACGAAGAATAAACCACCGTGAATGAATAAACTTTCATTACCTTTTGTAAGCGACCGAATTACCTATGCTGGCATACCATAAGATTATGGCTACACCTAATGAATTTAGTTTGCTTGCGGCTGAATATCATTATTACGTCATTCACGTCATCTCATTCACATCATATCATTCATATTCTTTTTTATTATTACCTCCGACAAGGAGGTTATGTTTTGGTTGTGTTTATCTGTCTGTCACTAAGATAACTCAAAAAGTTATGAACCGATTTAGACGAAATTTATTGGGATTGTTAGGTATGTTAGGAGGAACAGATGATTAACTTTTCGGAAAATATATGGTAATCCGTTTGTTTGTCTGTCTCATTTTTCTCAATGCCATATATTACAAAGTTATGGATAGATTTTTATTAAATTAATATGAGTTGTTTGATATATAACAAAGAGTAAACGATCAAATTTTGGTAATGATCCGTTTGTTCGTTCGTTTGTCGATGTTTTTCGTTTTACAATATTCTTGTTAGCACAATAACTCAAAAAATAATAAATGGATCTTTATGAAATTTATAGGGGTTGTTAGTAATGTTAAAAGACATAAATGATTAAATTTTGGAGCAGATCGGTTAGTTCGTTAGTATATTTGACTCATGTTTGTCATAACGTTTGTTAGCAGTATAACTCAAAAAGTTATGACGGATCTTCAAGAAAATTGCACAAGCACAAATGATTAGATTTTGGAGTTTATACAAAGAAATAATGGTTTCAGAGCCAATTTGAATTTTTTGCTACCGTTGTCTGGCTTGGCGGAGGTATGCGCTCTCAGAGGACTCTAGTTTTGGTCTGATTTCCCCTGTATTTGGTCAGTAACTGCAAAACAAAACTCAAACCTATGGCTGACCTGTTAAAACTACCATCTAAGTTACAAACTTAGAAGCTAAACGCTGCCTTTTACAGGAACTTTATAAAAGTCAAATAAAATATTGCCAATCACGAATGAGAAAAAGCGCTGTTATTGATACTTGATGCCAATGTCACCCTTACGACTTTCGTCGGCTCTATCATCATCGAGTCAACTCAACTACTCTGGTTTAGCTACCAAGACGGTGACTACAATTTAAAGTGTTTGAAAATCTCGCTAAAAACGCAAAAGATGCAAAATTAGGAACTGAACCCTACTTAATATTTAGAGATATAGGCTAAATGTTACTTACTTCACGTGTTATAGTGGATATTTTGATAGTTTAATTTTGCTCAAACTGGAGTTGTGTGCTGCGATATGCGGAGTTGGCTCTATTCTGATAGAACAGACAAAAGTCATAAGTGTGAACCCGGCTTACGATGCTTGCGTAAGGACCTGGAGGGGAAGGGGAGTAGCGCATGCGGAAAACAACATTGGACGAGCGCAACGTTCATGGGTGCTGTCCTTAGCATTGAAGAAGCAGGGGATGAAGCGCGAGAAAAAATCTAGGCGGAAAGTCCTGTTTAAATAACCCACTTACTTGGCAGGAAATAGTCTTACAATGGAAAGCAGTTTGTGTTATCTGTACCAAAAGCACAGGCTGTCTTCCTTTGTCGTTGTCCGACATCGAAAGATAGATAACCCAAAATTTCAAAGGTAGGACTTCAAATTATACCAAGTTACTATGCCTCTTGAGAAACGGAATACAACCCTGAAACAACGTCCTATTTTCAGACGTGGTGAAATTGAGCGTTCTATTCTAAGAGTGAAATAGTCTCAGAGCGAAAAAAAAAGATACTCTATACTTTGCCCCTTTCATAGAGTGCAAAATTTCCAGCCTTGTACGTCATCTATCCGTACTGCTATACATCGACATAGAAAAAAACTACTACTTCATACTCATTAAGACTCTTGTCTTTAGCAGGGCGTGTACGTTTCCCAGTTGAGGGTGTAGTCAAGTTGGCTTTACCTTCACCTTAAGAACGTGAATCTGGCACTTCTTCAGGGGCTCAATCTCCTAATTGTCCCCACTATAGTTTGAAATATGACAAGGATTCCAGTACGTACGTAGTCGAAATGTTTTTCTGCGACGCGAATAAGTGCACAGCTATCGACACCAATGCGAAATCGACTAAACTCTGGCATGCTAAAACTCGAACGTTTGTGTTGGCAAATGAGCGCGGAGTTTTAAATGAGAGAAGTGCAAATATCGTACCGCCGAATTGTTAGTTTAAGAACTTTGGTAAGTCCTGAGCAGTGATCATCAGGGTGGAGTTATTTTCAGCGTTATTTCGAATTTCCCTGGTGGAACGTGCAAAAAAGGTGTCAGTCAGTTGGTCAGAAAAATCAAAGGTAGAAACCGTTTTGCGCTTCATAATTCTAGCTGGCAAATGCACCTCGTAAACAGAACACAGAGTTCATAAAAAAAACTAGCGAATATCGGCGCCAATAGGCGACCCAAGGGGCACCGAACATTGGCTTACTAACGTTAATAGCGGCAGTGGTCTTGGGGCAAAGTTTTTGCACTCAAGCGATAACTAAGAGTTTTGTATCAAGATAAACAGTGCCATTATCCTTGATATGTCTCGAAATAAAGAGGAAGTGCATGTCACATTATCGGCCATGTAGAACTTCAGGTATGAACGCATTAGAATTTCCGTGATGAAATACATTAAAACTTCTAGTTCTCTGAAACCCCAGTATCGTTATTCAAGTTCGCTGTCCAAGAAAGTTACCACTCTAAGCAATCAAAAATTTATGCTGCAGTCTTCAGTGTGAGCGTCTCTGCTCTTAGCGTACAGTGCAATCCAA
The DNA here is from genome assembly GCA_001587735.2 of Parhyale hawaiensis. Classification (NCBI taxonomy): domain Eukaryota; kingdom Metazoa; phylum Arthropoda; class Malacostraca; order Amphipoda; family Hyalidae; genus Parhyale; species Parhyale hawaiensis. The sequence goes on from LQNS02000211.1 coordinate 22,007,343, forward strand.
TGAGGAACTCAAGGGATACTACGTAGTTCTACAAAACCAGGAACCCAGGCACGAAAATTAAAATAGAAAAAGAAGAGGAAGAACAGTGGAAGGACCAGCAGTAGAAGTACAAAAGAAAGGGGAGCAAAATATATGTGAATAAAAATACATTGAAGGCAAAACAGGCTATCGAGTCCCTTTCAGGCATTCCTGTTAAAACTTCAACTACCAGTCTACCACACAATTCCGTCAGAAAACTAACAACAGAGCATAGTGTATAATGACTCTATATTTAGATATCAACGGAATCTAATCTAATCTAATCAAATAACTTATTAAATTAGCTGTGTTTAATTCTCTTTCATACATACTCATGACACTTTATTTTCTGCTCTTCCTCTTTTTCCCAGATTTGCTGTTCCAGTGTTCGTTTATCCTGTGTGGGAACACCCTCGTGCTCAGATTCCACGTTTCATTCAACAAACTATATGTCTCATCTTACTCCCTCTGTGAGATCGCATTTGTAATGGAAACTGGCATTAGACCAGTGCGTCTCCTTTGGGCCCCTTATATGTATAGTATATATAGGAAATCCTCGAATTAGATCACCCTTGTGGTATGAAATATCTATATTTGCCTATTTAGCGTGAATATGTTTACATCAGGATACTCGAAATATGTTCTCTTGTTAAGAGAGTACCTATCGAATACCGAAAGAAAAAATCTGCCAGTCTGAGCAAGATGCGTAAAAAAAAGGTAGGTCAGTCTAAATCGAGGACTTCCTGTAGATATACATCCACTACCTCAAAATTTGGGTCCATTACTTCACTGGGGTAATACACCTCACGTTGGAGAACACTGGCCTAAACCAGTAGAAAAAGAACTGTTGCACATTTAAAATATCTGTATAGATCATTATGAACACTAATTGTAACGTTTAACGTGCATATAGACATTTAGGACGTTACCTGTATTTCGTACATTATGAAACACAATATTTCAGTGTTTGAGCTAGCTAAAAGTATGGTCGTACAGCCAAAAGAGTCTGTCAGAATTTTTTCCTCACAAATCGACACCATTTCGGCACTACCTCCAAATATGATTCGAAGCAAGTTGAAAATCGTTCCATCTAATCGAGTACACGTTATGAATAGACTTCTTTCTTGATCCAGGGTCGAAAAACAGGTCTTTATGACTGACTTGTTCTGTACTGTGCGGCAAAGCAATAAAAGTTCAATAGCACCCTGCAGAAGACAGCAATGGTTGACGGTGCTGTGTATTGTTTTCTCCTGTATATTTTTTCTTCTTGACACGTCGGTAAATTCTCCCGAAAAAGGAGGGAAATACAATAAATTATCTGTTGCATATGATAAGCACACTTTATTTTGCCGACAAACATTCCAATGCAAGCGTGATGCGGATATGGTGCACAGGCTTTATAGAAAAAAAATTACGGCACCAAATCAGAGTATACCGCCAGATATGAATCCAGAACACTCCATCAATAAATTCATAAAAGAAGAACTACTCGACGGGCTCGATGGCGAATTTGCACTGCATGTGAAGCTTAGCGGCAAAAGACATAGAAAGAATTTGATGAGTGAAATGCTTCTGAACTCATCTTATAAGGCAGCGTGCGACACAAATTTTCTTCAAGGAAATAGAGGAGAACGAGCAGTGCGACTCAAAGTGTGTTTGAGAATTTTAGTGCACACATTCCAGACTGGAGGAAATGCCCAGGTGAGTACATCACACCGAATCGAGAATTTATGCTCCCGTTTACTATCTATGGTATGATAAGAGTACTGTAAGTAGATAGACATCGAATTAAAAATAATAAAGAGATAGCTCATTAAATCTTCTACTTTCTTACGTAAGTGTGCATGCAAATTTCGCACGCAAAGAATTAGCTACATTTGCACAACGTATTTTTTAAATAGTAGGTGTTCTTCACCCTCCATTGGCTGATATTCCTGATTTGGTTGGAGTGTCAGTGTCGCCTCCCATTGGTTCCTCGGGCCATGGTGCCCTCTCGCAACCCTGGAAGCTCATCAGCGGAGCCTCAGTCACTGTCAAGCGTGAAGTATTTTTGAATTCCAGTGTGAATTGGGGCGGCGTTTCTGGTGCTTTCCTTGCGCTGCCTCGCAGCATCATAAGTAAGTTTCCTGATACTGGGGCTATTTTGGATCGGCTTTTCTCTGGTATAGTGCGTACCTACGGGACTTATGGCTTCATTACGGTGAGAACAGGTGATAGAGCCTGGCTTGATGATGCAAGAACCATGTTCCCGTAGGCGCTTTAGCCGGTCTAATGAAAACTTCCAGCGTTTCAGAGTTTTGCAGCGCCAAGCTAAGGCTACGCATGCAGGGGCTGAGAGAGAGTATAATCTGAGGTCCAGGGAGTTATTGGCTTCGACTGGTAGTGCATATAAGTGGTGGTCCACATTGAAGAGTGTTCTGTTTGGTACCAGCTCTTCTATACCCCTTTAATTGGTGCTGACCTTGTTGTGAACCCAGCTTTCAAAACACACTATTTGTTAGGCTACTTTACTCAGAAGCAGAGCCGGGATCAGGTGCACATTACTTTAGCATGTAATCCCGAGCCGAGGCTCTCCGGTTATACTTTCATATATTCTGAAGCGCACAGCCTTCTTCTGGACGTGCGCCCCTATGGTGGCGCTTATCCTTCTGAAATGCTTCCGCTCATGCTTCGGAAGATAGCTAATGTACTTGTGGCCTCACTCGCTTCTGTGTTCCATCGAATGCTGAGCCTTGGTTCATTTCCAGAAAACTGGCATGTTGCTGATGTAACACCTGTTCCCAAGGGCTGTGTCTCATCTCGGACTTCTGATTATAGACCCATATCGATCACACATGTTTTGTTTAAAGTTTTGAATGGTTGGTTGCGTCGAGGATAGGTCACTTTATTGAGAAGATGAGTATCCTACCTCTGCCGTAGTATGGTTTTGGAAAAGGCTTGGGTACTTGTGATACTCTGCTTTACATTTCTCATGTGTTGCAGTTGGCGCTTGGTAGGAGTCGTGAGGCTAGATTGGTTCAACTTGATTTAGGTGATGCTTTTGATCGCGTAAATCACCTGCGCTTTGATTGATGGGTATTGGTGCATGGTTCAAATTTCACGGTAGATAGTCAGTTCTTGTCTGGTAGACGCCAATGTGCGGTTGTCGATTGTAAAACGTATGAGGCCTACATCCGTACAGTTGCCTCACGAGTATCGCAGAACACTCGTCTTATGCGAGGTAGTTGGAAATTGTTTGGTTTGGTAAAGTTGATACGCAGCCATTCTCACTCTTTTAGAATGCTGCTCCTTAGTCTGGGCTCCTGCTGCAGCTTGTCATCTGAATTTGTTTGACTGTGTTGTCGGCGCTTATATTGGATAGTGTTAAAGCCTCGTGACTTGGGCATCATCGCAGAGTTGGTGGGGTTTGCTATCTATATAAAATATATAATTGCAGGTGTTATCCGATGGCGGTTCTTCTTCCGAAGCCATTTGCTCGAGAGCACGGGATCGAAGAGCAGCAATGAGCCGCATATTCTCCGCCGGTGAAGCATATCATCAGCGGCTCTGAGATCCGACGCAGTCCACATAGATACGGTCGCATCAATTAGCGTAATTCGTGCTGCGATTGGCGTAGGCGTCGGAGCCACGAGGAGGACGTCTGCTGGAGCAATATTTTTTTTGTGGTATGTAGAAGCCCTCAGCATTCCAGGGATACATCTTATCGCGAGATAATGCGGAACACCCGGATCCCAGGTGTCCTTCGTGCGGAGGCTAACATCTGGGAAAGAACTTTCGCCAAGATAGTCAGGCGCTAAGCCCCCGAGGTCCGACTGTGCGGAGCAGCAGTTGGAACCGGTGGGAGAAAGCTCATCTAAGAAATTGTCGTGACGCCGGCGACTGAGACTTCTGATGCAGAGAGCTGTACTCCGGAAGGTTCGGTGGTTGTAGAGTTACCGGAGCCCGTTAGACATCTGAGCCGGAAGCCTCATGAGCCTGATGACGGCAGTCGTCATTCTGTATTGGGTTTGTCTGCAAGTAGAAGCCACCCTTTTGAGGGGAATGCAGGCGTATCGGGTGTTGATAGTTCTGAGGAGTCGCGCTGTACCTGGATTATTAATATTATTAAAACTTCACGCTTGAGCTCCCACGGACAGGTAATACAACCCAAATGAAGCATCTTGCAACACCGGGAAGCCCAAAACGCTGCTATAATAAATCCAGCAAAAAACCATTAACAGCTGACTTAAACGCCTGCAGGCCAATACGACCAAAAGCCGATGCCGGCAACAAATTCTAAATCCTAGCCGACCAGGGCACGAAGCACCGGCAGAACTGATTAGTTCGACATATGACAGCCTCCAAAGTGAAAGAGTGCGCTCCGCACGCAGCACGAGTCTCTCTCCCAAGAACCTTGAGGGCAGGGAGAGAAGAATACAACCAATGCCTCTCATTATTGTACACTTTATAAAACATACATA
>LQNS02000211.1:22012200-22022223 GCA_001587735.2 Parhyale hawaiensis
CGACTGATAATCATCGACTTGGTCTTACTAGCATTCAGCTTCATACTCCAGGCCGAGCACCATGCACTAATGCGTGACAAATCCCTATTCAGAGACTGAGCTACAGTATCACGCAGGTATCACTGCCATCAAAGTGGAATCGTCGGCATAGTTGATCAAAGTGTTTTCAAGCGAAGAGAACATGTCACTGATATAGAGAACGAACAACAGCGGGCCAAGCATACTACCCTGAGGGATGCCAGACACCACCATAACTGAGGCGCTCAAAACGCCGTCAATAGACACACTCTGCGTCCGCTGAGAAACAAAATCGCGAATGATTGACAATACCCTACCACCCACACCAAAGGACTCCAGCTTGTATAATAGACCCCTGTGGTTAATCCTGTCAAACGCAGCGTTAAAGTCCAACTGGAAAAGGCGTGCCTCCGACCCACACACCAGTGCAGACTGTAAATGGTGTGACACCGACAAGAGAGCGTCACAACAACCCAAGCCAATGCTGAACGCAAACTGACCAGCAGGCAGCAACCCCGTAACCTCAGCAAAACGACCAAGCTTACCAGCGATCAACTTTTCGAACACCTTCGACAAAATGGGCGTCAGTGTGATGGGTCGATAGTTGGCTACATAGGACGACACCGGACTCTTGAGAATAGGAGTAATATTCCCAGTTCGCCAACAATGAGGAATATTTTCTAGCCGTATTAGGCGCCGGAAGATCACTGCAAGATTGGGGGCAAGAACATCAGCCAGCTGTTTATAAAACAAAGGGAACATGCTCACCGGATCCACACCTCCATACGAATCAAGGCCCTCAAGCAGCACCTTGATTGCACCAGATCTGAACGCCAAAGAAGTCAAGCGAGGTTCAGGTTGGCATCCATGAGGCAATGCGATAACATATCTGCTCTGCTAGCCATCGAAGTGAGCCGACAAAAGCTCCGCCCTTGCCAAGGCATCAGTACTGATGCCACCACCTGGACCAACAAGGGGCGGTAGCGAAGGCTCAGCACCAAACACTGAACCCTTTAGCCCACTCCACCAACGATGTGGATGGTCAATACTCAGCAGAGACTCCCTGGAACGCTGCCTCAGACGACGCTGTGCTTCCTCATACTCACGCTTAGCCTCGGCCCTACGATCAATATTGGTCAACCACAACGTGCGGTCACGCGAACGTCGCCATGCCCGATAAGCAGCATGTTTAGCTTCATAAGCTAACCGACACTGGTCGTCAAACCACGGCTCATCTCGAGACCTCACAAGAATGGTCCTCTTAGGGACAAACCTTTCGAAAATGGACAGTCAAGTCGTTAAGCTCAGAGACAGGATCCTCACTATGAATAATCTGGCGCCAAGGTAACGTTCTTACTGCCCGAGTAATAGCCATCCAATTAGCCCTGTTCTTAACAAATACCACTTTCCTGGTGTCAACCACAAGAACAACCTGATTAAGGTCCATGGACAAAACTAGGTGTGACTGGTCTGAAGAGCCAATAGGGGAGCCAACTGTCACCGTCATCAAGTCCGGGACATCAGTCATAACGAGGTCGAGAGAATTACCAGCAATATGCGTGGACCCACGAACTAGCTGCACACAGCGAGACAGGGTGCAAAAGTCCAACGCAGCCACACCATGACAATCAGTCGGTGATGTAGATCCCAACTAGTCCCTGTGGTGTGCATTAACTTCACCAACAAAAACAAACGCTGACTTAAGATCCGTGCTCTAGATCGAGGCCATCGCCGTCATTAAACAGTCATAAAGAGAATCATCAGTTGCAGGGCTCTGATATAAGGAGAATAAATAATAATTATTCAGTCGGCAACACACCCTTACAACGATGATCTCATGACAGACGCATTTGTACATGACAGCCGGTAAGCACAGAATCCGCTTCGGATATAAACGGCCATTCCATGGAATCCAGGCCCCGATCCCCACAGCCTTCGAAAAGGAGACTGGAAACCCGCCAAGGCAATCTCAGCGTCGTGCCTTCTGCCAATCACCAAAGTCTCGGAGCAGCACACAACATCCACACCACGAGACACAAAGTCGAGCTCCGCAAGGTTCGCATACAGTCCGCTAATATTACAATAGAGAAGACGACACCCCCGAGCCCGACCCGGTCCCGGGTTGCTTTCTACATCCCCACAAAGTAAGAGGAAAAAGAGAAAAAAATAAAGTACATATCTATACAGTAATGTACAAATAAATACAGAAATATACAAAGGAGAAGAAACAAAGAATCCTATAAATGAAGAAGATAGTATAAAGCATAATAAAGGAAAAACAAACCGGCAGTAACGATAGCTACGAAAGCGGCCAGCTGACTACGGAGAGTCTGGAGAGCCTGAGGAGCCTGAGTCATTGCTTGATGGGGGTTCTGAAGAGTCCTTGGTGTCTGACGAGCCTGAGTCATAATAAAATCATATATTTCTCATGTGGAGAGTCATCCGGTAACGTTAGTGTGGACGGTGAGGGCTGTCAACAGCAGGTCAGTCTGGTGGCTACGTCTGAAGATGACAATCAGCTGATTATTCCAGTGACGAACGGTAGATTTTTCGAAGGGCTTTTGTCGACACTGAGGCCAGCCAGCGGCTAATGCAAAGCGCAAGATAAATCTTGATAGCATGTGTAGTGATGTACTACATGGCTTTGGTGTTTCGACAAAATTAATGAGCTATTGTGTGTCAGAGTAAAACACTTTAACGTACTCCCGGAGGAGTTTTCTGACTCCTTGGGTCTTTCTTCCAGACAACAAATTGCTAGACCGTGGAACTTGAGCGTGAGATCCTGTTTCAGTACTTTGATGACGGCGCAACGGTGATGTACAATTTGATCGGCTTACCTCAGTACCTACCGTCAGAATACGAGTCGCTTGCGGTACCTTGGTGGACTGCAATGATCCTCCCGGCCAAGAGCATGTGCCTGTTGAACCCTGAATACCACCGAGCATGCGAAAGCGCTGGCATTATGTTTTCCGCAATACTGTTGCGATATTTTGAGGAGAACATGGTAAGTAGACACTTGCAGGGCTGCGATGGGATCCTCGGCCGGACCTCCGAGTCTCGGGTCCTGGTGCAAAATACGTCACCGTCGGCCGCCCGTTTGAGAGCTGTCAATGCTTTAGGGACCTTGTCTTCACTCGAGAAGGTGCTCGCCCGTGACTCGGGTGGCGCCTGCCATTGATGAGGTTTTGCTACCCGACCTCGGCCAATTACTTGTGCTTGGCGATAATCTGTCTGAGAAGCAGAGTGGCAATATCCGTCAGCTTCTCATGAGCCGAGTCAAGGTCGTTAGCACCGAAGACCATGCCATTAGGATATTTGGATAGCTGCTGGACCTGACACCCGATTTATCAGTCTCCAAGACGGTTTCCTGAACTGTCAACGAGGAGGTAGGGTCTCAGTGTGAGGAGCTACACCTGCTCGATATCACTGAGCTGAGCACATCTGACTGGTGGGTTCCGGTGATTCCAGTGCGCGAAAAGGATGGAAAAGTCCGCATCTCTGTCAACTATCGGCGTTTGAATGCAATTACTAAAGCAGACAAGTTCCCTCTGCCCAATCTCAATAATACCGTCTTTGGCCTACACGGCATCAGACATTTCTTGAGCCTCGACTTGGTTCGAGTCTATTACCAGCTACTTTTGGGTGACGCCTAGCGGGAGTACACAGCGTTTTTGACGCCTAGTAGTTACTGGCAATTCAAGAGGCTCAGCTGCGGATTAAAGAATGCTCCAACTGCCTTCCAGCGTTAATTGCAACACACACTGAATGGCTTCCGTGGAGAAACGTTGTGATGTACATTGATGACATGCTCATTATGAGCGGCTCGTTCGAAGAGCTCTCGACCTTGTGAACTGTGTACTCACCACTTTGATCGTCCACAGCGTCAAGGTGAAGCAGAGTAGTGCAAGTGGTCCGCCGGAAAGGTCGAATGCATAGGGGACGTTGTCTCCGCTTCTGGATTAAGGAAGCCTCAGAGCTTCGTTGAGAAGCTTAACGCTTTCCCTGGTCCTGATACTGTGCGTCAGCTCAGAGAGTTTCTGGGATTAGATAATTTTTAAAGGAAATTTGTGCTGAATATTACGGCTATTCAGAAACCCCTCAGTGATCGTACTGGTGGTAGAGGTGGCCGGAAACTCCATTGGACCGGCGAGATGGAAGAAGAGTTTCAAGCCCGCAAGTCTTTACAGCGCGAGAACGTTTTGCTTACTTACCCTGACTATAGCGCTGATGCAAGACCACTCGAGTTCTCCGTTTATGCTTCTGGGTGTGGAGCTGGCGCTTGTCTAGTTCAGCGGCAAGATGGAACCAGATGCGTAATTGTGTATGCTTCCACAATGTTCGCTGCTGCTGAGGTGCGCTAAACGCCATAAAGCGAGAGCTGTCTGCGCAGAGATGGGGCATCAAAACGATGCAAATTTGCTCTTAGCTTGAGTTAAATTTGCAATTATACGACATACAGCTGCATGTATGATACCGAGTCACAGATAATATGAGTGACACTTGACAGCATGCTAAAAGTAATGGGCTCTTCTGCATGTCGGTTACAAACAGGAAGGGTTGCCGTCGTTGGCTAAAAACGCTCATCTCTCATCTTGTTTCAAGTCAGAAGTTGTGGTAACGAAAGTGTAGGAATGGAGAAATGTTCTTATCAATATTCCTTAGTAATTTTGACAGCAAGTCATACTTGGTATATGAAACTCAACCACCGTGTTTTTAGAAACTATTATGGCATTACTTACAGATCTTTACGTACCAGTATTCCTCGCAATCACACGATGTAGAATCAATGCTTTGAGCTGTGACTCGACGTTCCATGCACGATCATCTGTGGATTCCAGATAACGGTTTTAGTACGTCGTATCAGAACGTGCAGGACACGTCCTTAGCACCTCGTGATACAATGTACTGGGCGGTCCCTCGGCACTTTGTGATGCAACTTGCTGAACCCGTGACTAGCACGTTTTGATGCGATGTACTAAGGACGTGCTCAGTACGTTGTTAGCACGTTGTGATTCGACGTGCGAACAACGCTATCTATAGCTGAATTGACAACATCAGGTAGCTATGGAGGTTGTCATAACGTTTTCAGCACGTTGCGAGGCAACGTGCACGTGCCTCGCAATCCGCCTCGCAACGTGCTGGTCACAATGTACTAACCGCGTATCTGGACTCACGACCTGTTTCTACGTGGAATGGACCTCAAAATCTCAAATCGACATCAAATTGTTAGCTGGATTGCAACAGTCCCTCCACCGCAGCTTTTAGGTATTATTTTCACCAGTCTTAAAAAAGGAGGTGAAGTAGCTTTTTACATTATAATAATCGAATGCGGATTTTTCTTATCATTGTTTAAATTAGTACTGTCTGCACCAGATTGATGATCAGTTGAAGAAAATTGTTCAACGACAGCTTCTCTACCGACAAAAATGCGAGAAGTTCAGAACAAAAGCTGACGTGAATTCTTACTTCAATTATAAATTCGTGGTTCAGCAGCGCTTCTCGTTTTGCTCAGTGTGGAAGGTAAGCTTGGTTCACTTCTCAGGCTGAACATGTTTATTCGTAAAGATGAATTCCTTGCAGTGATTTAATGTGTTCCACCTTTGATATCATGACATTTACTCTGTACAAAAGCTAGTGTTAGGTGATAATGATAATGGCAAATATCCGACAATAGTGACATGGAGGAAATATGCGATCGGCTCTTGTATTAATTATGGGTTCAGTATTATCAATTCAAGCTGCTATAAATCTATCCCTGCAGAGAGTAGCAGGGCTAAGTGGACACGGCCCCGCTCACGCCCCTAAGCTCCGCCCACATTTGGTCCTGACTCTTCTCACTAGCCTCGCAACATCCTACACTTCATTACCCCCTCCTATGAACTCTGCCCGTAAATTAGGTATTTTCCTTTACTTTATCAAATATTCTATAATTTCATCCTACAAAATAAATGAGTTTTGCAATACGAGTAAATTCTCTTCCCTTATCACCTACTTAAATGTGGTGCTAGCTCCTCGCACGTCTCCGATTAGCCTAGTACGTGGTTAGTTACTCTCTTATGAACATGGAAACCAACTTCATCGTTGGCTAATGCAGCTTGCTAGTTCCGCCACATCATCTCATACACATTTAAACAAATATCACTACGTTCCATCTATAATTTGCTAATTCTCTATAAATTAAAGAGAGCGAAGAGCAAGCACCTAATTAATTGTAAATTTCCCGAATGTGGGCGGGACTTATAGCGGAAGCTAGCGGTGTAAGGGTGGCTATGTCCATTTGCCCCTGTTACTCCCTTTCACCATGTAGTTACAGTATTTTTTATAACAAAGTATGTCTTTCAGTCGGGGTCGACATCAGTGCTCAGTCTCCTCTACCAAATTTCCGGCAACACTTCACCAATTCCTTCACCGCCGCTGAAGCTCCACCAAACGATGATGACACTCCTACCCGTCCCAAAGATTAGAAACTTCACTCGCTTTGTCAACAGTTTTCTCACGGTTACTGCGGTCCGTCATCCGTTTAAAAGGTGAATTGAATTGTAAAGACAAATATTATCACATGGTCACTACTGGCAATCTATGCCACCAAGTAGGTTATTATTATTATATATTTTTTAGCTGGGGATTGTTGACCGGTCTGTATGTATGTTAGCAACATAACTAAGAAAATTACGGATGGATCTTCGTAAATTTTATTGGAACTGTAAGAAATGCCACGATGAAACGATGATTAAATATTAGTGATATTCCGTCAGTCGATTTAATTATTTGTCTGTCTGCTAACTTTTAGCAACATAACTCAAACGTTATCGACTCATTTTCTAAACTTTGCGGGGACTGTTCGAAATGTTACCAGGAACATATGATTCAATTTTGAAGATAATCTACAGGAAATACTGTACATGTTCTGTTTAACAAAGTTCTCCTCTCTCAACAAATGCCAATCACAAATACAGCGTTCTCATTAACAAGACTTATCCAGTAGATCTTTATCAGAGTATTTTGATATTAAGCATTTTTCATGCGTTTTAATTAGGTAGGTTACTTCGGTATATATCAAGTGATTTAAATCATTTTTATGTCATAATAAATTTTACTGAAGTTACGTCATTGAAGAAAATATAAAGTTCCAGCTTACATTCACACAGTAGCATGAATGAAATTAGTTCGCTGCTGCTCTTCCTTCAGTGATGTTTGTCTCTGACGGACACATTTGTTCTCTGACGTCATGGTACAGCGTCAAGGGTTCCTTAGCAATAACGATGAAATTTTTTAACGTCTTTGCGGTTTTTCCGCGCACCAGTATTGAGGATGAGAGCTACTGAGCCTGTGCTAAGGTGATCACGATGTTGACACTTAGATAATTGTTAATCGTATCACGACAGCCACACCTTTAGAGCAGTTGGTTGATTACAGTTACGTCTATAGACCGACCAGGGCCCCGACCTCGGCTAAGCCCGGCAGTTTTTGGTTACCCTGACCTCGGTTCCAATACACCGGCCCCGGTCTTTCAATCTGCATGATCAACCGAGGATCTGTTCTTTTTTTCTTGTGTGTCGGCAACTGCTGAAATAAGACAATCTTTCTAATGCAATTTAATACAATTTGAAGCAAATAACATTTGAAAAATTCATTCTATTTTTGATACTTTTTGTCGTAATACTATTCACAGCACAATTATATTTATATATATCATTATTCTTGGATTCTGAAATGCTTAAGTGACATTATTCCCGTGTAAAATGTACTCGTAATGTCTCGTATTGTTTGCTGGCTTCTGTTATGATACGAATGAAAATGGCTGTAATAATTCAACATATTTACGCTATTATTGCCGACATCTGTATAAAGTGGCTAAGCACCATCAACAACTGAAGGGGAAGAAAGCGCACTGACGGCTCTTCGTTCACATGCGTGTGGTCATAATTCTTCTCTTGAGCGACTGCCGTCGTATGGATAACCTCAAAACGTACTTCTGTTAACTCATCGAAATCATAGGACGAAGTTCAATCTGAGAAAGAATGGAGGTCCAGTAGGAGACAAGCCCATTGATAGTTACCCAATCAGAATTTCAAGCTAAGATCTTTTGCCTTTTGTTATCAGTATGGTTTACTGCCCACAACCTGGTTGCATAGCTCCGGTCTTTCAATAGACAAGGATGGGTAGAACGAAGGTTACAAGAATGCGTGTGTGAAACTTTAGTACGAGATCTATTTGCGGAAGCGCATGTACATTATTAATAAAACAGCGAGTATACTGTCAATAAAACTATTAATGAGAATCAGGAAAAGTATTCCTCTTTGTCTTATGCCATTCGCTGATTGCATCGCCGCTCCTCATATCACGAAGCATTTCTGACTTTGGAGCCAGTGCCTCAGCGTCTTTCCAAACCACTTTGTCAATAAATATTCAAACCTGTAAATAATGCATTCGATGCAAAAATAAGTATACGTTGTAATTTTGTTTTTCAGACTCGTGTCGTGTTATTGCAACAAGGCTATCGAACGTCAATACTACACAAGTGAACTCTTCACAAAAGGACCTTTACGTTTCAGAGGAACACACACTCTGGACCTTATTCAGGAACTTCTCTTTCGTTACCGCTCACAGGATCTTTCAGACACCAATGTGCCTTACGTCCACAACACAAATAGAAAATTTTCAATTTTAACAACTCCCGGTAAAAGTGAGTTCTTGGCTCGCTACCAGCAGCCTCTGGATACCCCCGACCCAGCACCAGGTGTGCCCACCTTCCGTGAGTTTGTCCTCTTCACTGCCGTGGAGCTGCTCAAGTGCGGGGATGATGCCACGTGCTTGCTTGGGGTCAACCGCCACCTTCACCCGCAAGCCACATCCTGCAATGTGTGCAGCAGACCTATTGATTACGTCATGAAGGTGAGGATACGGTCATCTTGTTGGTAATGTCTTCATATACTATGAAGCTTGGTGTCTTCATAGTATATCTGATCTGAACCACTTTTCAGATCGTATATACTGTCCTGTTATGTTTTTTTGCAACAGAACTGCGGATAGAATACGTCGTGAATGCATGCTTAATTTTTATTTATTCTCGCATAACTGCTTCATTGATTGACGTGATGGCAACGTATCGGCTTTCCGAATTAAAAAAAAAACGTTAGTTCAGTTTTTATTCTTTAAAACAGGGTTTACCCTGGCAAATTTTTACTGCTATGACTGATATGTGGCAGCTATCTTAGAGCATTAAATCACATCGTAGCAGCTATTTTATTCTTAATAAATGCTATTAAAATTAATCAAGGTCAATCGTGAAGAAATAATTATTAGAACTCCATAGAAAAGAACTCCATAGAAATTTATTTGTCACAAATGGGTAAAATTCAGGTATGGTCAGATCAAAACTAGACAAAAGGGTGACAACAGGTCGCTATAAGCCTTGCCGCTTCTTGGACCTAAANCTCCATAGAAATTTATTTGTCACAAATGGGTAAAATTCAGGTATGGTCAGATCAAAACTAGACAAAAGGGTGACAACAGGTCGCTATAAGCCTTGCCGCTTCTTGGACCTAAAAAAAACTCTGATAACAAAAAATAGTAAGAAAGTAATCATATAACATGAAACACATTAGAGATGTTATAGTCTTGCAAGTAATTACAAAAAAAATAAGGCGAAGAAGAATGACCAAAGGGTGCACTTAACAATGAGAAGCAAAAATATTCAAAACACGGTTCATAACAATAAAGTAGCAACTTTGAGGTTTCAGCTGCCCACTCTTTGAGATGACCGAGCACCAAACCCGCGCTAAAACCTCAGATAGGTGGCACCACGGCGCGCTCGGCCATATCAAAACTGCAGAATGGTCATATTATAACAAATCTAGAGGGATCGATTCGCGAGGAATGCACTGCACTGATCCATCGGGTATGTTTCCTTTCTTTCTTCGGAGGGTGGCTGGTGTGCTCGCAGCCCCGCTTGCTTCCGTATTCCGTCGAATGTTGCGGCTGGGCTCTTTTCCGGAGTGCTGG
>LQNS02000211.1:22024049-22038884 GCA_001587735.2 Parhyale hawaiensis
AGTGAAAGACGTTCAATAAATTGCTCAATTTTGCTCACTGCTTGATTAAAATTAACATCAGTTACATAAAACACAGCATCGTTCGCAAATAAGACGCAACTAGCACCGGGTATTAAAACAATATCATTGATAAAAACATTAAAAAAAGGGGCCTAGTGTCGATCCTTGGGGAACTTCTAGAAACACTGGCTTATCTGTAGAGCAGGCATTATCATATGAAACGTATTGAGTACGGTTAGCAAGGTATCAACGGAAAAGAGCAAGTGCATTATTCATAACACCGTAATAGTAAGCTTAGTAATTAATAAATTAGGATTGATGGTGTCGAAGGTTTTCCTGAGGTCTAAGAACAAACAAATGGTAAACTTCTTTTGATGGAGTGCTGTTAAACAATCAGAAACGAGTGATAAAATTGCACATGAGGTTGACGTACCTTTTGTAAAACCAAACTGCAACGGCGATAAAATATTACATTTGTAAAAATACGAGCTGAGGCGTCTAAATATAACATTTTCGAATATTGATGTTAAATTCTTTGACAGCCACTGATTTGAGTGCGTATTATTCAAACGAGCCTCAGTTTCCATAACTGCACTGGAGTTAATACATATTGGCTCTTATTTGACAAACATTATAGAAATCACCTTTTAAATCAGCGGCCTTCGAAAACTGCAAATGCGCTCATTGCTTAACGCAGGATGTGTATCATTTTTACGGTTGAAAAAGTAACATCACCAGTCTAAGAGAAAACTTTTAATTGTTAAAATTTGTGCCATACAACTATCATCATGTAACGGATGTTCACACTATGTTTCATTGTACAATTTTTCAAAATCATGATGCCGCTGCAGCATGAGGACTTCTTGTGACAGTTTAAATTACATTGTATCTCCGATTATCTTGTTTAATATATTTTACTAGGGACCCTTGCAGTAATTAAAAGGCGGCAGGAAATATTTACTTTGACGAAACAGTCGTTTGCTTCACTCATCTTCATTATTCTACTCTAAAAAATGCATTTACCTACTCTTTCGTTGATCTTCTATTCATTTTGCACATCATGAACTCATAAAAATATATATTCGCTATGGGATAAAAGTATAAAATAGTACCTATGATACCACGTAGAAGTACTTACGTACCTTTAATTTAATAATTTGGCGCGGCAACAGTCCCTTCGCTGCTCAATAGATGAACAGTACTCTCTTCTATCTAATGATTCAGATTGGAACGGGGTGACCAACCAACTTACCAACAAACAAAACAACAGCGAACTATGGACCCTCTTATGTTACAATAGTTTGTTGGTTGGCTTGTTGCTTGCTATCTTTGTCTTTCTGTCCAGATGTGAAGAATCAGTTAGAAGAAAATTCATCTTCTAAACAGTATGGGGATCGTTGTCTTGCCAATTTCTTTCAAGTCTATGCTTTGAAGACTTCTGAAGTACTGCTAAGTGGTAACATAAATAATAGATTGTTTTTATTTCCATTGTGAATGTAATTTTTCTCTTTATCACTCTCTGCAAACTGAGCCGAAGATCACCAATAGAAAAGGGAATGATTTTTTGAAACTAGAACCTCGACGCAGAATGAAGCGAACGGGGTGTCGTTGATATGATTGTCTCTCTGCCGGCGTGTGATGACGGAGCGAACGGGGTATCGTTGATATGATTGTCTCTCTGCCGGCGTGTGATGACGGAGCGAACGGGGTGTCGTTGATATGATTGTTTCTCTGCCGACGTGTGAAGACGGAGCGAGTAACTGTATAGATATTTGATAAGAGGGATTCTTAACTTTATTAAGATAAGGGCACAATTCTGCTATGCTGTAAATACAAACTGGTGTTATCTAAAATAATATTTTAAGTGTTCATTTAACGCCTTTACCGTCCGCATTTTGGTTTCTTTGCAAAAAGAAATTGTTGTAATGGTCTTTGAGGCATAATAAAACTATTTCTATGAAAGTTTTAAAAAAATATTAATTTTAAAAGGAAATACTGAAAGTGGATTTTGACATCCACCTGGTCATATGGCCCTTCAGGGGACCGTGCGGCGAAGAATAAAACTTTTTTCTAAGGGACCTATAGACTCGAGATTCGGTACTCTTATGTATCGTAGAAAATAAAGTGTGGTTTTTTTATAACATTTTTCTCATTTTCGCACTATTTTACGAGATAATGGGCACTGAAGGGCAAAAATGGGTCATACTCAAAATGGGTCAACTCCTACGGTTTTTATCGTAGTGAGATGATAAACATACCATCGGATCTACAAAAGCGAAGTGTATAGACGGATGCTCACTGATCGTCGAATTTTTTAATCAAAAATTTTATAAATTGAAAAATGTGTTTGTTTTCTAAATTTTCATTTTTTTACCGCAGACTTTTCAATGTAACTCCAAACTATTAAGAATTTTCCAATTTAACGAGTATACATATCAATACTAATCTATATTACAAATCCAACGGTATCGGTATCATCTCTGTACGATAAAAACTGTAGCTGATCTACTTTGAAAATCTAATAAGGATTTTTTTCAGGTTAGGCCCAGGCTCCATCCCCCAATTTTCTCCATTTAGCTTTTTCACTGGCTGCTTAAAACTTCGCCTGTTTGTTTGTTTTTCATGTAGATAGCTACAATTTAGCGAAAACAGTGGATCTTGAAAACTTAAAGGTTCTGAGGGGGTACGAGCCCCTTTCCCCCTAGGTTCTTTATTATTGCGCAGATTTGTTTGTTTTATAAATACTGGTACTCACACCCTAACATCTTTTCCTAATCTTAATTTCCCCATGACAGGTTAAGTTCTGGTACTGTCGCATTTTAACTACTCTAAAGCTACAGTAAAGTAGTATATTCGCAAGAAAACTAAGCACGAACATGTATGCAATGCAGCAGATTCTTGCTTCAGTGCCCAAGTGGATCTCAAACTACAGTTTAATTTCATCGCGAGTGTCCACGTAGCTTTTGAAATCCAATTTAAAAATAACAAATCTTAAAAAAGTATTAGAAAATAATGGCTGATCCTGAATTGACAATGCTCCTCACATGCTTATAAACGTCTATGAATTTTAACATAGACGTATCTCGTGTGGATTTGATTCCATAAGGGTTTACCGTTTGTGAACTAAGAGCTCCAGCCAGACATACCCTAACCTCACCTTACTCAGTCTGTTACTGACGGTAGGTTGTGAGCAAATGTTCGAACTAGGCTTGAATTGCTGCACAAAAATGTACTTCAGAGACCGCATGGGCGTACGAACAAATTTCATTGTCGCTAAAGCATATACTGACACATTTTGTAAAGTGGATTTCGAAGTCCACCTAGCCGGTAAAAGGGTAAAGGTCTTGCATATACCTACGCAATAAACAGACAATCCTTCGCAGAAGAATGAGTGCTTACTTTAGCTCCTTTTCACAATCTTGTTTCACTTACTGCAGATATTTAGAATCACTGAGTACAATTCATACTAAAAACTTATACTTATATAGTAAAGAGCTAAACTGCTGTATCATTCAACAGCTGGAAACCTTTGAAGCAGACATGAGGTTCTTGGCTACAGTGCTTGATCTTCCTCTGCGTTCACCAGAAAAAGCAGAAGACATAAAAATTCGCTCTTCGGTTACACAAGACATCCAGACCTTTGAGAGAGCGTCAGCAATTGAAGAACATAAGCAAGCTTTAGATGACCTTACCCGAACGAACCAACGAAACAACACAAGCAACTTGAGGTACTCTCCTGACCAAGTCGCCCATCTGAACCCCAGTCACTGTGGACCCTACGAGCACTACATGCGTCAGCTCACCAGTCTGGAGATTGACCTCCTCTACACCGCCTACTACAGGGACTTTGAGTTGTTTGGTTATGAGCCATTTCCCTGAGTGGAAGTTGAGCTGGTGTTTGTTTTATTTACAAGAGGTGTTTAAGGACAGCCAAATTTGGAAATACCTTCAAACGTGCAGAGTGTATTGCTTAGCATTGCATAAAGTAGCCAAATTTTCTTATAAATAAAAATATTATAAAACAGATAGTGATGCATCAGTTTAAATGTACTAGAGTCAGTAGAGTGATAACATCGTATGGTTGTGAGTAACTAGTACTGAGCCTCAACAAATATCTGACTTAGGGCAGAAAAGAAAGATCGTAAGGTGTATCGACCGCGTGCGAGATAACAAATGATTATTATAGCTGCATTTTGCTTGTTAGCCATCAGCTTACTGCAGTGAAGGTTCAGCGCAGATGTCCAGAGTGAAGAGATTCTGCCCCCGCGACCAAATTCCTTAAAAATTTTGATCAGTTAATAAAGTTATCGAAACGTTTTAGTGATAGGGCGAATATTCGCATTCGCATTCCCCACTTTTCTTTACATCCGCATCAGCATCCGCGGATGCTAAGTTGAAAACATCCGCAATTGTATCCGCGGATGTCAGAACTTTAAAATCCGCAGCAAAGGAGGTGCGGATGCGCAGGTTTATCACTGTACACCAAGCTCATCCATAATGCTGAAAACTGCAAATTCTCGTTTGGATTGAAATGTATGCAAGCGCTGTTCCTGTCAACAAAGCACCATCTAAGTTTTTTACCCCTAATGTTGTCTAAACTGCCGTCGTGAGAGGGGGTGTATGTGTTTGTGGTGAAGCGAATATTTGCATCCGCATCCTCGAAACATCCGCACCTTTTTTGACAACCGCATCCGCGGATGTCAAGATGACAATATCCGCAATTGCATCCGCGGATGTCCAAAAAATGTGATCCGACTCATCATTAAAACGCCTTTCCAGTTGTGGTAAAGTGAGGTGAAAAGTATTCTTGCAGCTGGAACATGCATTGCTGGAAAGTTCATCTTTGTTGGTAGAAACTAACCCACTTTCGAAAAATATCAACTTGAGGCGATTGCGCAAAAATTCTGCAACTTTTTATAAGCAACTGGTACAGGCTGGCATGTCATATTTGTAGTGCAAAAGCAGTCTGCCAGAGCTAGTAAATTTAATTAATTTGTGCTTGTCTGTCATTATTGCGCCATTCACATCATGTCATTTATACTATTTTATCATTAATATTATGTTCCCCTTTCAGTGCTACTTCGTCAGTAACTAGAGACTGCTACCCCTATAGAGTAGCTATATTGGAGATGTCATGCAAGGAGCGGCAAGAAACGCAGCGCTGCTTTTAACCAATAAGAATTAGCGGCATCAGGAGATCTGATGAAAAACGAAAGACCACAAGATGCTATATATTATTACTGAAAGCTGGGTTCATACTAACGACTTTTGTCGGTGCTATCAGCATAGAGCGATTAGAGCCAATTCAACTAATCCGATAATGTTGCCATGGCCGTGACTACGACTTGAAATGCTTGTACATCATGCAAAAAGCGATAAAGTATGAACTCGCTCAGAATAAGGAGAGGTTGAAATATTAGCGATGGCACTTTCAACAATGTTCAGATTGTAGTGGTGGCTAAAGTTTTCAATAATTTCATTGGAAAGTATAATTAGACGCAAGCAGAACCCCTTCCGAGGCAGCATTATCAGATAAGTGGATTAGATAAGACAGTTGATAGTAGACGGATCAATAGGCCCAGTCCCGAAGAGCAGCCGGAACCGACGCTCTGGCCCTTTCTGAGTTATTGCCCTTATGTCAGATAATGTAGATATCTGAGGCTGGAGAGACAAAAAATTAAAAAATATATATTCCTTGTCTAGGAAGTAACTATACTAGCAGCGATTTGTTGCACCAGACTATCGTTTGGATGGGGCATGTTAGATAATAGATAATATTTTATGGTGACCTCTGAAGCTTTAGCTATTAAGACTCTGAGACTTCTGAATAAGGATTTCGTAGCTGTGGTAGGTAACGTACACTTTAGCAGATGTATCTACTACATAATGCTCTAATAAATGAAAATTTAGGTAGAGTCGGTAAACGGCTGACCTTTAGAAAAACGTAACGACCACAGAAAATTTAAGGATTTTAAGGGAACTGTTAGAGCTCGAGTCTATAAATTATGATCCGTCGCTTCACATAAACGGAGCAGCTTTGTGTTGGCGAGAGCCGATATTCGGGAGAGCGGTGAGCCAGCAAGTGACTGCGACAACTGTCGTTGAACCTACACAGTGTAGACTACGAGGGGCCGTCTCAGGGTCATGACCTGCGCATAGTAGGGGCCGTCTCAGGGTCATGACCTGCGCATAGGAGGGGCCGTCTCAGGGTCATGACCTGCGCATAGGAGGGGCCGTCTCAGGGTCATGACCTGCGCATAGGAGGGGCCGTCTCAGGGTCATGACCTGCGCATAGGAGGGGCCTTTTCTGTTCCTTTTTTCAATATATTGCAAGATGTTTATGTGGTATTCCTTTGGACCCTTCTTCAGGATGGAATTCAATCGATAGATCTGTTAGTTTTGGTTAGTTGGAGGGTAGTTCACCCCATCGGCATTTGCTTAACATGTTCATGTGTGCAATTTGATATTCCTATTTAAAACCTGCTGTTCCATTTGCTGGCTATAATATGATTTTGCTTCTCTAATTGCTCAAGAAATAAACCAAGAACATTTAAAATATTATTCGCTTTTGTGTATTTATATTTCATATATACATACTGTATATATATTGCGATTTATTTATTCATTCAAGATTATAATTAAGTATAAGTATTGATTAATTCTAATAAAAACATAATACTAATTATTATATTACTAGCGGGACCCATGAAAATTTCACGGTTAACGAATAGGTATCTTTATTTTCTATTACGTACCATTCCTAAGTTACGCTATTACTACCTTTCTTAGTTCCGCCTCATCCAGATTTACAAACATAACCTCCTCCGTCCATAACCTCCTCCACGTTAGGTAATTGACCGATGGCGAACTACGTCTGACGTATAATAGTCCGTCTGCCCTTACTCATATCGACTAAAATAATGCCAAGTAAATCGTACGACCTAACGTCTATAGATGATGCAAAGAAACTGCAATATATTATGAAGCAATGCTTTCTTGTACCTATTGGTACTTATTCCATTGTGATTTTAATGCAGCCATCTCCTGTGACCACACGGGATTCACTATTGTGTTCCTCGTGTTTGTTTCTTCCTGTGTGTGAAGGTTTTGTTTTGGCTTTCGATTCAGTTCGTAATATTCTTCAATCTTTTTCATCTCACGCTTTATGTTGTATTTCTCAAAGGCTTGATAATTTTTCTATCACACATTTAATTACAGGATCTGTTGAATTTTCTTATTATTTTTTTACTTATGGTGAATACGTTCAGAACTGACCGATTTATCAGAAGCGTTTGTTTTTTACAAATATTCCAGAGTAGTGGTATTAGTATAAGTTAGTTTGAGCCTCCCTATATAAGAAGTAAGCTTTTGTGCGAAAGGAAAAGAAAGAAACATACAGTATGTCAATAGTCAAGGTGTTCCCAAACAGGATCAACGGGCATGAGAACAGTAAGTTGAGAAAGAAGAGGGAAAACAGAGGAAAGTAATATCAGAAGGAGTATGAAATCGGAAGGAAGCAAAGTGGATACATAAGACAGAAGTTCCGAAGGCCTAGCTAACGGCTAAGGTAAAACATTCCAGATTGCTGTCTTTTCCATTTGTCTTTCTTTGACAGAGCTTTATCATTTACCGAATTCTGTATAAGTGGAGCAACTCATAAACAAATGAAAATGAGCAAAATTCACAATAATTTTTACAGGGAAATTTGCGGCTATATCTGCACGGTTTCGTATTATATAAAACTCACGTATATCTTAGAAAATATGATGAAACCCTATCATATTCATATTAAAGGAGAGTCGAAAGTCTTCTGGGTTTTTGATACAAGAAAAGAACAATCAACCTTCAACTACCGATCCTTCAAGACAGAACAATGGAAGATGAGCTTACCATCAAACAGCAAATAGCAGGAGATCTGATGCATTCTCCACATCAGATATAGTAGGCAGCTGATGAAGAATGAAGTACATTGAGCGACGAAAATCTGATGAATCCTTATCTTTTTTTCTAGACGGTAGCCAGGATGCTACTCTTGTGTACTTTCTGAACTCTGTTGCTGAAGTTTTTAAAATTGTGCTCCCCTGACGACAGGCAACGTTTAATTAATTGTCTGAAAGCTTCGGGTTACATATAAATAAGGGACCCAGAATACTTTCAGAACTATTTCACTACTAGTGGAGACCCGCGCGTGAAAAAATTCAAGCAATAATCGATATATATATTTTCTTTATATAGGCCGGTGCAAAATCTTCTCTTCATTGACTTGCTTCTTCTTTATCACAAGAAATTTGTGATGACTGATGACACTTCTTCCTTAATTGTACTTTTCTTACTAAAATACGTATAGAGAAAAATGCTGTGACTATGGCCAAGTCAAATTGTTATCGTAAGAGATGCGTGCTTTCTTTTGAGCAGTACACTTCAATTAGACTTCAGAACACTCCTTCCTACCCTTAGATGACATGCAAAATATTAATTGTATTCGTAAGCGCTGAAACATCGCCGAATTTCATTTCCCCTGCGTATTCAGAATACAAAGCGGGAAAGTTTCAGCAGAACTAAATTTCCGCTTCCGAAAAGTTGGAATAAAGAATGACTACGTCTACTATACAGGAAAAAAATCGGTTCCTCTACTCTTCGCTGATTTGCTGCAAAATGTGTGCACCGTAAACCACAAGAAAATATAATTTCTATGCAGAGAAAACGTAATGAATGTCTGACTCCACGGGAACGCGAGAGAAGCTGGAAGAGCAAGAACTGCATTCAATGTTAATAGCGATAAGTGCCGTTTTTCAAATTCAGCCTTCTTCGGCAATATGGTTTATTGCCTACTGAATCCACATCAGAAGGGGACAGAATCGCCAAAATTTCCAACGGAGCAAGAAATGCATCAGATAATAAAGGGCCGCGCCCGGGGAAGGATTTCACTTTAACCTTCTGCAACCTCGTCTTTGTTCGTTTCGAAATCTGCATCCGGGCCTGTTTCTCACCTATTTCGTTAAGAGCGGGCGCGAAAAATAAACATTGGATGAAGGAAACCTCAGGAGAGAGTACGAACGACGATGCTATTAGAGTGCTATTAGAGAAGCTGTATACATGTATCTGCATTGAGCAAACTTTAACGTCGGAAAAGAAAGAATTTTTCTCTATCTATTCTTAGGAGCGTGGCACCGAAAATATAAATAAATATTTCAATATATAAATAAATATATAAACACACGACGGTCATTCTTACCGTTAGATTAAGAAATTCGTAGACTGGAAACCTGCGTTCTAAATATACCTGCAGCCCAGTGAAATTTCAAGGAACTCGTCAATCGACTGGGAAGCTGGAATGAGAAAAGCTACAAAACACAAGAGATAGCGGAAATTCCAGAGAGCCAAGCTTCGTTTTCAACATCTGAGACCTGTATCATCCAAGTGCATACGATGCGCGGAAATTTTGACGCGCAAAAATATAAAGCGCTCATCACTGTTGGTAGTCAGGCTAAAGTTGTACACCTCTGCTGTCGATAAACGAAACCTAAACCAATAAGCTCTAAAGAAAACAACTATGGTTGAGCTTCGTTCCAGCGAAAATCAGAGCTTCTTGCAAATTGAAGTCCCCTACCTTATACTGAGAAGTGTCACGTACAGACACATGGACGTACGGACGGAGCTTCAAGCAGAACTAAAGTATAGATATATAAGCCCCGTAACAGCAGGCACGTCTTTGAAACCTTGCAAGTACTTCAATAGGTCTGTTAGTTGCCCCCTGAGTTGTCTTTGCTCGAAAGACGTGAGTCCGAGTTCCTAAAGCAATGCTCTTATGGCGTATTTCGCAGTTGACGTATGAATTTTGTTGAGTTGACTCTATGCTGACGAGAGATTTTAGTGTGAAGCAGGCATAAGATGATAGCGTAAGGGCTGGACACTAGGGGACAGGTAGTGAAAAAGGGAAACATTAAACTAGTCCATCATGTATGCTGTGCTTTGTATTGGAAAAACAGGAAACGACTCCACTTCAATCCCGAAAAAAGTATTCCAATAAGGAAAGTCTTGTCCAAAGTTGCCAACTTGCTCGGTTGTGGAAAAAAGCCTTCTCCTGAAAAGCAGCTCACATTATCCTGTCACAACAACAGAGGCTGTTACGCTGTGTGGTCTCCCGACATGGATACCCCAGAATAGATAGATCATTGCTTCAGAATTACTTTATAGTTGCAAAATTTGAAGAACAGAATGAGCAAATGGCTGCCTGTTTTGTACACGGTACTAGCCAGAGTAACTCTATGTTTGACTCTCTTGCCAACTTGACGTAACTCTAGCCAAAGTAACTCTCTATGAGTGTGCAGCTTCCAAGATGCAACATTACTCTATTATAAGGTGTGACCAAATTATAGCCCTCACTAACAGTTCAGTCAACGTTACTTGAATTGCTTCATAAAACGTATGGAACATGTGATGCTGTTGTTAGTTTTCTCATTTTTATTGGACGCCGCTCATCTGCGATTAACATGGAAGTTGAGCTTAGCGTTTCGTCTTCTTCCCCGGAGCTTCCTTTCTGTCCCGCAAGTATTCAAAAAATTAAGGTACGACCCGCGCTTGACTTTGTTTCAGTTATCAAGACGCATTCGTTTGCACTGTGCATGAACGAAAGTTGTACCCTTGGGTGTCAACAATACCTTGGTGCTCCAGTTTTAATTGTTGTAGTGCATGGCCGTCACAGGGTCGATCGTAAAAGGATGCTGCATATTTAGTCTAGTACGTACTCAAACTGAAAATAAAAATGAAAAAAGTTCTTCAACGATTTCCAGCTACCAGCGCTGCTCGCCTTAGTTCCACCTTAGTCCAGGTCAATGGCACAACCAATACATAATTACATGCTATATTCCCTACAGTACTGCAGAAATTATTGTACACCTTTGGATTAGTGACACTTCTTCAATCAAGTAGGGAAAATGAATACAAAGTAATACAAAATTCAAGTACAAATTTTATTGGGCGTCGCTTGGCCGTCAGATGAGACTGACTACCATTGGCAAGCAGCTAGAGAGGACAGAATGCTGTTATTTGAGCGCTACGGATAAAGAAAGCTTGATGAGTTGACGGCGTCGTCGATTCGATCTGTTATAACCACGTCACGGTTCTCTTTTTTTTTTTTTGGTGGGGGGGTAAATCCAAAAAGGTTTAATAGAAGGAGGTAGCAACTGCTACGGAGATTGAAAGCGGAACTTTCGTGCAAGATTGACAAGTCGATTGGATGCACGAATGGCTGGAAGCCAGTGATTGGTGGAAAGGAATGACTGGGAGCCTGTGATTGGTGGGAAGGAAAGGCTGAGAGCCTGAGATTGGTGGGAAAGGAACAGCTATACAAGACAAAAAGTTTCTGGCCTCTGCAGTACGGCGAAATATGGCCGTGTCTCCTCAGTCTATCAAAACTTCCTGGGTAAAAGTCAAGTCATTAGGGTGGAGCAGTTTTTTCGACAGTGCTTCAAATCTTTTTGGTGGGTCGTACAGAAAAGGCGCCAGGCTAGTTTGTGAGACAAACATTGTGTAAGAACCGTTTGGCTGTAGATAATTCCCTCTGGCGCATCCAGTACGAAAATAGGAAACATTGACGCTTTATTGGGAACTTCAATGAGTTTTTGATGACAATTCATAAAACACTAATGTTTATATACAAGAGTTTGTTACAAACATGTCACTTAAAGAATCATTCATCGCTAGCCTTTAACTAAAGCACTCTGAGAGCGTATACCTACGCCATGCGAGGCAACGGTAGCAAAAAATTTAAATTGGCTCTGAAACGATAATTTTCTTTGCATAAACTCCAAAATTTAAGCATTTGTGTCTTTTGATAGTAATAACAGTTTGTGCAATTTTTTTGAAGATCCGTTCATAACTTTTTGAGTTATTCTGCTAACAAACGTTATAACAAGCATGAGTCAAACATACAAACGAAGAAACCGATCTGCACCAAAATTTAATTATTTATGTCTTTTAACACTAGTAACAACTCCTGTACATTTCATAGAGATTCATTTATTATTTTTTTAGTTATTGTGCTAAAAAGCATAAAATTAAAAACTGGACAAACGAACGAACAAACGGATCATTACGGGAAAACTTCTGGCTGAGAGTAGTTCTTCGATCTTTATGCTTGAGTTTCATGGTCGTTGTCCCTCTCGAAGAGTTCCGCTCTGGGAACGTCTTTGAAGCCAGTCAAATACTTGAATGTTTCTATTAGTTGACCCTCAATCGTCTTTGTTCGAGAAAGATGACTCCAACTTCTTGTAGGCGACATTCGTATGGCTTGCTTCGCAGCTGAGGTATCAACTTTGTTGCTTTGCGTTGGGTTCTTTCCATTTTGTCAATATCTTTGCATTTAGGTGGCGACCAGATCTGAACAGCGAATTCTAAATGTGAGCGCACTCGTGCTTTGTACAAAGGGATTATTATGTCCTTGGAGATTTGTACCCAAAATTCCTGGTAATAATTCCCAGTAGTCTGCTTTCCCGATAGTCTTGTCAACTTGGTGACTGTGTTGGAGATCGTTTGTGATAGTTTCTCTCAAGTCACGTTGTTGGGTGACAGCAACCAAATCGACGTGCAAATGGAATGTCTTGCAATACTGACCACAAATGCTCTTCCAGCAACCGACGGTACGTCTTGCAGGTCATTATCGCGATAAAACATCAGCAATATGTCATCGCTATACGGAAATTGTATATTTGCAATTACATAGAAATGCTTCGACACATCGGTATCGTCGAAACTTTTTGCGCCAAATAGTGCATGTAACCGATACTTTTAGTTCAGAATGGACTCCTGGCGCCAGGAAAAGCTGAGGAACACCATGTCGTAACTGATTTCTCACCGATCAGCTGGTCTACAGGACTTTAAAATAGTGCTACTCAATAGCATTCTCGTTGATGCCAGTTAATTCACCAGTTATTGAGAAGATGAATTGAATTCTTCTTCGACATAGTCCCGTAACGTGTTTCAGTGTAACATTAGACAAAAAAGATGTAGGTATCTTCAAGATAACGAGAAGTTTAGTGGAAGAATACAGCGCGGGCGCAGGTAAGCTGCAAATTGGGAAGAAAAAGGAAGAGTAAAACAAGGACCATCGGTGGAAATAGGTGGAAACTGAAAGGGGTAAACATAAAGTGAGTATAGACAGAAGCGCGTACTATAGCCCGAACTGTCTAAGGTTAGGGTAACTTACAGAATATCCGTTTGGGCAAATACCTGCACATGACAAAAGATAGGGGAAGTCAACTGCTCTATTCATATTGAACAGCTCGGCTGATGACTCTCTACTTTTGTGGATTAATTTTCTGAGTTCTTCTTTAAGATCATATCATGCATGCATGAAGGTTTGAGCGCTAACTGAGGTTCACATGACAGTCTTGTGAAGTCGTCACCGGAAATTTTTTTTATGGCAGGAAGCTAGCTCACAGAAGTAAAAACTTTTATAGCGCTATTTCGGGCACTGACAATGTGAACAAGAACACTCTGAGAGCACATACCTCCGCCAAGCAGGGCAACAGTTACAAAAAATTACAGTTTCTTCTGAGACTATGATTTTCTTTGTATCAACTGGAGCGAAGCTCAGTACCCTCTGATGCAGGCAGCTGCATTAAAAAATAGCTGTACTCTTGAATTCCCATTACCCAAACTTCAATGGCCACAGATATCCAATTCTCCAGTGCTATTAAACGGGCTGCAACACATCAGCCACTAACTGAAGCACTATAATTGAGCTGACTAGAGGACTTGCCGGTAAAAAAGAGAATAACGTTCAGGACGGGGCGAAAATTTACTGTGGTCGCTGACATGGATACCGAGTGCTTTATTTATTCGCTGAGTCCACTTAAGAATTGAACTTTAAAATCTATTACGCGTAATTTTAGGTTAGACGGAGTGCGTCGGGGTTTTATACGGGTGGTAATATTCAACGGAGTAAATTCGGTTAAAAGAGCAATGTTAGGTCAAACTAAAGTAAATTGTAATTGCGTAGCTCCGCTAGTTAACATTTTTTATTAACACTACTCGCAATATTTAGTCTGCTTATAGATATTTAGGACGTTACTTATGTCTGGACTATTGTTCAATACATTTTTTCTGTTTTTTTTTAGGTCGAAGCGCCACCTAGAAGTATGGCCATTGACCATACAACAAAACAGCTGTATCACAATTTTCAACTAATCTTCACCATTTCCGTCCAAACCACAAGCGAGATTCGAAACAGGTTGAATATTGCTCTTCTTATCATGTATATATCATAAATAGACTTCTTTCTTTATGCAGATTTACAGAACTGTTCACTGTGTCTCACTAATATGTGGCAAAACAAACTATGTTCCGTAACGCTCTGTAAAAGGCAATACTGGCTGCCAGTGATGGGTATTGTTTTTTCCTGTACATTTTTTCTCCTGCGTGTGTCGATGAATTTTTCCCCAGAAGCAGATAAATACAATAATCATTCCCTTAAATATGATGGACACACTTTACCTTGTCGACAAACACTCCAATGCAAGCGTGATGCAAATATGCTGCTCAGGCTTTACGGCCAGAACAGGGCAGTTTCGAATGTGACTATGCCCCCAGAAATTAATCCTAAGCTTTCCACAAATAAATTTACATATGAAGAACAACTCGACGGACTTGATATAGAAGTTTTTATGCATGTGAAGCTTCCCGATAAAGATTACAAGGAGAATTTGACGAGTGAAACGCCTCTGATCTCATCTATGGTAGCTTGCAACACAAGTTTTCTTCAAGGAACTACTGTACAACGGGCAGCACGACTCCAAGTTTGCTTGAGAAGTTTGGTTCTCGCATTGCAAACGG
>LQNS02000211.1:22052062-22077574 GCA_001587735.2 Parhyale hawaiensis
TTTTTTACTTAAGCTCCAACTAAGTGATCTAATTTACTTATTCTGAAAGTACGGAGTTTATTTGCTGCCTATTTGTATAATTGTAATGTTCCTTTTAATCGAAATAGACGTTCGTGAGTTTGTGAACTGCATCACCGTAACCCGTGCCATAATCGTCGTTCTCGTCTTTTTGGTTGAGAATGTGATGCGAATCGTGTGAGGTAGGGGTCACCGGTGATAACATCGAAAAGAAGTTCAAGTACATTACACACCTTAATAGATGCCTATTATTTATGAAAATAAACTTCACGGCACGTAAATAGTCTATTTACATAGTGTTTTCTGAGTATGCATCAGAGTGCTTGTGGTAGTGACTCGTAGTGGGAAGCGGCCTCCCACTGTGGCCTGTGACCTGCCACGCCATTGGCTGCCTTGAGACTGTACTTGCTGAAAGGTTCAGGAAAAAAAATCGCATCCCTTGCCGTAATTGTCGTTCCCGTCTTTTGGGTTGTGAACGTGATACGAATCATGAGCGGCAGAGGTCACTGGTGTAGCACCGGTAACACACAAAATGTGATAACAACATGCCTCAGTTGTTTACAGAGAGGGAAGGCTGCATGATGGTACCACTGCGTTCTGAAGTAATCCTCCACTCTATTGCGGGCATCATTCTAATGTAGAGGTACACGGCCATTCATCGAACCAGTAATCAACAGTCCAGCTTCGAGAATCCAATTTCAATGCAATTTTAAGATCTGAAGGCACTCTATCTGATTGGTTGCAAACGCACAAGCGACATGAATTTTTCATGGCTGAGCGTACATAAATATTTATCTCTTGTTTACTACACAAATTCTTTTAATATATCTTTTGGGACTTCTGCACAATCAACGCGTCATCTGCTGCTTCAACTAACGCCTTCCGAAAAATTATTCAGCTTCATTATCTATCATTGCCCGGATGCTGTTGTTCTCTGTATCGCCCTCATTGTAATTGATCTATCAGCACAGAGAGAGGAGGAGGGAGGGAGGGGGGAGGCTCGAGGTGAGCTTTGCCACTTTCATAGAAGGCGACACTGCATGTCTTAGGATGTTGGGTGAGATCTCTTCCAGGCTCGCCTTCGGAAATAGTGGAAAAGTTCTAACAAATACGAGTGGACAAGAACAGCAGGCTGTTCGTCTAACAGTCCTCACGGGTATATTCTGGCGGACCTTTTCCATGACAGCACATATATGGGCCTTGTGAACCCATGGGCAAACCTGAGTACCTTTTCCGCAGGAGATGTTGCAGCTGGCCGCAGTTCCTGCTTACGAGTTTACTTTCGCAGAATTAGGTAGGTTCTTTATGTTTCCCTTTCTGTTCTGTGAGGTGGGCTGTCGATCGGGATAGCCGGCCTAGTCCGCGAGACACCTCTACGCTCTCTCGTGCGGAAGGTCACTAAAGAGGCCTACCACTTGAGTGGCTTTTTTTTTTATTCTCTGCGCCTCTTTCCTGCCAGTAGTAGTGCACTCGGCCAACTAGCTGAAACTTTCCGGCAGGAATGCCGAGACAAAACATTAATGTTCTGATGCGACACAATAAACTGAGCCTCCCTGCTTGGATCACGTCGTATGGCGTGGGTGCGGTGGTAACAACAGGACTATAATAATAATATTATTCATCGAACATATAGAATATTACCTACTGAGTTTCCTCTTAACTAGAACTATGTGCCTCAAATAATCATAACTTGAACGCCTCGTGGCGTAAGACTATCACCCGTAGTAGGGACAGTTCAACGAAGTCATCTTTGATGATCGAGGCTAGGGCACAGCCGCATTCGATTAGATACTTGCTCTTCGATAATAACATAGGAAAAAAATAGAACGCCCCCTACTCCAGACGATCTGTCGCGGTAGAGGCAAATTCGCCGCGGTGTAGAAAATTGAATGCCGTCATATTTTTATGGCCAAGTAGGTCTATTTTTTTTTGGCATGGATCACATCTAGGTCAACCCACCAAACCCCCTCCAAAAAATTATGAAGATTGCTCAACTCCTTCGACGACCACTTATTGGGTGGAAAGACATATATATATATATATATACTGTATATACAAATATATATATATATACCACAGATCAATAGTCCCACTCGCACCTGGAGATATCCAGGAAGGCAGCTCACAGTCTTACCATTTTTTTCGATTTAGATAAATACAGTAGGTGGTCCGCGGGATACGAACCTGGGACCTCATGCATAGCCAGGCGCGACTGCAAGACCAGCTGGTTTTGCAGTCGCGCCTCGCTATGCATGTGGTCCCAGGTTCATATCCCTCGGACCACCTACTGTAAATATATATATATACCTACTTAAATCTTCAATGAAAACATTATCACTTCTCTCACTTTGTTTGCGGGTGATAAAAATATAAGATGCAACATATCGTGAGTTGGAGACGAAAGTTTTTTTTTACAGAGAGGTTATAAATTAACTCATGTATACTTTCCAGAATGACTTGTCCATAGATATTTCTTTGACGAATGTACGCTGAAAAATATAATTTAAATGCTGTAACTTTGCTTGGCAGAATCGTGTCGTGTTATTGCAACAAAGTCGTTGAGCGTCGAAGCTCCTCACACCAGTTCTTCGTCGAAGGTCCTCTACGTTTCAGAGGAAGGAACGCTCCACGCGTTGTTCAGGAGCTTCTTTTTCGCAACCGCTCACAGATACCCTCCGAAGGCAATGACCTTTATTTTAACAATGGAATAAAAAATAAATTGATAATTTTGAACACTCCCGGTAAAAGTGAGTTCATGGCTCGTCACCATAAGCAACTGGATCTCCCCGACGTGGCACAAAGTCTACCCACCTTCCGTGAGTTTGTCCTCTTCGCTGCCGTGGAGCTGCTCAAGTGCGAGGACGATGCCAAGTGCTTGCTTGGGGTCAACCGTCACGTGCAAGCTCAAACTACGATGTGTAATGTGTGCAGGAGACCTGTTGATTACGTCATAAAGGTGAGGATGCAGTCATCTTAATGTTAATGTCTTCCCGCAGTAGCAAACGTGAACCAATGTGCAGGGCAGACATACCGCGGTGTGATATTTGCCATTGTTGATCGTCTACAGATAGAACACTTCGTTTACGCATGTGTGAATTTTGTGTGCTCTATTTGGAATAGACTCTCTTCCGATGCTGTTAGTGCGGAGTCAGTCAACGAGTCTAAAAATCGCCTTGACATACATTGGGAGAGACATCCTTCACAGCTAAGAATTCTTCTTCTAGGAGTCGCAAACTCTTAACGGCCAAAGCTTCCGAGGCCACCTTAATCCGTCTTCTTCTCTCTCCCGCTCCAACTACACAGTTTGACATCTCTAAGCTCCGCATATCACCGGCTCTTGATCGTGCTTGCGTGTATTCATGATCGTCTCCTTGGCAGGGATTCTTACCCCTTTTTTTCTCTTTTCTCCAGTTCTCTATATGCTACTTACATAATGGCAATAGCTCATAGAGGGCCGGGGCCCATTCTTTGGGAATATGCCTGTTGGTTCGTTAACTGCCGCATATCAAATCTAATCTATCATAACTATTTCACTGATTTTTGAGATGGCTACGTTTCTGCTTTCTGAATGAAAAAAAGAAAATATATATATATTTATCTAGAGAGAGAGAGAGAGTAAGATCAGTTTCTTGTTCTTTTCTAAAAGAGGTTGCACCATGACAAATTTTTATTACTTCTACTGAGAATCAACAAATATCATAGAACTTTAAATATTCCTGATATCGCAGCTGCTATCTTTACCTGGGCCAGGAAGGTTACGCTTTCGTCAAGTTTGTCTATCTGTTTGTTTGTCTATCCGTTTGTCTGTCACCAAGATAACTCAAAACGTCATAGACAGAGCTTCGCGAAATTTACAGGGATTGTTAGACGTGTAATAAAAAATTAATCATCTGTTATATAATTAACTCATTTTTTTCCTTAGTAGGCTACTCTAACTCAAAAAATTATGGGCGAATTTTACGCCAGTTGTTAGGCACATCACAATGACCAAATAGGTGTGATGCTCTATTCGTTCGTTTGTCTTTGTGTTTGATTTATTGTTTGTGAGCAAAATAACACAAAAGTTATAAACGCATCTTTATGAATTTAAAGAAATTGTGTTAAAAGACATGAATGATCAAATTTGGTGATGATCGGTTGGTCTGTTTTTGCGTTTGCTTAATGTTTGTGAGATTGTCTGTGAGCCATATAACTCGAATAACTCGAAAAGTTGTGAATGCATCTTAAAAAAAAATCAACAAGCTGTTATTACTGTCAAGAAGCAAAAATGACCAGATCATAGTGCTGATGAACAGAAAATTACAGTTTCAGAATCAATTTCAATTTTTCGTTAACGTTTCTGAAACAACTTCGTGGAGGTATACGCTCTCAGAGAGAGTGCTCTAGTTTCATAATAAACCAAGGATACCATAATTTCTGTCATCAAATATTGCAAGCGTAATTGTTCTGATAACTCAAGAACGAAGGCAGGAAAGTAAAGAAACATCAGTAAAATTACAGTACGACCAGAGTATCTGCGCCGTTAAAAATGACGACGAAGAATATGTGATGCCATTTTTTTCACTGATCATGATTTTTTACTAATATGTTTATGAAAGATGCACTACAACAGCCAACATTATCATATAAGATGAGTGCTCTCCACGTAAAAAAAAATAGTGAATATTAATTAGCAAGCCCGCCAGCATCATGGAATCTATGATTCACCTGCGTATCCTCGATGCACAATACAACTTAAGTAGATCAAAATTTTTGTTCTCAAGCAAAAAATTTCTTTGTTAGAGGAACAAGGCAACTTGAAACATAGTTACTGCGTCTACTGCACTTTTAAAATAGCTTTCCCTTCGCTTCGTTCATTTTCTACTAAATTTGCCCATCACGAACTGATGAAAAAAAAAGTTTTGAAGTAAGTAAACAACAATAATCAGAATCCATGAGAGTGCCAACAGACGCAAGAAGCACGTTCAGTTTTACGAATAAGAACAGGATTTCGTACTGTGGCCATCCTCTGCAACTTGGTCTAATTTTTGCCTATTGAATTCATCAGAACGCAATAGAAACGCCAAAATCTCAAACCTGGCCAATATTACGCGTCTCTATTTTATTTATAGCGGGACACGCAAGATACAGTTACATAAATATATATATATATATATGTGTAAACACACTATGCTGTTTACTTTCACACGAGAACGAAGCGAAGAGTGGTGATACTGTTTTCGTTTATGGTGGTATGTCTGTTTGTTTGTCTCTTTGTTTGTCTGTCCATCCAAAAAGAGGCAGAAGGAGTTCAGTTATCATCACAATCTTTTTCAGGTAGTCAGGTGCCTGGAATGAGCTGTGAAAATGTCAAAACTCTAGAGTAAGCTAGCCATGAAAAATGACGGCGTTGAATTTATAACTCCTGACTCAGCACGTTCAGCTCCTGCCCCCCCCCCCTCCATACCACGGGGGGGGGCGCCACTAAGCGTTCAAGCTATATTGTTACGATGATTGTGTCACAGATATCGTATCTCCTTAATGTTACCACACCAGCAGCCCGCACAGTCAGTAGACGACGACCGAAAATAATCTTATTACTTCGATGAATCTACCGTTTACTTCGCTCTTCTTCTTCATCATTCTTACTCCCAAGCATATCTTTACCTTTTCCCTCATTGATCTTCTATGAGCGCAGAGAAGAAATACTCGCAGGGCGGAGTGGAGTTATATTGTAGGGTCTATTCAACTACGTCGAGGTACTTCAATAAAAATATTTTGATAATTTGACGAGAAAACGGCCCTCTTGCCTGTCAACAGATGCATTTTCTCCTATAAATAGTATCTAAAGCTTCGGATTGGAACGGAGATAGCAACCAATCAATTGAACCACGCACAGAACAAGCAATAACGCTCTGTATAAACATCGTTATTATAATACACAGTTTTTGTTGGCGGGTTGCTTGCTAGCTTTGATTGCCTCTAAGTCCCGATCTGAAGGGTTTTATCAGAGGAAATTCATATTCTAAAGAGCATATAGAACGATGTTTTGCTAATTTGTTTGAAATTACTGTTTTGAAAACCTCTCATAACGAGCAAATTCAGTGGAAGATCAACATAAGAAAAAGGATCGATTTTTTATTTTTAAGACTAGAACCACGAGGCAGAGGGAAGTAGACTGGGGTTTGTTGATGTGATAATTTCTCTGCCATCATTCGATGACGGCGCTCCCCCTGTACTTATTTGATAAGTAGGCTTCCTAACTTTATCAAGATATCTACACAATTCCACTCTGCTGTCAATACAAACATACGGTTCCTAAATTTAAGCGCAAAATGCTCTTTAAATGTCTTGCAACTATATACCTACGCAGGCAGTCCTTTGAAGTAGATTATAGTTCTTACAATTTTGCCTCGATTTAAGGTCTTCTGTTGATATTTACAATGACTGCCGTTAATGCTAAATATTTAAATTATAAAATTTTGATTTCATTATCATTCACCAGCTGGAAACCTTCGAAGCAGATGTAAAGTTCTTGGCTACAGTACTTGATCTTCCGCTGTTTTCACCGAAAAACGTAAAAATTCGCCCATCGGCTACAGAAGACCCTCTAAGCCACCAGAGAGCGTCCGCTGCTGGAAAACACAAGAAATACCACAAACAAGCTATGTATGACCATAGCCGCACAGTGACTCGGTATGAGAATCCGATCCAAACTAATGCAACTGGTCAAGCAAATATGCTTTACTCGAATGGTGTCCATCTTCCGGACTATAATCGACATCCAGGCAAGAATCGCAGTGCACTAGACAACCTGATATTGAACAGCACAAGTAACTTGATGTTTTCTTCTGAGCAAGTCGCCCATCTGAACCCCAGTCACTGTGGACCCTACGAGCACTACATGCGTCAGCTCACCAGTCTGGAGATTGACCTCCTCTACACCGCCTACTACAGGGACTTTGAGCTGTATGGCTACGAGCCATTTCCTTCTTGAGTGTACGCCGTGCTGTTTCGTGGCAGTCAACTAGAAGGGTTGATGGACAGGTTCACATGGCTCTCCACTTGTGAAAATTTTCAGTTAATACTACATATTATAATGCAGTATATAAAAAAGTTCGTTACATGCGTGAGAGAATCCGGTGTAAGTCCTCACTGGTTAGATCGTATCGTACAATGTGGGTGAGGTGGTAAGGCTAGGAATATAATGACAATATGTCAGTGTAAGACAAAATAGTTACTTGTAGTAAAATAAAACATTGAGGTTTCCACCGAGGCCCCTGAATGGCAGAGAGGGGACAGAAGAACAGCAGCAATAACTGCGATATAAATATCACCTAGAGCATTCATTGTTAATGGCAATAACACGCCAAAATGTGAGATTGCAGTACATTCGGAGATATTAGATTATATAATTATTGTTATTAATAATAATAAAGAATTTTTCGACCACATCTGATGTTCCAAGACAGCATTTCAGTAGTGTATTCGTGTAGTGATAATAGAGCTTCGCTTACACTGCAAGGCAAAGACCGCACTATGACTGAGTAGTGAAGAAGTTGAATGACAATTATTTATACGTCACGTGAAGGTGCAGACTGACAAACATCTCACTCGAAATTTAATTAAGGACAGATAAAATAAGATCAATTACGGGTCCATTACTAGGTGACTACTACCGAATTTATGTTACAATAGTATCGGACTGCATCTCGAATGGTAAAGTATACTGGCTGATTTTAGAGAACAGCCAACTCAGTTCAGACTCAGAGGTAGTACCTCAGTCCAGCTGTTCAGACGTGCCTAGCATTGCTTGTGTTATCGTCTGGCCGCCTTCTTCGCCGTATTTAAACCCTTTTGCAAAGCTCTTTTGATTCTTCAGAAGGCATTTATACGTATATGCGCTGAAATTTATGAAAAGGTTGCTTAATCGTTGTTTGGGCTGCACGTAATTTTCAATGGGATATTAATATTTAATTTCTGCATAATACAAGCTGAGTTATATAATTTGTTTTCTAAACCCATCATAACTACGGCAGTCCTAATGCTCGTACTTGTTCATTTAAAGGGAAGGACACAACAATGACAGCCATTCGAAGGTTATTTTATACATTAAATGGTAATTCATACAACTTTCTTCTGTTCCTTTATATCCCACAACTCATAGATGGATTTGCCTGAAATAAACTCAGTGGGTTTGGGGTCCCCGATGCGGTAGCAAATGTTGCAAGGATCCGCCCGGCAGTTTTACTGAATTCGGTGCAAACTATAATGCTGTCCGTCAAGAGACGGATCACGGGGCCTCTTTCCAGCTTAGGCATTAAGCCACTGCTATTATTTTTCAGGTCAACGAAACTTTTTGAAAGGACAGGTATGCATCGAAACAGATATTGGATTCAAACAAAATTGACAATTTGTGCTTACTTTATTGCCCAAAAATTAGCGTACATATCAGACTACAAATAAGTAGTAGTAATCCACGTAAACTGACCGGACTTCGCCGTCAAAGACAAGCAGGAGAAGTCGGCCAAACTGACCGACGCCTCAATCCCCTTCTACTCCAGAATCATCGGCAAAGAAACGGAGAAGAAGGAAAAGTACCGTGACCTTTCCATCGAACTTCAGCGACTGTGGCAGATGAAGGTGGCCGTCGTTCCAGTGGTCGTCGGCGCTCTAGGACCAATATCCAAGAACCTCAGCACTGCCCTGCGTGAGCAGAAGTGCGGCCATCTCCATCCAAGAACCCTCCAGAAAAGCGCTCTGCTTGAAACAGCGCACATCATTCGCTAAGTGCTCTGAGCCTTAGGTTGTGGGATGCGACCTGGCCCTAGAGCATAGAGTTGAACATCGCTCAACCGATCCTAATTTGGGTCGTGAAATCCCTTCGACAATAATTATTGTTATTATACGCCCGGGCTTCCATAGACAGGTAATAAAATCCCAATATGAACACTAGTTAAGCAGCGCCATTGCAGGAGACCCAACACGCTCCTGAAAAGAATCTCCCGATACGCCATTACAGGCTGATCTCAAAGCCTGGAGACCCGCACATCCGAACACGAATCCCGACAACGAATTCCACGTCAATGCAGATCTGAAAATGAGATAGCAACTAAGGGCATGTCTAATTAGGTGCTTAAATGAATCCTTCGAGTCTTGACTTGTTTCAAACTTCGGGCAGGTGCGCTGGCTTCGACCTGCTGAACCAGCAGAAGATTCACACATATTGACCTTCAATAAGTTACAATCAAGACTGCTTTGCAGAAGCCCAGTTTTTATCAGAAAAATGGAGTTTTCAGTCGGCTCAACGTAATCGCGTTTCTGCTAACACATGTTTCAGAGTTACAAAGATAACTCATCTGTCTGAAGTTTCCGACAAGTCAAGTCTCGAAGACTTAATTTTGGCACCCAGTCAGAACATGCCCTAAGCCGAGGATAGCTGCTCCTATAGTATCTATAGTCTCCAGTGTAAAGCGGCCGGCCGTCCCTAGCCGCAGCTTCTGTATTTTTTGGAAGAGCATTCAGGCAACCACAGGGAAATGCTGTATAAAATTTCTATTTAGCCGGGCCTTAAAACCATAGTTTCTATTTCTGATTAAGAGAATGTTGCTTCACGACATTTTCAAACTTATGAATATGAATTAATAACACTTTTTCTATAGAAAACTAAACTGTTCAACCCGCTGTTGGCTACGTACAGCACTCTAATTTCAACACTTACAACTTCTGGATAGAAAAACCTTGAGAATCTGCTTATTTACTCTCTTAATTTGCTTGTAAAATTTATAGTTTGCCCAAATTGTTTCAAAGTGTCTGCAGCAACAGACACTTGTAGTTCCGCATTTATTGCATGTAAAATGTTAGCCGTTAACAGCTATAGTCATTAGCATAGCACCTTCACGACACATCATACTTTCAGAGACAAGACGTAATTAGATGTTAAACATGTTGACTTTTCATTCCCAATCTACAACAATGTTTTTTTCCTTATTACAAGTAAGAAGCGCTACAAGATCTGCTAATTTCTGGCAAGAAGTTCTTACGCAAAAAACCCTAAACTATAACGGAGAGGCAGACGTAAGCGACGTCCAGCAACGGGCTTAATTAAGGACCATAACGATGCTTATAAGGTGAGGGAAAAATAAATAACTTTTTTATAGAGCACAGAGTGGGCTCCAATTTTGAACACTAGACTTCATGTGAAATGAAAAATAAAAGAGCTTTGTCTAACTGATGTTTGATGCCCTACTTACGAATTATGACGAATCATTCCAATTGTGAAAGTGCTGAAAGTGGCGAAGAGTTTCTTAATACACTTCTGACACGCACACGGCCAAGAATATGTTTATACTACGGCCCCTGTTGTACGTCTGGCAATGGCAGCTTAGCGCCTCGCTGCCATTATCATGTACCTAAGTGACGTCACGACCGGAGAAAAAAAGGAGCTTTCCTATTGGTTGATGCTGTTCCCTTACAAGTGCAAGTACCTCCTATTATTCTACCATGTACTATACAGTAGAAAAGTTTAATCTTAAATAGGTGCGAAGCGCTTCCAGTATTACAGATGATGGAACCGCCATGAATGCAGACTATCAAGAGAGAAAACAGACTAAATAACTAAAAGAATTTTACGGCACTCTAATAACATTAGGCTTTACAGGTATTTTCGCAGAGATCGACCAATACTATCAATAATCTGAAATGTGAAAAGATTTTATAATCCGCCTCATAAGGGTGAAGCTTTTCATAAGGTGTCATTATCTCTCGTTCTTAATTAGTGAGACATACAGACGCAGGCAAAACACAGCCTCAGCAGGCTGTTCTTGACCTAGACCTCTGTGGGGCACTGATCCATCGGGTATGTTTCCTCTTTTTCTTTGCAGGGAGACAGGTGTGCTCGCAGCCATGCTCGCTTCTGTGTTCCGTCGGATGTTGCGGCAGAGCTCTTTTCCGGAATGCTGGCGTGGCACTATATAAACAGATCACTACACTGGTCCATACGAGTGATCGATATGTTTTCATCATTTCCCCACTCCATTGTACAATTCTGTGATTTCAGCGTAATAGTTAACCCTGAAATAGGTTTACTTCTTTGCTATCAACGTATCAAGGAAAACGATGTAAAAAATTTTCAACTATCATTGTTGTAGGTTAAAACTGCAAAAATCCTTCCTACTATTTTAATAACAGTTCACCGAAGGGAAAAAGTTTGTTTCCATACCACCATCGTTGCATGCATTAGGATAAAGTCAAGTGCATTGCGCTTAAAAAGTCAAACCACCTCCGGAGAAGTCCGGAGTTTTCGGCCTAAGCCGGTTCCGCTTAAGGCCTTAAACTCAAGTTAAAGTGGTGAAAAGAACGGTCAGAATTGACTTTCCGCTCGATTTAAGCCAAGCAACTTGACTTTATGTCCCAATTGAATGCGTCCAATGATGGATTAGAAACACACTTTTTTGTAATTTCAACATCGTAAAACAATAATGAAAAAAAATTATTAGT
This sequence comes from Parhyale hawaiensis, assembly GCA_001587735.2. NCBI lineage: Eukaryota > Metazoa > Arthropoda > Malacostraca > Amphipoda > Hyalidae > Parhyale > Parhyale hawaiensis. The sequence continues at coordinate 22,063,559 of LQNS02000211.1, forward strand.
TCATTTTCTACGAAAGCAAGAGAAGCATAGATAAAACTTTATTCTAGGGTTACCTTAAGTTAATTGCTCCAGCATCCTTTACTCATTCCATCTATTGGTTAAATATTAAAAACATATGAGTCACTCGCCCGGACCAGTGTTGTGTTCTGTTGGCATAGCGCTATCACTGCCGCGTCCGATGTATCACAAATAACCTCTAAAAAGTTAGCTGAGCCTTGCAGTTCCATACTTCTGACCTATCTTAGGGAACGACATTGTTGCAGCTTGCGAATAAAAAACAACATAAAATTTACCTCCAAGGATGCTTAACTTTTAAATGCTGGGAACGTTGGATAGGTTTTGCTAGTGACATCACAACTTAGGTTAATATTTTACAGCTTAAATTCTAAAATCCGTCGGTCCGAAAAGTAAGTCAAGAGCACACTTGGCCATTCGACAGCGACGTCCCAATCGTACAAGCCTTAACTCCGCTAATCCATTTACGTTGACGCAGCACGACTTAAGCTTGTGCGAACTTTAACTCTATGAGAATTATTGTAAATCTCAGCCTGTACTGCAATTTTTGCATCATAACTAGTGCCAATGGCGAACTTCAGCTATCCATTCTAATTATGACAAGTTTAAAATCGCAAAGTCTGATGTTGTAAGACTTACAGCATCACGTTCATAGTCGTTACGCTGAAGTCACGGCCACGACTATACAGTCAGATTTTATAAGTTGGCTCTAAGCTGCTGCTGCTCCCAAGAGAAGTTGTTGAGCGGATACTGGGCTTTAGTCGCCAGCAACTATAAAAAAAATAATGCCAATACCAACTGACGAGCTACTTTAGAGACTGCTCAAATTTTAAGGATAGAACAGAACGATGTTTTCATAGAGGAAATGTTGTAATCTTACCGGCACAAAATAGCCATGAGGCGTTGCAGTGCCACGTATGACGCCGTAGTAAGCGGCAGATAAAAAGTTAAGTAGGAAGAATGGTGGCGAGTTTAGCAGCCTCAGCAAGCGCTGCAATGAAGCACTAGGAAATCGCCTCTGCCATGAAAAGCGATTCGGCAAGAAAAAGGACGATTTACTAGAAGGGTAAAAGGAGTTACGCACAGGGAAAATCAAATATTATTAGCTCACTACAGGAGCAGATGCTGTTAGTCTCTGCTGTTCACCAATATAGAAAAGTATAAAAAATTTAAAGTTCTTTAGCCAAAACTTGAATTTGGTTCCTATAGAAACAGAAATTTGGAGTAACAGATAGTGAATAAATGGAGTACCAGTAAATATCGATATTTTCAGCCATCAGTAGGAGTGAGCCAAAGATAAAAGTTCTTTAGCAATGCAAAATTCTCAGCAGAGAGAACATAATGTACTAAATGCTCTAACTTTTCCACTACCTGCGCGGATATGCTAGCATGTAGCACCAAAGCTCCAACCTTGGATGTCTACCACGCTTTTTTATATATATTTCAATGTTTTATGTTTACTATGTACCCGAGCCATCGCTGCATGACGGCAGAAAGTGGATACTAATTTTAATAGCATTCATTGAAGCACCCGTTTTCTTCGCTGTTGATCCCATCTCGTTGGACTCGCGAGAAGTACAAGATAATTAACCTGCCTCCGAGCATAATTCAACTTTACAGGTTCAAACACTTTCATGCAGAGAAGATCAGATTCACACTAATTAATATTAGGCCACACCCCTTGTTTCCTCGATTGCTGCGCCGTATCTGGGAGACGTTAGCGTCTTTTATAAAGTTCGAATATCCCCTATATTCGAGATATGAGATATGAATATATGACATGCAAATTTATGCAAGTAAATACAGATATTTATCAACACATTTATGCACTTAATGCACATTGTCAATATCCACTAGTCACTATCATATCACAATTACCTCTGCCGATGAGGTTATGTTCTTGTCGAGTTTGTCTATCTGTCTAGTTGGCTCTTTGTTTATTTGTCTGCACCAAGATAACTCAAAAAGTCATGGACGGATCTTTACGAAACTCACACGAATTGTTAGCCATGTTTAGAGTAACAAATGATTATATTTTGGTGTCCGTTCAACCATTCGTACGTTTGTTTGCTTTTTTTCTTAATACCATAACTCAAAAAGTTATGTACGGATTTTTATGAAATTTGCGCGTGTTGTTAGGAATATAACAAAGAGTATATGACCAAATTTTTGTCATGATCTGTTTGTCTCTGCGTTTGATTTTGTTAGTTAACAAAATAAGTCTAAAAGTTATGGAATTGATAAAACTTGTTAAAAAAGTTATAAGACATAAATAATCAAATTTTAGTGCTGGTCGATTACTCTGTGTGTTTGATTATTGTTTCTCAGAATGTTTGTCAGCAACATAGCTCAAAAATTTATCAACAGATCTTGAGGAAAATCATAGAAGCTGTTATTACTGTTAAAAGGCACAAATGATCAAATTTTTGTGCTGATAAAAAGGAACACATAGTTTCAGAAACCTCAATTTGAATATTTCGGTAATGTTGCCCTGCTCGGCGCAGGTGTGCGTTCTCAGCGTACTCTAGTACTTCTCTAGTACTCCCTACGTTCCATCCTCAGTTTCTTTGTTCTTTAGTGCGTTCCTTGAATCGTTTCTGCTTTAGTACGACAGCTACGCTCTCAGTATTAGATAGGAGAAAATGATGATATATTGTAGAACCTTTTCAGGAGAGAATGACAGGAACTAAGTTTTACTTTTATTAGTTGCTACTGCCTGAAAGTGATGCAAAGAAAATTTACTGCTTGACTTGAAACATGTTTTCCAGCTTCGTATGCATGACACGGGTCTGAGACATTATTGAAAAACAATGCTTTTGACATCTTTAATTTTCGGAGATTAATGCTACTGTATAGCCTATGTATCTCTTGTCTAACTATTCATTCATCGCACGAGATTTTTGTATTTCCGTACAGCTGGAGCTATCTTATGATGTTCGGGAAACACAGAAGAGTTTATGGCGAATTTTTCAATGAAAGTAAAAACGTAATAATGCCTGTCTATCAAAATCAAATCCTATAATTTTATAAAGAACACAATAGGTTCACAAACACGCTTACAAGTATGAAGTAACCTAAGTCTACACTATCGATTAGGCTCAGTCACATAAATAGCTAGGTGGCCACACACAACGAGAATATCTGGAAACACTCAGCCCACTGCAGCTGCAGATTGGCATTAAGAAACTCTCTCACACGCAAAAAAAAATAGAAAAGAGAATAAGAGCGGTTTGCTGCAATCGTACAGAGAATTTGCCAATGACTCAAGTTAATTGTGTGGTCGAAAAACACTTCCTCATGAATGCCAAAATAGGTGGGTACCGATGTTCGATAACTAGCCTGACAAAGGAGCTCGTAACAACAATAATGTTCTTAATTTCATCCAGACACTCAGTCCTTAATACAGCACAAGACTCACCTATAATCCTACTGTACCTCAAGAAATGCTTCATCATATAACTTAAGCGACTAAAAGAGCACGGTAGGAATACAATGGGGAACGATATTAGATAAAATCAGTTTAAGTCTGCGCGCAGCAACAAAGAAACTTAAAGAAATTGCAGGTAATAGGCACAACAGCTAGAGGTCATTCCGGTCGTGCCATTCATCGTCTACTTACAGAATCCTCGCCCACCGCTGCATGAACTCGTATCTCTGTACGCTTGAAGCAGCAAGTTCTAGGTATTTTTTGCTCTCATCTGCAGACTATATACACATTTTCGAGCAAGAATATTGAGACACTCTCTATCATACGAGAAAAAGACATCACTAGCTCCTGTGTGTCTGGGAACACCCACCAACCGCCGAAATATATCATTATACGCCATACGTAACTTTCTGATGACCTGTCTCGTGAATTTAGCCAAAAAGAGTTGCAATATATTGGATAGCAATAAGTTTTGAATAGCTGGACCTTGACATTCTGTAAGCAGCTATGAAACTGCCTTAATATCTGATTCCCTGTGGCATTTAAGCGCCTAACGTACCGTGCAAAGTCTTCACCACCATCAAGTTTTTAATCAATGAAATGTGCCAGATACACAAAACTGTGTGCATAGGCTAACTTCACACCGCTTAGTGATGTATGCCTCATTCTGCACTGCTTGCTGCTTCGAGGATCAAGCAAACGTAAGCACAGTCTTATCCCTGTTGTACACAATACCAAGCTGCTGAGCTCTATCATCACAGATGCAAACAAGCTATTGGAAAGAGCTGTGATGAGGTGCATGAAGTACCATATTATCAGCGTAGCTGATGGCATTAGTGCAGTGCTCGCCCATGAAACAGCCTACTCCAGTACCATTAAACTTGGTATGAATGTCATCGGTGAAACATTAAAAAACAAAGAAATGGCTAGAGAAGCCCACCCTGTCCGATTCGGAAGCCCTTAGGAAATGACTTCCCCCAGTGTACAAACTACTTCTGATTCTGATTCCTGTACTAAAATTCCTGTAAGTCAAGAATGGGTCGTGTGGCTTCTTTGTCTAATAGATTTTTGAAAAAGGTCTAGTGATGCTGTTCCCTGTAGCAGATCTTCTCCACCCTTGCGGCCGAAAGATCTGGGAACAAAAGGAGACCCTACTACTGACCTATTGGGCCATAATTTCAAGCGTTATGTTCTACGAGGCCCTGGTCTAATTTCCCAACGTCTTGAAAACCGCAGTTAGCAAGCTGCAAGCGGTGCACCGCCCCCCCCCCCCCGCAGGACATCTTTACATCACTTCGATCACGAAACCTCAGCTCTGCCAGGTGGCGACAGTCTGGGGTTGTTGTCAGAACAGTATACCCTCAGTGCCTTGCAAGTGCAACATCCTGCTCGGCTACAATCAGACACGATCCCGGCCGTGGATATTGCCCCCTCTTCACAGAAGGGATTCTGCCTCCGAGCAATACCGTACTGACTTGAAGTCACTCCGTATCTCCGCTGATGCAGCAGCTGCTGCTGCGCATCTCCCCTGTGGGATTCCGGACTATCAATGCCCTCCTCTGAGTGCGGACGAGTCGCTTCTTCCCAGGCCTTTCCGCTCTACCCTCTCAGCTGCGTTCGGGTCACTTCGGTTTTAGCCGAGGATAAATTCCGAGTTGAATGGACTGATGAGCCTTCCCGTCAGCTCTGTGGACTTGGTGACCAAACTGTCAGTCACCTTCTCTTATGTCCTAACTACCCCACGGATATTATGGGGAGCAATCTTTGGCTGGACCCACTTGGGGCTGCACGTTTCCTTGCCTCTCTTCCTCTCTGCGACTTCCCCTCCTCCTGCCCCATCCCCTTCGGGGCCTTCTCCCCAAGTCGGCGCTGGGATGCCCTGACGATGACAACCAACAGCATAAGGCAGTTGTGCTGGCTTTGATCTACTGAATTCTGTTTCAGGCATTGATCCTTAATCGCTTGTCCTTGAGACTTTCAGAAACTCAATCTTGTTCTGTGAAAGGCAGTTTTCAGCAGGCTCACCCTAATAACGCAACTTCTAACACTTGAAAACAGAATATAAAGTGTCAAAGCCAAAGCTTCTGCCCGAAGTTTCGGACAAGATAATTTTGGAACTCAATCACACGTGCCCATAGTCCATTTGTGGATGATCACCATTATTGTGGCAGCAGTGAGCTGGAAGCTTTGTTAGACATCAGTAATTGTAAAAAAAAACCTTGCCATAGACTAACTTAGTAACTTAGGACATGTTTGATTGGGTACTTAGGGAGCCTTAGATTGGGGGCCGAAATTAAACTTTTGAGGCTTGCTTGCTTGTTCGAAATTCCAGTTATAGGCTTTGGCTTTGCCACTTTGATTCGTATTACAAGTGTTAGCAGCAATGCGATTTCGGTTAACCGGCTAAAAACTCCAGTTTATAGAGCAAGATTGACTATCTGAAAGTCTCTAAAATACCCGATTAATGGTCGGTGCTTGAAGCTTAATTCATCGGGTCGATGCCAGCGCAGCTGTTGCAGTTTCGGATAAGTCAAGCCTCATGTGCTTAATTTCTGCGCCCAATCAAACGTGCCCAGGATTGGCTAAAGCTCGACTTTGACGCGCCTTAGTACTTTGAGACGCTGTTTAAGTTTCAAGGCAAGAAGAGAACGCTGCTTTTCATGCTGAAAATATCATATCTTACTATCGCTGGCACCGTAAAATCGAACAAACTATGTGTGCCCGATCAAGAAATCAATTATCTGACGCCTACGAGTGATATTGAATAATTCTAAATGCCGTAAAAACTTTGGTTCAGCGTTGCCACGTATGATGCTTTAGCAAGGGTTAGACGAAAAATTGCGTAAAAGGTTTGCGAGTCCAGCATACATATAAGGCACATCTCACTGCCAACTTATCTCAACCGGGAGGAAAAACCCGACAAGAAAAAGTAAATGTTGTCGGAACAAGACAAATTATTTGGAGGGTAAAAAGAGTGATGGGCTAGGGAGAAAAAAACAGATCATGTTGGCTCATTGCAGCAGCAGAGGCTGAGTCTTCACTCTCAGCTGTACACCGGCATGGAGAGGCATACATAGATAACCCAAAGTACCTTAGTTAAAACTTTGAATTTGTTCCGAGAAACAGAAGTGTGGAGGGACAAGGAATGCATAAATGGACCACCCTCAAACATGATACGAATATCGGGAAGTTTAGCAAGGTACCAGGTGAAGTGAGCCAGAGATAAAAATACTTCTATGAGAGTGCAGCTTATGGAGCAATGAATTTCCCACGATGGCCTATCTGCAGCACTAAAAAGAGTGAAGCAATGATGACTAAGTTGTGTTTCGTTGCATGGCAGCCGGAGTGTAAAGGCGTTTAGTGTTGCATTAATGTGTAAAACCGAAAAGCATTTGCATACTTGGGGATAAAATCAGTGATAGCAAGAACTTTTTCTGCATGGTGACATTTGAAATGTAAAACGCGAGTTTATCGCCATGAAGTGAAGTTATCTGAAGCGGTAATGCAGATGTTACAATCAGCGGTTTAGGGAATTGTTTCTATCTTCTATCTATATATAAATAAATAAAAACACGACGTGAATTATTATATAGTACTGATTTATGTATTTATATCTTTCCTGACACGCTCTATGGGAATAAGATTGGAGAAAATTCAGATTTCAAAATGTAAAAAAAAGTGGGGTACCTTGCAATCTTTTTCTTCGGCGAAAAAAAAGTTGGGAACCTTGCAATCTTTTTCTTCAGTATTAGATAGGGAAAAATAGAACTAATAAGATAGGAGAAAATTCAGATTTCAAAAGGCGATTTTTTTTCAACCTATGGAACCTTAGAAAAAGAAGTCATAATCTATCCCCTTTTTACTCCTTCAGGTTTTCTGCCGCCCCCAAAACCACTTCACAATTAAAAAACGGCAGTAAATATTACTGCCGTGCCCGGTGATGTATATTAATACTCTAGTATCTCCTACGTACCTTTTGTGTCACGTTATTCAATAATAGATAGAAGGAAATTAGAGTTTGGGCTTCTTATGTGAATCATTTCACCAGCATCATATCTACCTACCGCTTCTCATTTTTCCACAACATTCTAAATTCGCTTTGCTGGCAGCGGTTGACATTTCTAATAGGGCCAGTTGCGTAACCAGGCTACACCGCGGTTAACAGAACGGGCAGTGTTGGGCATCTCTGCTCTGAAATTGTTTTGAAGCGAATGTGCTGCTCGGAGAGCAATCGCCACTACAGTGCGATGCTTGAGCAAATACAATGACATTTTGAGAACAGATTACCCTGTTGCGAGTGAAGAAATTGACCGAATCTGTTTTCTTTCATTATATAGCTAGCGCATTACACAAAGCAGAAAAGTGATAAGTGACTGATCAGTATCCACGGGTTCCGAAATAGTGAAAAAATCGGAAACGCCGACATGAAACTGAAACGCGTAACCTTATGGAGTCTAAATTATCTGTAAGCTGTGGGAAACAGAGCTTAGAAAAGGTTGCAAATGAAAAAGAGAACATTGCAAGATATACATTTATATTTCTATGTTTTTATCAAGACACAAGTATGAATTCTTTGCTGACAGAACAAATGCGTGATTCAGTGGTGAAATCGATGTACTAGGAAAGGTTAGTCGAAATGCAAGGTAGACGGACTGCTTAACGGCTGACTGGGTTAAGCGGCGGACGTTAGTTCAGACGGGGTGGGTTAAGATATTAGAGCTACCTACCTCAGGTTAAATAAGGTCAGTGAAAACATTCACTAACCGTTGAAATTACACGACTGTAGTTATTATTATTACTAGAGTGCCCGAGCTGTCACAAAATGACAGCGAAGAATTTGAGACGACTCGTCTACATTTAATAAGCTTTTGTCACTAATATGATTCTGAAAAATACGCTGTAACCGCCGGCTCAGATTGTAATAAGAGATAAGGTCTCAGTCTTTCAATTGATGTAAGAAGCACAATCGTCTCTCACCATAGGACACATGAGGAAAAAGCTTACATTAGCAAGCAGCAAAGCCTCAGTGAATTTAAATAAATTAAATAAATTACCTGCCGCGTATCCATGATAACGAACAAGCCTTCAGCACATCAAAGACTTTGTATTGAAGTGAAATCTGCTCCGTCAAAAGGAAGAAAGAAAGCTGGAAAAAAATATTGTCTACTGCCCGTGAAAAATCATAGCTTCGTCCACCCTTCGTTGATTAGCTTCTGAATTTGTACGTGGTTAACTGGGAACAAACATATAGCTCGATGTACGGCGAAAGTTATATAAATAAAACTGCATGGCCGCTCTAAGAGAAGCTGTAATATCTCTATTTTTCGGTTCCAAGAAAATAACTTAGTGTTTCAAGCAAGAAGTGCATCGAGGTAAAGAAATAAAGATCCCACTTTCCCCATCTTCTACAACCTGGTCATCGATCTCCATGGAAGCGCAACCTAATTACAAAATCTGCAAGCTGGTTAATTTTTCGTCTATCTAAATAAACACACAACTGTGTTTATTATACTGTTTGATTATTAAACCTACAATGAAGCCCATGCTGAACGTTAGCAATCCCAGGACGCTCAGAGAGCTGCTTCAAAAAATGGCCCAACAATTTTTTCGGCTGACTGGAACGCCTGACTTGAATGAACATGGATCTTGGCAATGAATTCCATGCCCATACTGGATAGGGTATCAAACAGTGACCGAAATGACGAGTGTAGCACCTTTCAGTCTCCGTCGTAAAAGGATGAGCTTCAGGGCAGCTTGAGTGTTGCTCCCAAAGACCTTGAGGACAGGAAAGAGGAATGCAACCAATGGGCCACTTGGTTGAATAACGTATAAAAGTAAAACCTACCGAGTCTGTTACTGGCTGCTGGTTTTATACCGTACGAGTGAGAAAAAAATCCACGTTTAACTGAGCATGTCAAGAAACTCTAGAGCAGTCCAGCTTTTTACCTCCCGAGAACTAGAGTCGACTGGGTTAAAGGAGAGAAATTTCATACCTTAAGACGCTAATTTATTTGATACAAATGTCTTGCTTTGGACTAAATCCAATATCTTTCAGTTTTCTCAATGTTAGAATTGGATTAAGAAGCTTCATTTGCCTTTGCAAGCACCTCAATGAATGCGAACTGTACATTATTGCAATACAGGTAATCTTCTCTGATAAGTCCACACTTTAATCCTCGTATACATTTGAGTACTTTGAATGACGAAATCAATAACCAATTCATAACAGACTCCCCAAAGAATACGGCTCAACTTTTTATGGTTTGATTTTATTCGAAGAAGAGCAAAAAAAGTTCTTTATGCCCACACTAGCTGAATATCAAATTCATAGGAAAGTTTTCATTACCTAAAACTAGAGAGACCCGTGAAAATTCCATGGTTGATTAATGTTTTCTGTTACCTTAGTTTGACTAGACCCAACGCTTCTAACTCCCCCCCCTCGAAACTTCAATGTCCGCCGCTTAACCCTGTCTACCGTTACGAAGTCCGTCTGCCTCACAGCTCGTCTAACCTCTCTTAGTATTTTGATTTCAAATGTGATTCTCGCATTTGTTCTACCAGCAAAGAATTCACACTTCTGTTCTTATAAATTTATTTTGCACGCCTTTCCCAAGCTCTCTTTCCACAGTTTACAGATGAATGAGTCCTTCCTAATCTTACATGTTACACGATTTTTTTTTTTTTTTTGCAAAATTAGGGGACCCATTGATATTATCACTAACCCATCTTTTTCTGCTTTGTTTAATTCAATAGCTCTAGAACAATAGACTCTGCTGATTTCATCACTCAGAGCAGCGTAACCCTCTTTAACCAAGATGTCACTTTATTTCTTTAGACATCGCATAGTCACTTCAAAGATATCTTGGGGTCGAGATGTCCAACACTACCCACTCTGTTCTCCAGCAACGTATGACAGCTATGCATCTGGCCATATTAAGAATGCCATCCGCCACCAGTAAAGCGAAGATAATGCAGCGTGAAAAGAAAGAAAGAAAAGCGGTAGCCATGCTGCAGTTGAATTGATCTTAATGTTTTTGCTTCGAAACTGACTGAATTTTTTTTTAAGCGGAGAGAAGACAGCTATGGTTGAACTTCTTTCCAGTAGAAATCAGAGAGTCTTGCAAGTTGAATTTCCCCCTACCTAGTACTGAAAAGCGTAACGTGCAGACACATAAAGGACAGATGGAGACTCTAGCAGAATAATAATATATGTAGAAATAATAAAAATTATAACTAGCTGGTCCCGCGAAAAAATTCACGGTTTAATAACTTTATTTTAAGTGTTTGCGGCAAAATTCCTGGTACCGGTACGCTTGTTAATGGATTTTAATGTAGTTAGTTGCACATCTAATTTTATCGTATTTATTAGTGAAAATCGGTAGTTGCCCTCCCAGTAGGTACTTGTCCTCCTGGGGGTAGCTAAAACTTCCCAGGTGTAGTTGTCCTCCTAGGGGTAGTTGTTTTCCAAGTGGGTAGTAGTTCGTCCAAGGAGTAGTTACCCTCCTATGGGATAGTTGTCCTCCTATTTAGGTATCTGTCCTCTACGGGACCCGTGGATATTCTACGGTTAATAAATGTTTTCACTTACCGTAGTTTAACCTGAGGTAGTGCTTCTAATATAACCCAACCCGTCTGAGCTGACGTCCGTCACTTACTCCTGTCTTTCGTTACGCAGTCCGTCTACCTTACATCTCGCCTAATCTTTCGTAGTATTTTTAAGTCACCACTAAAATTAATCACGAATTTATTCTGACAACAAAGAATTCGAACTAGTGTCTTGATAAAGACAGTAACATGATAGTACTTCTTGCATTGTTCCCCAATATATTTGCACACTTTTTCCAAGCTCTGTTTCCCACAGTTTAAATGTAATTTAGCGCTTTCTTATCTTGCGCTCTTCAATTTTTGTCGACGTAATTGATTTTTTTCACTTTTCAGGACCTTGGGATACTGATCAATAGCCCATCATTTTCCTGTTTTGTTTAATGCCATAGGTAGGTAATGAAAGAAAACAGATTAGGTCAATTTCTTCTCTTGCAGCAGGGTAATCTTCTGTTCTTAAGCTGTCATTATATTTGCTCAGATATCGCACAGTTCTGGTGGAATACCTACGGTAACGGCAAACAATGATACAGATTCTAACGCACTGACACAGAACAGCTCAGGTGCATAGAAATAATTATTAGAAAAACCTCGCCTTGTTGTATCCGATTGATGATTCCCGCCGTATCATAGATACCAACGCTAGCTTCATAATACTGCCCGCACATTATTTTGAAGATTTGCCGACTTTCTTCCAAGTTATTTGACCGATGACAGCTGCTGAGCTTTGAAAGTATGCGCTCCAATTTTCTCCTATCTATTATTGAATAGCGTATCACACGAACGAACGACGGAACAACGCTATTAATATTATAGATATCAATTAAGACATTCTGAGAGCGCATAGCTCCGCCAAACATGGCAATCTTAACAAAAAACTCATATTGGTTCTGAAGCTAGGATTTCTTTATCATTACCAAAATTCGGTCATTTTGCACCTCTTGACATTAATAACAGGTCCTGTAATTTTTTATTTTTTTTTCAACATCCGTCCGTAACATTCTGAATTATGTTCTGACAAACAGAAAGACAGACAAGCAGTCAAACGTACAAACCGATCATCACTGAAATTCGGTTACTTATTCCTGCCTTGTAACATTTCTCACAATTCCTTAAAAATTTTATGTCTTTCCACCCATAGCCATAACCTTTTGAGTTCTGGTCAGACAAACATGAAAACAAACATAGAGACGAACACGTAAACGGACTGACAGATCATCACAAAACTTGGTCAATTATTAGTCGTAACATTCCCAACAACTCCGGAAAAGTTCATGAAGTTCCGTCCAAAATTCCTTGAGTTACGTTACTAAAAAAACAATATATTGAAAGACAAACAAGCAAAAGTTTGGACGGATCTTCTTCAAGAGTTAATCATCTGTTCCTTCTATTTCCTATTATGCCTAGCATTCTCTATAAATTTCAGAAAGATCCTTTGAAATTTTGAGTTATCTTGGTGGCACAGAGACAAATTGCGACAAAAACATAACATCCTTCGCGGAGGTAATATGTATAGCGCAGCGTAACATCGGTATTATGAGAACCAATATACTCGCTGATGCCGAACCTATAGCTAGGTAAACCTACCCTGAGAGATGGGCCTCAACTTGAGCATCATTAGCATGGGCCATCGTTCTTGTCAAGACAACCACAATTATTCCTTTTGACACATTCCGCCTGCTTACAAACTTTACGTTCTTTAGCCCTCCTGTGTCTAGAAAAACGTGTTTGTTGCCCATCTTCCGCGGGCTTCAATCCTTCATATTCCTCATTACACAGTAAAGAAAGGGTAAAAAAATTACCTATGATAATTTTTTTCATCACTAGGAATAAACGATCAGTGACAGACACCTCGGCAAAGCGAAATACAGTCAGACGCCCGTTGAACGTTTCAGCTGGTGTAATTTAAATATACTTTTTGTGTGCTTGTAGGTAAGCGTGTGACTCCGTGTGCGTATGAAAACAAATAATCAATTATGTGATAACAATTTTGCCAGCACTACTAACTGAAATTATCTCTCGACGCAGCATCTCACAACTGTTTTGGTGACTTAGCGAAATGAGGAAAAAATTGCTATGCTTAGTGGTATACTATGACAGTAGACGTCAGCTCCTAGCGCTGATGTGTATCATTTTTTCGTGCACATTTTTTCTATTGGCTGTGTCGCTCTTTTTGCTCCCAAAAGCAGTAAAATATGAAAATCATTTAACTAAATCTGAACACAGTTTTGCTTGTCGACGATCATCCCAATGCAAGCGTGATGCGGCTAAAGCGCTGAAGCTCCATAGAACTGCACAAAAACTTAGTATACCGGCAGATATTAATCTTGAACTTCCGATTCATAAATTTTTATACGAAGAACAATTAAACAATTTCGCTGAAACTTTTGTAGCGCATGTGAAATTTCCAAACAAAACACGAAGCAAAAACGTGACGCTTGATACGTTTTCGATATCGCCTAAGGATGCGTGTAACACACGTTCTCTCCAGGGCAGCACAGCGCAGCGTGTACCACGACTCAAAGCTTGTATGAGGAGTTTAGTACACACTTTACAGACGGGCCAAAATGTTCAGGTGAGTTCAATGTATTGTCTAGGCCTACGCTATATTTGATACTTCCGTTAGACCACTACATGCGTTCAAAGTGCTTTCTGCTCATTCCATGATAACAATAAATAAGTTGCCTGTTAAAAGAGAAAGAGATGCACGCTTCTTCAGATAATTACATATTATCCTAATATATTATAATTACATGCGTCCGCTTCTTAAAGAAATAGGTGGGCGAACAATAGGTCAAGTTACAGATTTCGTAATCAAGTTGCGCTTTCATGGAGATCGATGACCAAGTTGCAGAAAATAGCCAAAGTGAGATCCTTATCCCTTTATCTGAATGCAGTTTTTTACTTGAAACAGTTCCTTACATCGAAACAATGAAGATATTTGCAGTTTCTCTTATCGGAGCCATGGAATC
>LQNS02000211.1:22121196-22134938 GCA_001587735.2 Parhyale hawaiensis
CAAATGATCAGATTTTGGAGTTTATGCAAAGAAAATTATGGTTTCAGAGCCAATTTGAATTTTTGCTACCGTTGGCTCACTTGGCGGAGGTATGCGCTCTCAGAGTGCTCTAGTTATTATTGTTACAAGCCCCTTGGCCAGGCCAGCTAAAATGAAACGCTGTGTCTCAATCACACTGTACAAGGGCAATCTGTTAAATTCTCTGTACCAATGCCGCTAAGAGTATTTTCTCTCTCCTGTGTGAAATTGAGAAGCTCAATGCCATTCGTGTCTGCAGGTGTAGGCTGAGTGTATCTATTTATTCTCATTCTACGTGGCCACCAATATTTGTGACTGGGCTAATCAGTAGGTTGAACTTTGGCTACTTTGTTTGTACTTGTGAGCTTGTAAGCGTATTCTGTGAACCCATTGTGTTCTTAATAAAAGTTATCTATTTATTATTTAGCAATACTTCATAAGTCTTGAAAGCATAGACTTAAAAGAAATTGGCAAGACAACGATCCCCATACTGTTTAGAAGATGAATTTCCTTCTAACTGATTCTTCACATCTGGACAGAAAGACAAAGATAGCAGACAACAAGCTAACCAACAAACTATTGTAACATAAGTGGGTACATAGTTCGCTGTTGTTTTGTTTGTTGGTAAGTTGTTTGGTCACCCCGCTCCGATCTGTATCATAAGATAGAAGAAAGGGCTGTTCATCTATTCAGCAGCGAAGGGACTGTTGCCGCGCCAAATTATTAAACGCCAGGTACGTGAGTACTTTTACGTGGTATCATAGGTACTATTTTATACTTTCACCCCATAGCGCATATATATTTTTATGAGTTCATGATGTTCAAAATGAATAGAAGATCAACGAAAGAGTAGAATAATGAAGATGAGTGAAGCAAACGACTGTTTCGTCGAAGTAAATATTTTCTACCGCTTTTTAATTACTGCAAGGGTCCCTAGTAAAATATAGTAAACAAGATAATCGAAGGTGCAGTGTAATTTAAACTGTCAGAGGAAGTCCTCATGCTGCAGCGGCATCATGATTTTGAAAAATTGTACAATGAAAGATAGTGTGAACATCCGTTACATGATGATAGCTGTATGGCACAAATTTTAGCAATTAAAAGTTTGCTTTTAGACTGGTGATGTTACTTTTCAACCGTAAAGATGATACATATCCTGCGTTAAGCAATGAGCGCATTTGCAGTTTTCGAAGGCCGCTGATTTAAAAGGTTATTTCTATAATGTTTGTCAAATAAGAGCCAATATGTATTAACTCCAGTGCAGTTATGGAAACTGAGGCTCGTTTGAATAATACGCACTCAAATCAGTGGCTGTCAAAGAAGTTAACATTAATAATTATTTCTTCACGATTGACCTTGATTAATTTTAATAGCATTTATTAAGAATAAAATAGTTACTACGATGTGATTTAATGCTCTAAGAAAGCTGTCACATAACAGTCATAGCAGTAAAAAATTTGCCAAGGTAAACCCTGTTTTAAAAAATAAAAACTGACCTTACGTTTTTTTATTAATTCGGATAGCCGATACGTTGCCATCACGTCAATCAATGAAGCAATTATGCGAGAATACAAAAAAAAATTAAGCATGCTTTCACGACGTATTCTATCCGCAGTTCTGTTGCAAAAAACATAACAGGGTAGTAGCCCTATATCTGAACTGAATAGTGGTTCACTTCTCTATTACTTGAAGACATTACCAACAAGATGACCGTATCCTCACCTTCATGACGTAATCAATAGGTCTGCTGCACACATTACACGATGTGGCTTGCGGGTGAAGGTGGCGGTTGACACCAAGCAAACACTTGGCATCATCCCCGCACTTGAGCAGCTCTACGGCAGCGAAGAGGACAAACTCACGGAAGGTGGGCACACCTGGTGCTGGGTCGGGGGTATCCAGACGCTGCTGATAGCGAGCCAAGAACTCACTTTTACCGGGAGTGGTTAAAATTGAAAATTTTGTGTTGGTGTTGTTGACGTGAGGCACATTGGTGTCTGAAGGATCCTGCGAGCGGTAACGAAAGAAAAGTTTCTGAATAAGGTCCAGGGTGTGTGTTCCTCTGAAACGTAAAGGTCCTTTTGTGAAGAGTTCACTCGTGTAGTATTGACGTTCGATAACCTTGTTGCAATAACACGACACGATTCTGAAAAACAAAAATACAACGTATAATTATTTTTGCATCGAATGCATTATTTACAGGTTTCAATATCTATTGACAAAGTGGTTTGGAAAGACGCTGAGGCATTGGCTCCAAAGTCAGAAATGCTTCGTGGTATGAGGAGCGGCGATGCAATCAGCGAATGGCATAAGACAGAGAGGAACACTTTTCCTGATTTTCATTAATAGTTTTATTGACAGTATACACGCTGTTTCATTTATAATGTACATGAGTTTCCACAAATAGATCTCGTACTAAAGTTTCACACACGCATTCTTGTAACCTTCGTTCTACCCATCCTTGTCTCATGAAAGACCGGAGCTATGCAACCAGGTTGTGGGCAGTAAACCATACAGCTAACAAAAAGCATAAGATCTTAGCATGAAATTCTAATTGGGTAACTATCAATGGGCTTGTCTCCTACTGGACCTCAGTTCTTTCGCAGATTGAACTTCTTCCTATGATTTCGCTGAGTAGACAGAAATATGTTTTCAGGTTATCCATACGATGGCAGTTGCGCAAGAGAAGAATTATGACCACACGAATGTGAACGAAGAGCCGTCAGTGCGCTTTCTTCACCTTCAGTTGTTGATGATGCTTAGCCACTTTATATAGATGTCGGCAATAATAGCGTAATTTCGATGAATTATTATAGCCATTTTCATTCGTATCATAACAGAAGCCAGCAAACAATACGAGTACATTTTACACGTGAATAATGTCACTTAAGCATTTCAGAATATAAGAATAATGATATATATAAATATAATTGTGCTGTGAATAGTATTACGACAAATAGTATCAAAAATAGAACGAATTTTTCAAATGTTATTTGCAAAAAATTGCATTGAATTGCATTCCCAAGATTGTCTTATTTCAGCAGTTGCCGACACACAAGAAAGAAAACAGATCTCGGTTGATCATGCAGATTG
The DNA here is from genome assembly GCA_001587735.2 of Parhyale hawaiensis. Lineage (NCBI taxonomy): Eukaryota > Metazoa > Arthropoda > Malacostraca > Amphipoda > Hyalidae > Parhyale > Parhyale hawaiensis. The sequence goes on from LQNS02000211.1 coordinate 22,124,308, forward strand.
AAAGACCGGGGCCGGTGTAATGGAACCGAGGTCAGGGTAGCCAAAAACTCCCGGGCTTAGCCGAGGTCGGGGCCCTGGTCGGTCTATAGACGTAACTGTAATCAACCAACTGCTCCAAAGGTGTGGCTGTCGTGATACGATTAAGGATTATCTAACTGTCTAACTGTCTAACTGATCACCTTAGCACAGGCTCAGTAGCTCTCATCCTCAATACTGGTGCGCGGAAAAACCGCAAAGACGTTAAAGAATTTCATCGTTATTGCTAAGGAACACTTGACGCTGTACCATGACGTCAGAGAACAAATGTGTTCGTCAGAGACAAACATCACTGAAGGAAGAGCAGCAGTGAACTAATTTCATTCATGCTACTGTGTGAATGTAAGCTGGAACTTTATATTATCTTCAATGACGTAGCTTCAGTATTTATTATGGCATAAAAATGACTTAAATCACTTGATATATACCGAAGTAACCTAATTAAAACGCATGAAAAATGCTTGATATCAAAATACTCTGATAAAGATCTACTGGATAAGTCTTGTTAATGAGAACGCTGTATTTGTGAATGGGATTTGTTGAGAGAGGAGAACTTTGTCAAACAGAACATGTACTATTTCCTGCAGATCCTCTCCAAAACTGAATCATACGTTTTTCGTAACATTTCGGACAGTCCCCGTAAAGTTCATAAAATCCGTCGATAACGTTTGAGTTATGTTGCTAAAAGTTAGCAGAAAGACAAATAATTAAATCGACTGACGGAATATCACTAATATTTAATCATCGTTTCATCGTGGCATTTCTTACAGTTCCAATAAAATTTATGAAGATCCATCCGTAATTTTCTTAGTTATGTTGCTAACATACATACAGACCGGTCAACAATTCCCAGCAAAAAAATATATAATAATAATAACCTACTTGGTGGCATAGATTGCCAGTAGTGACCATGTGATAATATTTGTCTGTACTATCCAATTCACCTTTTAAACGGATGACGGACCGCAGTAACCGTGAGAAAACTGTTCACAAAGCGAGTGAAGTTTTTAATCTTTGGGACGGGTAGGAGTGTCATCATCGTTTGGTGGAGCTTCAGCGGCGATGAAGGAATTGGTGAAGTGTTGCCGGAAATTTGGTAGAGGAGACTGAGCACTGATGTCGACCCCGACTGAAAGACATATTTTGTTATAAAAAAATACTGTACATGGTGAAAGGGAGTAACAGGGGCAAATGGTCATAGCCACCCTTACACCGCTAGCTTCCGCTATAAGTCCTGCCCACATTCGGGAAATTTACAATTAATTAGGTGCTTGCTCTCGCTCTCTTTAATTTATAGAAAATTAGCAAATTATTAATGGAACTTAGTGATATTTGTTTAAATGTGTATGAGTTGACATGGCGGAACTAGCAAGCTGCTTTGGCCAACGATGAAGTTGGTTTCCATGTCCATAAGAGAGTAACTAACCACTTACCAGGCTAATCGGAGGCGTTACAGGAGCTGCACCACATTTAAGTAGGTGATAAGGGAAGAGAATTCACTCGTATTGCAAAAATTATTTATTTTACTGGATAAAATTGTAGAATATTTGATAAAGAAAAGGAAAATGCTTAATTTACGGGCGGCGTTTACAGGTTTGGGTAATGAAGTGTAGGATGTTGCAAGGCCAGTGAGAAGAGTTAGGACCAAATGTGGGCGGAGCTTAGGGGTGTGGGCGGGGCTGTGTATACTTAGCCCTGCTACTTCCTACAGGGATAGATTTATATCAGCTTGAATAATTAATATTGAACCCATAATTAATACAAGAACCGATCACATATTTTTTCCCTGTCACTTTTGTCGGATATTTACCATCATCATTATCACCTCCCTCTAGCTTTTGTACAGAGTAAATATCATGATAGCAATGGTGGAACACATTAAACCACTGCATTGAATTCATCTGTACATATAAAATATGTTCAGCCCGGGAAGTGAACCAAGCTTACCTTCCACACTGAGCAAAACGAGAAGCGCTGCTGAACCACGAATTTATAATTGAAGTAAGAATTCACGTCTGCTTGTGTTCTGAACTTCTCGCATTTTTGTCGGTAGAGAAGCTGTCGTTGAACAATTTTCTTCAACTGATCATCAATCTGGTGCAGACAGTACTAATTTAAGCAATGATAAGAGAAACCCGCATTTGATTATTATAATGTAAAAAGCTACTTCACCTCCTTTTTAAGACTGGTGAAAATAATACCTAGAAGCTAAGGTGGAGAGACTGTTGCAACCCAGCTAACAATTTGACGTCGATTCGACATTTTGACGTCGATTCCACATAGAAACAGGTCCTGAGTCCAGATACGCGGTTAGTACGTTGTGACCAACACGTTGTGAGCCAACGTGCTGACAACGTTATGACAACCTCCATAGCTACCTGACGTTGTCAATTCAGCTATAGATAGCGTTGTTAGCTCGTCGCATCACAACCTGCTGACAACGTACTGAGCAAGTCCTTAGTACATCGCATCAAAACGTGATAGGTACGGGTTCAGCAAGTTGTATCACAAAGTGACGAGAGACCAGCCGGTACATTGTATCACGAGGTGCTAAGGACGTGCCCTGCATGTTTTGATACGACATGCTAACACCGTTATCTGGAATCCACAGATAAACGTGAATAGCACGTCGAGCCACAACTCAAAACGTTGATTCTACGTTGTGTGTTTGCGGGGAATACTGGTACGTAATGCCATAATAGTATCTAAAATCGTGGTGGTCGAGTTTCATATACCAAGTGTGACCTGCTGTCAAAATTACTTAGGAAGATTTATGAGAACATTTCTCCATTCCTACACTTTCGTTACCAGAACTTCTGAGTTGAAGAAACAAGAGAGATGAGCGTTTTCAACCAACGACGGCAACACTTCCTGTTTGTCACCGACACGCAGAAGAGCCCATTTCTTTTAGCAGGCAGTCAAGTGTTACTCATATTATCTGTGACTTGGTATCATCGATGCATCTGTATGTCGCATAACTGTAAATTTAACTCAAGCTAAAAGCAAATTTGTATAGTTTTGATGCCTCATCTCTTTGCAGCCAGCTCTCGCTTTATTGTGTTTTAGCGCACCTCAGAAGCAGCGACAATGGTGGAAGCATACACAATTACGCGTCTGGCTCCATCTTGCCGCCGAGCTAGACAAGCGCTAGCTCCACACCCAGAAGCATGAACGGAGAACTCGAGTGGTCTTGCATCTGCACTATAGTCAGGGTAAGCAAGCAAAACGTCCTCGCGCGGTAAGGACTTGAGGACTTGAAACGCTTCTTCCATCTCGCCGGTCCACTGGAGTATCCGGCCACCTCTACCACCAGTACGATCACTGAGGGGTTTCTGAATAGCCGTAATATTCAGCACAAACTTCCTTTGAAAATTATCTAATCCCAGAAACTCCCTGAGCTGACGCACAGTAGCAGGACGAGGGAAAGCGTTAAGCTTCTCAACGAAGCTCTGAGGCTTCCTTAATCCAGAAGCGGAGACATTCGACCTTTCCGGCGGACCACTTGCACTTACTCTGCTTCATCTTGACGCTGTGGACGAACAAAGTGGTGACTACACAGTTCATAAGGTCGAGAGCTGAGCTCTTCAACGAGCGGCTCATATGAGCACGTCATCAATGTACACCACAACGTTTCTCCACGAGAAGCCATTTAGTGTGTGTTGCAATTAACGTTGGTAGGCAGTTGGAGCATTCTTTAATTCGCAGATGAGCCTCTTGAATTGCCAGTAACTTTTAGGTGTCAAAAACGCTGTGTACTCCCGCTAGACGTCACCCAAAACTAGCTGGTAATAGCCTCAAAGCAAGTCGAGGCTTAAGAAATATCTGATGCCGTGTAGGCCAAAGACGGTATCATGGAGATTGGGCTGAGGGAACTTGTCGGCTTTGGTAACTGCATTCAAACGCCGATAGTTGACACAGATGTGAACTTTTCCATCCTTTTCGTGTACTAGAACCATCGGCACCCACCAGTCAGATGTGTTCGGCTCAGTGATATCGAGTAGGTGCAGCTCCTCACACTGCGACCGTACCTCCTCGTTGACTGTTCAGGAAACCGTTTTGAAGACTGATAAATCGGGGCCCAGGTCCAGCAGCTATCCTAATATCCCAATGTCATGGTTTTCCGTGCTAACGACCTTGCCTCGGCTCATGAGAAGCTGACGGATATTACCCCTCTGCTTCTCAAATAGACTATCGCCAAGCACAAGTAATTAGTAGAGGTCGGGTAGCAAAACCTCATCAAGGCAGGTGCAACCCGAGTGCACGTGATTACATCATCTGAGTCACGGGTGAGCACCTCCTCGAGTGAAGACAAGGTCCCTAAAGCATAGACAGCTTTCAAACGCGCCGCCGACGGTGACGTATTTTGCAAAAGAACCCGAGACTCGGAGGTCCGGCCGAGGATCCCAGCGTAGCCCTGCAAGTGTCTACTTTCCATGTCCTTCTCAAAGTATCGCAACGGTATTACGGAAATACATAATGCCTGCGCTTTCGCATTCGGTGGTATTCAGGGTTCCACAGGCACACACTCGTGGCCGGTAGGAACATTGCAGTCCACAGAGGTACCGCAAGCGACTCGTATTCCGACGGTGGGTACTGAGGTGAGCCGATCAAATCGTACTTCACCGTTGCACCGTCATCAAAGTACTGAAACAGGATCTGACGCTCAAGTTCCAAGGTCTACCAATTTGTTGTCTGGAAGTCAGACCCAAGGATCAGCTATACGTCGGTGTCACGAGTCAGAAAACTCCTCCGGGAGTACGTTAAAGTGTTTCACTTTGACACACAGCAGCTCATTTGCCGAAACACCAAAGCCATGTAGTACATCACTGCACATGCTAGAAAGAGTTATCTTGCGCTGATTGCATTAGCCGCTGGGTGACCTCAGTGTCGACAAAAGCCCTTCGAAAAATCTGCCGTTCGTCATTGGAATAATCAGCCGATTGTCATCTTCAGACGTAGCCACCAGGCTGACCTGCTGTTGACAGCCCTCACTGTCCACACTAACGTTACTGGATGATTCTCAACCTGAGAAATATATGATTTTAATATGACTCAGGCTCGTCAGACTCGCCAAACACCAAAGACTCTTCAGAACCATCATCAAGCGATGACTCAGGCTCCTCAGACTCTCCAGATAGCAGCGCGACTCCTCAGAACTATCAACACCCGATACGCCTACGTTCCCCTCAAAAGAGTGGCTTCTACATGCAGAAAAACCCAATGCAAAGTGACAACTGCCGTCATCAGGCTTATGAGGCTTCTGGCTCAGATCTCTCGCGGGCTCCGGTCACTCTACAACCACCGAACCTTCCGGAGTACAGCTCTCTTCATCAGAAGTCTCAGTCGCCGGCGTCACGTCAATTTTTTAAGGGAGCTTTCTCCCACCGGTTCCAACTGCTGCTCCGCACAGTCGGACCTCGAGGGTTTAACGCGTGACTATCTTGGCGACAGTCCTTTCCCAGATGTTGGCCTCCGCACGAAAAACACAGGGATCCGGGTGTTCCGTAACATCTCGCGATAACATATATCCCTGGAATGCTGCGGGCTTCCACATACTACAAAAAAATTTCTTGCTCCAGCAGGCGTCCTCGTCGTGGCTCCGACGCCTACACCAGCACGAATTACATTAATTGGTGCGAACGTATCTATGTGGACTGCGTCGCATCTCAGAGCCGCTTATGATATATTTCACCGGTGGAGAAAATGCGGCTCGTGGCGGTCCTGCGATCCCGTGCTCTCGAGCAAATGGCCCCGGAAGAAAAATCGCCATCTGATGACTTATGCAATTATATATTTTATATAGAAAGCAAACCCCACCAACTCTGCGACGATGCCCAAGTCACGAGGTTTTAACACTATCCACCATAAACGCGGACAACACAGTCAAATTCAGATGACAAGCTGCAGCAGGACCCCAGACTAAGGAGTAGCATTCTAAAAGAGTGAGAATGGCTGCGTATCAACTTTTCCAAACCAAACAATTCCCAACTACCTCGCATAAGACCAGTGTTCTGCGATACTCGTGAGGCAACTGTACGGATGTAGGCCTCATACGTCAACTTAGGTTCAAATTTGATATCCAAGATTATCAGGTTATTAAACACGGAAAGTGGCACACCATCCAATATAAGTGCGGGGAAAGCAGACCCCACTGTACGCGACAAGACACGAGCACAGTTTTAGTCTTACCTGCTTCTTATCTCGTCTCTCACCTAGATCACCAGGAATACATCAACTTCTGATCCCGCAGAATGGATTCTGACTCCTCTGACATACTATTAGGATTTTTGCAAACAGCCATAAAGGGACATTCAGCGTAACCAAAAAGTAGAGTATGAACCAAATTAAACAAATCCACAGCGTATACAATAAACTGCCCAAAACACTTCTCTGTGGGACACCAGGTACAACATCTAAAACCTTAGTACTCTTACCATCGACAACCGCTCATTGGCGTCTACCAGACAAGAACTGACAATCAACCGTGAAATTTGAACCATGCACCAATACCCATCAATCAAAGCGCAGGTGATTTACGCGATGAAAAGCCGCACTGAAATCAAGTCGGACCAACCTAGCCTCATGACTCCTATCCAAGCGCCAACTGCAACACATAAGAAATGCAAAGCAGAGTATCACAAGCCTTTTCCAAAACCATACTACGGTAGAGGTAGGACACTCTGCTTCTCAAGAAAGCGACCTAACCTCGACGCAACCAACAATTCAAAACTTTAAACAAAACACGTGTGATCGATATGGGTCTATAATCAGAAATCCGAGATGAGATACAGCCCTTAGGAACAGGTGTTACATCAGCAACATGCCAGCTTTCTGGAAATGAACTAAGCCTCAACATTCGATGGAACACGAAAGCGAGTAAATTCACAAGTACATCAGCTATTCCGAAGAATGAGCGGAAGTATTTTAGAAGGATAAATGCCACCATAGGGGCGCAGTCCAGAAGAAGGCTGTGCGCTTCAGATATGAAAGTATAACCGGAGAGCCTCGGCTCGGGATTAGATGCTAAGGTAATGTGCACCCGATCCCTGCTCTGCTTCTGAGTAAGTAGCCTAACAAATAGTGTGTTTTGATAGCTGGGTTCACAACAAGGTCACTACCAGCACCAATTAAAGAGGGGTAGAAGAGCTGGTACCCAACACAACAGTCTTCAATGTGGACCACCACTTATGTGCACTACCAGTTGAAGCCAATAACTCCCTGGACCTCAGATTATACTCTCTCTCAGCCCCTGAATGCGTAGCCTTAGCTTGGCGCTGCAAAACTCTGAAACGCTGAAAGTTTTCGTTAGACCGGCTAGACCGCCAACGGGAATATGGTTCCTGCATCATCAAGCCAGGCTTTATCACCTGTTCTCACCGTAATGAAGCCATAAGTCCCGTAGGTACGCACTATACCAGAGAAACGCCGATCCAAAATAGGCCCAGGATTAGGAAACTTACTGATGATGCTACGAGGCAGCGCAAGGAAAGTACCAGAAACGCCGTCCTAATTCACTCTGGAGTTCAAAATTACCTCACGCCTGACAGTGACTGGGGCTCCGCTGATGAACTTATAGGGTTGCGAGAGGGCTCCATTGCCCGAGGAACCAATGAGAGGCGACACTGACACTCCAACCAAATCAGGAATATCAGCCAATGGAGGGTGAACAACACCTACCGTTAAAAAAATACGTTGTGCAAATGTAGCTAATTCTTTGTGTTTGCGAAATTTGCATGTACACTTAAGTAGAAAGTAGAAGATTCAATGAGCTATCTCTTTATTATTTTTAATTCGATATCTATCTACTTACAGTACTCTTATCATACCATAGATAGTAAACGGGAGCATAAATTCTCGATTCAATGTGATGTACTCACCTGGGTATTTCCTCCGGTCTGGAATGTGTGCACTAAAATTCTCAAACACACTTTGAGTCGCGCTGCTTGTTGTCCTCTATTACCTTGAAGGAAATTTGTGTTGCACGCTGCCTTATAAGATGAGTTCAGACGCATTTCACTCATCAAATTTTTTCTATATCTTTTGCCGCTATGCTTCACATGCAATGCAACTTCGCCATCGAGTCCGTCGAGTAGTTCTTCGTTTATGAATTTATTTATGGAGTGTTCTGGATTCATATCTGGCGGTATACTCTGATTTGGTGCAGCAATTTTTTTCCTATAAAGCCTGCGCACCATATCCGCATCACGCTTGCATTGGAATGTTTGTCGGCAAAATAAAATGTGTTTATCATATGCAACAGATAATTTATTGTGTTTACCTCCTTTTTCGGGAGTCTTTACCGACGTGTCCAAAAGAAAAAACATACAGGAGAAAACAATACACAGCACTGTGAACCATTGCTGTCCTCTGCAGGGTGCCATTGAACTTTTATTGCTTTGCCGCACTGTACAGAACAACTCAGGCACAGTGACCAGTTTTTCGACCCTGGATCAAGAAAGGAGTTTATTCATGAAGTGTACTCGATTGGTTGAAACGATTTTCAACTTGTTTCGAATCATTTTTTTGAGGTAGTTCCGAAATGGTGTCGATATGCGAGGAAAAAATTGTGAGGGACCCATTTTACAGTGCGACCATATTTTTAGCTAACTCATACATAGAAATATATTGTGTTTCATAATGTACGAAGACAGGTAACGTCCTAAATGTCTATATATACAGGCTAAACGTTACAATTAGTGTTTATAATGATCTATGCAGACATTTTAAATGTACAACAGCTTTTTTTGTAATGGTTCAGGCCAGTGTTCCCTAACGTAAGGTGTATTACCCCAGTGAAACAATGGACCCATATTTTGGGGGTAGTGGAAGCATATATACAGGAAGTCCACGATTTAGACTGACATACCTTGTTTTACGCATTTTACTTACACTGGCAGATCTTTTTGTTTAGGTATTCGATAGGTACTCTCTTAACTAGAGAATTTTTTTATATCGAGTATCCTGACGTAAACATATTCAAACTAAATAGCCAAATATAGATATTTCATAACACAAGGGTGATCTAAATTGAGGATTTCCTATATACAGTAGCTACATTATATTATTACAAAGAATCGAGTCAGGATTCGATCCGGGGGCCTAGAGATTACCACGCCGTCACTCTTACCACTAAGCCACAAACAGCTAAAAGCAACGCGAGCACGCAAGGTGCTTGTGCTGCCTGCTGCATCAGTGCAAAGATATTAAGGCAGAGCCGTACGTGTATGAGGGAGTTTCCCCGTCTACCCTGAATAATTAATAACCTGGAAGATCTCACAGCTTCTGGTCCCGCCAACATCTGGTATTATCAAGACAGGGGGCTCTCCGTCCCCCGCTGTCATAAAATGACAGCGAAGAATTTGTGATGACCTTCTTCGTTGATCATACATTCGTTATTACAACTGCTAACCTAAGCGTTTCCGGCTTCACAGGCTCTCAGTATCGAAACTCTTTTTTTTCTGAAATGGAGGAAATGCATGGCTTATTGCAACCCGATCAGCAACGCTCAGAGTATAGCTCAGATTCGGTATTGTGGATACGGTAGGCAGGCTAGCTTATACAGGTCCAATGGTTTTTGCTCAGCGAAAGCTGTTTTTTCGACCATTGAATTAAATTTAGGAGGATAGCTGAAGCAACGAAATCATCTGTGAGAAAAAATAACGAATCAAGTTGCTTGAGAGGGCCAATGGAAGCTTCAGATATCTTCAGTGCTGCGATTTCAACTTCGGCAATGCAAGAAGTGCATTCAGACATAAGGTCGTCCGATACTTTGCCATCGATTCGATGTATGGAGAAGCCAATACTCATACAAATCAGACTAAGCCTGCGATGTCTTCATTGTTTGAATTTCAACTGTCCCTGATTAAGATACGTTTGCCATCTTCTATAACCCGGCCTATTTCTACCTAACAGTTTCCAATGGAACTTGAGAGGACGACCAGAGCCTCCAACCTGGGCTAATTTCCGCCTATCTGTTTTGTTAAAGCGTGACAAAAATGGATAAACCGATAAATAAACAAACGGATAAATACACATCGGTCTTTCTTATATTGTAGAAGGGGCCAAGAGGAGACGCACTCGTTCAATGCCAGTTTCCATTACAAATGCGATCTCACAGAGGAAGCAAAATGAGACACATAGTTTGTAGACTGAAACGTGGAATCTATGCACGAGGGTGTTCCCACACAGGATCAACGAACACGGGAACAGCAAATCGGGGAAGAAGAAGCGTGTCATGAGTACGTATGAAAGAAAAGGAAACACAGTTATTTTAATAAGTTATTCCGTTGATAGCTTCATATATAGAAAGTCATTATATAGTAGGCTCTGCTGTAAGTTTTCTGACGGAATTGTGTGGTAGTTGAAGTTTTAACAGGAATGCCTAAAAGGGACTCGATAGCCTGTTTTGGCTGTAAAATATTTTTATTCACACATATTTTCCTCCCCTTTCTTTTGTACTTCTACTGCTGGTAGTAGTATAGAAAGCGACAGTACCGAGACAACCGTTCCACTTACGCGTTCGCTGCAGAGGAACGCTTATCTCGATACTGTCGCTTTCTATACTACTGGAGTGTGTTTATTACTTGATACATCTA
>LQNS02000211.1:22135038-22153642 GCA_001587735.2 Parhyale hawaiensis
TCCAGAAGAGCGCTCTACTCGGAACAGCGCACATCATTCGCAAAGTGCTCTGAGCCTTAGGTCGCGGGATGTGACCCGGCGCCAGAGTGTAGAGCCCAACATCGCTCAACCGATCCAATTAGTGGGTCGTAAAATCCCCTCGATAATAATAATAATGATAACAATGAGCCTTAGGTCGCGGGATGTGACCCGGCTTCAGAGTGCAGAGCTGAATATCCTGAGTATCGCTCAACCGATCCAGTTTGGGTTGTGAAATCCCCTCGATAACAATAATAATTTATACCGATAATTACCCCATTCAACCAGACATCGTCGTCACAGACAAGCAGGAGAAGTCGGCCAAACTGACCGACGTCTCAATCCCCTTTGACTCCAGAATCATTGACAAAGAAACGTAGAAGAAGGAAACGTGCCGTGACCTTTCCATCGAACTTCAGCGACTGTGGCTGATGCAGGTGGACGTCGTTCCAGTGGTCATCGGCGCTCTAGGACCAATATCCAAGAACCTCAAGACTGCCCTGCGAGAATTGAAGTGCAGCCATCTCCATCCAGGAACCCTCCAGAACAACGCTCTGCTTGAAACAGCGCATATCATTCGCAAAGTCCTCTGAGCCTTAGCTGGCGGGATGCGACCCGGCGCTAGAGCGTCGAGTTGAAATTCATTCAACCGATCCTAATTTGGGTCGTGAAATCCCTTCGACAATAATTATTATTATACGCCTGGGAACAATAGTTAAGCAGCTCCATTGCAGGAGACCCGACACGCTCCTGAAAAGAATCTCCCAATAAGCCATTACCGGCTGATCTCAAAGCCTGTAGACCCGCACATCCGAACACGAATCCCGACAACGAATTTCATGTCAGTACAGATCTGGAAATGAGATAGCCACTGAGGTCATGTTGAATTAGGTGCTAGAATAAATCCTTCGTGGCTTGACTTGTTTGAAACTTCAGGCAGGTGCGCTGGCTTCGACCTGCTGAATTGAGTTTCGCACATATTGACCTTCAATAAGTTACAATCAAGACTGCCTTGCAGAAACTCAGTCTTTCTTTGAAAAAACGGAGTTTTCAGTCGGCTCAACGTACTCGCGTTTCTTCTAACTCAACATGTTTCAGAGTAACGAAACTAACGCTTCTGGCTGAAGTTCCGGAGACTTAATTTTGGCACCGAGTCAGAATATGCCCTAAGCCGAGGAGCGTTGCCCCTATGGTATGTAGAGTCTCCAGTGTAAAGCGGCAGGCCGGCCCTAGCCGCAGCTCCTGTATTTTTTAGAAGAGCATTCAGGCAACCACAGGGAAATGCTGTAGAAAATTTCTATTTAGCCGGGCTTTAAAACCATAGTTTCTATGGTTGAATATGAATTAATATCACTTTTTGTAGAGAAAACTAATTTGTTCAACACGCTATTGGTTACGTACGGCACTCTAATTTCAATTATAAAAATTTTGGATAGAAAAACATTGAGAATCTCCTTATTTACTCTCTTTATTAGTTTGCAAAATCTATAGTTTATCAAAATTGTTTCAAAGTGCACAACTAATAACGTTGTTGTTGTTGCTGCAGCAGACACTTGTACTTCCGCATTTCTTGCTCGTAAACTGTTAGCCGTTAACAGCTATTGTCCTTTATAGCAGCACCTTCGCGACACATCTCACTTTTAGAGGCAAGACATAATAAGATGCTAAACATATTGACTTTTCATTCCCAATCTACAACAATTTTTTTTTTCCTTATTACAAGTTAGAAGCGTTACAAGTTCTGCTAATTTCTGGCTAGAAGTTATGACGCAAAATAACGTAAACTATAACGGAGAGGCAGACGTAAACGACGTCCAGCAACGGGTATAATTAAGGACCACAGCGATGCTTATTAGGTAAGGGAAAAATAAATCACTCTGTTATAGAGCACAAAGAGAGCTGAAATTTTGAACACTAGACTTCATGTGATATGAAAAATAAAAGGGCATCGTCTAACTGATGTTTGATGCCTTACTATCGCATTATGACATGATTGATAAATAATTTAACTAAATTGGGCGATCAAAAACATAAGACCATTGAACGAAATTTTTTAATTTCATAATTATTCATGAAGTAGTATTGAGTAACTTCTAAGGTAAAACTGCAAATAGCAGATGTATGGTTTCTGCGTATTATAATGACTTTTGTCTTAAAATTACTTATGTACTTCGCCGGTAGGAAAGAAGTTTGTTTCTCTGTTTTTTTTTCTGTTTTCTACGCAAATGTTAAAAAAATCCTCTTCCTCGATGTTGAATTATAGGCATTTTGACAAAAATTTGTCTCGGCGGTTTAAAATTATAGAAGACAGCAGGTCATCGGTAGAAGACGAAAATAAATCGAAAACCTTAAGTTATGACTCATATAATTCCAGGTCCAGAGTGCCATATTACTCGGGATAAAACTCATTTGACTTATTTTATTTTAAAGACGATGAACTTGACTCCAAAAGCACATCTGACACATGCAGGCATTTGCCGGGTTGAATTTACCTGAAAAAAAATATCATCTTCCAACACACTATTTGTCGCCGCAGAGCCAACACTCTTTCAAAATTTTATCCTTCAGAAAGCTGAAAAAGCTCGTAGATGTTTTGATACGTATTTTTGTGCAACCGTAAAGACTGTAGGAAACTCCCAAAACGCAAATGGGATAATAAGGAAACAATTTGAAATAGCTATTTATCAACGTACCAGTAATTTATGACGTCACAAGCTTATTACCCGGAGTATATAACAACTTGGGCCCTCCGCGTGGGCTAACATGGTCCGTATCATCATCCTTGATACTATCCCACGGTAAATTAAAAGGAGATACTTTCACGACGGTCTTTTTTGCAGCAGTTCACCTGAGTGACGTCATGAGCATTTACATCATCACGAACCAATAGCGAGGCTTGGAGGGCTTTCTGTTGGGTTACGTGATGCTGCGTCAGTCGTGCGACATCAGTGACCTGGAGTGTTATGAGCACTGAACCGCAATGGCGCCTAGACGAGTCCGAAAGTGTCGATAAGTTTATTACACATAGATATAGATTACAATACTGAAGACTTTCAGATTATAATACACATACAGTAAATATCTGCATAACCTATAGAAAAGTTGTGAAACTTTTTGGGTAACAAGTAATGGTTATACAGTACTAGGGCAATTGCATGACATGATCTTTATACCGTTTTTTAAAGGCGTTATTAGAGATATGGTCTGATAGGTGCGTTGGCATTCTATTAACAAGAGACGCTGTTTGAAAATTAGTTGACCGCTAGTTCTACGTCAACAAGCACATTTGGAAGATTAAGAATGGAGCGTCTCATATCATAGTTTTGTTGGGGAATGAGTGAGCCGTAATATTGTTCAAAACTAACAGGATTTGCAACTTGCGGTACACATCATTACGGCTCATCAACGGTATGCTATTATAGTCTCGTTTAACACGAAGTATTCGCCTTAGCATTTTATTTTGTATAACTTGTAGTTTGCTAATGTAACAATGAGGGGCTGCACCCCAGACGATAATATTTTGAATTAACAAAGCATAGGCTAGTGAATACTAAATTTGTTTCAACAAATCACGATTGACATAATTAGGCACCGCATATATTACACCATGAACTCTACTGAGCTTACGCCCTAACTCTTCAATATGGGATTTAAAGCACAGTTTATCATCAAGAATCAAACCAAGATATCGAAGCTAAGACACCCATTCTAATTCTTTACCACTGAAATGAATCGTCTGTAATTCAGGACGAGGACATGGAGTGAATAACATTAGCTTAGTTTTATCCTCATGGGCAATCAATCTATTTTGAGTCAACCATGCTGACAATTTACTCAATTAAAAAAATTTGAGTATCAGTTATGGCCAATAGAAAGTTGCATCTGTTAGTATAGAACACTGCATCATCAGCAAACAGAACACAGTTCATGCCAAGAGTAGTTATATCATTAATATATAAAAATGTTGAGAAGCAACGGTCCGAGTACGCTTCCTTGAGGGACTCAAATTTTATTAGGTAAAACTTGAGATTTAACGGTATTACATAGTACATATTTATCACGGTTGGATAAGTAGCTTGCTAATAATGCATTTGCTGTCCCGTGAACACCAAAGTGTCCGAGTTTTTTTTTTTAACAACAACTATTTGTCAAACGTATCGAACGCCTTCCGTAAGTCTAAAAAGAGGCTGACCCCATACGATTTATGGTAAAAACCCTTTAATAAATCAGTCACTATATGAAGTATCGCTGCGGTAATATTAGATTTTGCACGAAAGCCAAATTGTCGGCTGGAAATTACGTTATGAATCGCTAAGAACTTGGTTAATCTGGAGTGAATTAATTTTTCAAGTATTTTGTTGAACGTTGAAAGCGTTGATATTGGTCTGTAATTTGCTACATCGTTAGGATTGCCTGATTTGAATATTGGTATAACAGGAGCAAGCTTTAGAATATTGGTGGTCTCACAACATAATTTGAAGAAATAACAAAGTTGATTAACTATACAATTAATTACTTTCATGAGAAGAAAAAAAAGTTGAGTTTCATCACGGTTACAACGCTTACCACTAAATGATTTCAATATTTGTCAACAATAATTGCAATAATAATTATAATAAAGTGCAACAATAATTCCAGAGATAAGGAGGATTTTGATATCTTTCAATTTCCCTCATCCAATTTCCAATCGTGAAAGGGCTGAAAGTGACAAAGAGTTTCTTAATACACTCCTCACAAGCACACGGCCGAGAATATCTTTATACTACGGCCCCTGTTGTACGTCTGGCAATGGCAGTTTAGCGCCTCGCTGCCGTAGTCATGTACCTGAGTTACGTCATTAGCGGAGAAAAAAGGAGCCTTCCTATTGGTTGATGGTGTTCCCTTACAAGTGCATGTACCTTCTTTTATTCTACCATGTACTATCCAGAAGAAAAGTTTAGTCTTAGATATGTAGGTGCGAACAGCTTCCAGTATTACAGATGGTGGAACCGCCATGAATGCAGGATATCAAGAGAGAAAACAGACTAAACAATAAAAAGAATTTTACGGTACTACCTATTAGGCTTTAGAGGTATTTTCGCAGAGATTGACCAACACTATCAATAATCTGAAATCCGAAAAATTTTAAAATCCGCCTTATAAAGGCGAAACTTTTCATAAGGTGTCAATATCTCTCGTTGTTAACTAGTAAAACATACAGAGGCAGGCAAAACACAGCCTCAGCAGGCGTTTCGTGACCTAGACCTCTGCGGGGCACTGTTCTATCGGGTATGTTTCCTCTCTTTGTTTGCAGGGAGGCACGTGTGCTCGCAGCCACACTCGCTTCTGTGTTCCGTCGGATGTTACGGCAGAGCTCTTTTCTGGAATGCTGGCGTAGCACTCTATAAACAGATTACTACACTGGTTCATGCGAGTGATCGATATGTTTTTATCATTGCACCAATCCATAGTATAATTCTATGATTTCAGAGCAATATACTTAAGTTAACCCTGAAATAGGTTTTCTTCTTTGTTATCAAAGAAACAGAGTAAAAATTTTTCAAATATCATTGTTGTAGGAAGATAAAACTACAAAAATCCTTTCCTTTATTTTAATAACAATTCACCGGAAGGATAAAAGTTTGTTTCTATGCCACCATTGTTATTTACATTAGGATAAGGTCAAATACATTCGCTTAAAAAGTCAAACCACCTCCGGAGAAGTCTTGAGTTTTCGGCCTAAGCCGGTTCCGCTCAAGGCCTTAAACTCAAGTTAAAGTGGCGGAAAGAACGGTCTGAATTGACTTCCGATCGATTTAAGCTAAGCAACTTGACTCTATGTCCCAATCGAATACGTCCAATGATGGCATAGAAACAAACTTTTTTCCTTTTGATTCATTAATCGTACAACAAAAGGAAAATTTTGTTGCAATTTTAACCTCCTAAAACAAAAATTTTTCAAAAAATTCTTAGTTCGTTTTCTATGAAAGTAATAGAACTATAGATGAAAATGTATTCTACTGTTAACTTAAGTTTATTGCTCTAGCATCCTTTGCTCATGCCATGTATTGGTTAAATAATAAAAACATATCTGCCACTCGCGCGGACCAGTGTTGTGGTCTGTTTACATAGCGCTATCACTGCCGCATCCGATGTATCACAAATAACCTCTAAAAAGTTAGCTGAGTCCTGCAGTTCCATACTTTTGACCTATCTTAGGGAACGACATTGTTGCAGCTTGCGAATGAAAAACAACATAAAATTTACCTCCAAGGATGCTTAACTTTTAAATGTTAGGAACGTTGGACAGGTTTTGCTAGTGACATCGCAACTTAGGTTAATATTTTACAGCTTCGATCAGTCCTAAAATCCGTTCTATTGGCACGCACTTAATTCAGTCCGAAAAGTAGGTCAAGTGCACTTGACCATTCGACAGCGACGTCCCAATCGAACACGCCTTAACTCAGCTAATCTTTACGTTGACGCAGCACGACTTAAGCTTGCGCAAAATTTAACTGCATTAGAATTATTCTAAATTTCAGCCCTTACTGCAATTTTTGCACCATAGCTAGTGCCAATGGCGAACTTTCAACTATCGATTCTAATTATGGCAAGTTTAGAATCACAAAGACTGATGTTTTAAGACCTACAGCACCACGTTCATAGTCGTTACGCTGAAGTCACGGCCACGACAGCACAGTCACATTATATAAGTTGGTTGTAGACTGCCGCTCCCAAGAGAAGTTGTTGAGCGGACACTGGGCTTTAGTCGCCAGCAACTGTAAAAAAAATAGTGCCGATGCCAACTGAGGAACTACTTTAGAGACTGCTCAAATTTTAAGGATAGAACAGAACGATGTGTTCATAATGGAAATGTTGTAATCTTATCGGCACCAAAACCTATGAAGCGTTGCAGTGCCACGTATGACGCCTTAGTAAGCGGTAGATAAAAAGTTAAGAAGGAAAAATGGTGGCGAGTTTAGCAGCCATAGGAAGCACTAGGAAATCGCCTCTGCCATGAAAAGCAATTCGGCGAGAAAAAGAAAAACGTCGACAGAACAGGATGATTTGGTAGGAGGGTAAAAACAGTTACCCACAGGGAAAATCGAATATTATTTGCTCACTACAGGAGCAGATACAGTTAGTCTCTGCTGTTCACCAAAAAATCTAAAGTTCTTTAGCCAAAACTTGAATTTGGTTCCTATAGAAACAGAAATTTGGAGGAACAGAGAGTGAATAAAAGGACTACCAGTAAATATCGATATTTTCAGCTATCAGTAGGAGTGAGCCTAAGATAAATGTTCTTTAGCAATGCAAGATTCTCAGCAGAGAGAACATAATGTACTAAATGCTCTAACATTTGCACTACTTGCGCGGAAATACTAGCGAGTAGCACCAAAGCTCCAGCCTTGGATGTCTACCACGCTTTTTTATTTATATTTCAATGTTTTATGTTTACTATGTACCCGAGCCATCGCTGCATGACGGCAGAAAGTGAATACTAATTTTAATAGCATTCATTGAAGCACCCGTTCTTTTCGCTGTTGAACCGATCTCGTTGGACTCGCGAGAAGTACAAGATAATTAACCTGCCTCCGAGCATAATTCAACTTTACAGGTTCAAATACGTTCATGCAGGGAAGCTTAGATTCACACTAATTAACATTAGGCCACCCCTTGTTTCCCCGATTGCTGCGCCGTACCTGGGAGACGTTAACGTCCTTTACAAAGTTCGAATATCCCGTATATTATCTCCATAAACCATGACAGGAAAAATAAAATATACTGAGATATGAATATATGACATGCAAATTTATGCAAACCAATACAGATATTTATCAACACACGTATGCACTTAATGCACATTGTCAATATCCACTAGTCACTATCATATCACAATTACCTCTGCCGAGGAGGTTATGCTCTTGTCGAGTTTGTCTATCTGTCTAGTTGTCTCTTTGTTTATTTGTCTGTCAATAAGATAACTCAAAAAGTCACAGACGGATCTTTACGAAATTCATACGAATTGTTAGCAATGTTTAGAGTAACAGATGATTATATTTTGTTGTCCGTTCAACCGTTCGTACGTTTGTTTGCTTTTTTTCTTAATACCATAACTCAAAAAGTTATGTACGAATTTTTACGAAATTTGCGTGAGTTGTTATTAATATAACAAAGAGTATATGACCAAATTTTTGTGATGATCTGTTTGTCTATTTGTTTGACTCTGCGTTTGATTTTATGTCAGTTAACAAAATAAGTCTTAAAGTTATGGAATTGATAAGATTTGTTAAAAAAGTTAAAAGACATAAATAATCAAATTTTGGTGCTGGTCGATTACTCTGTTTGTGTGTTCGATTAATGTTTCTCAGAATGTTTGTCAGCAACATAGCTCAAAAATTTATAAACGGATCTGGAGGAAAATCACAGAAGCTGTTATTACTATCAAAAGGCACAAGTCATTAAATTTTTGAGCTCATAAAAAGGAACTCATAGTTTCAGGAACCCCAATTAGAATTTTTCGGTAATGTTGCATTGTTCGGCGCAGGTATGTGTTCTCAGCGTATTCTAATGCTACTCTAGTACTCCCTACATTCCATCCATAGTTTCTTTGTTCCTTAATGCGTTCCTTTTATCGTTTCTGCTTTAGTACGACCGCTACGCGCTCAGTAATAGTTAGGGGAAAATAAGGGTATATTGTAGAACCTTCTCGGTAGAGAATGACAGGAACTAAGGTTTCACTTTTTTTAGTTGCTACTGCTTGCAAGTGATGCAAAGAAAATTTACAGCTTGACTTGGAGCATGTTTTCCCGCTTCGTATGCATGATACCGGTCTGAGATATTATTGAAAAACAATACTTTTGTCATCTTTAATTTTCGGAGATTAACGCTACTGTATATGTATCTCTTCTCCAACTATTCCTTCATCGCATGAGATCCTTATGATGTAAGGGAAACACAGACGAGTTTGGTGCGAATTTTTCAATGAAAGTAAAAACGTAATAATGCCCGTCTATCGAAATCAAATCATATAATTTTATAAAGAACACAATAGGTTCACAAACACGCTTACAAGCATGAAGTAACCTATGTTTACACTCTCGATTAGGCCTAGTCACATAAATAGGTGGCCACACACAACGAAAATACATGGAAACACTCAGCCCACACCTGTGGGATATGATTGACATTAAGAAACTCTCACACACACAAAATAAATAAAGATAACCGAAAAGAGAATAAAAACGGGTTGCTGCAATCCTACAGAGAATTTGCCAGTGACTCACGTTAACTGTGTGGTCGAAAAAAACTTTCTCATGAATGTCAGAATAGAAGAGTACCGATGTATGATAACTAGCCCGGCAAAGGGGCTGGTAACAACAATAATGGTATTAATTTTATCCAGAAACTCAATCCTTCATATAGCACACGGCTCATATACATATAATCCTACTGTACCTCAAGTAATGCCCCATCATATAACTTAAGCGGCTAAAAAAGCACAGTGAGAAAACTAAGAGGAAAGATATTCGATAAATCAGCTCAAGTCTGCGTACAGCAACAAAAAAAAGTTAAAGAAATTGCAGGTAATAGGCACAACAGCTAGAGGTCATTCCGGTCATGCCATCCATCTTCTTACAGAATCCTCATCCACCGCTGCATGAACTCCTAACTCTGTACGCTTGAAGAAGCAAGTTCTAGGTTTTTTCGCTCTCATATGCAGACTATATACACTATATATGCAGCAAGAATATTAAGACACTCTCTATCATACGAGGCAAAGCCATCACTAGCTCCTGTGTTTCTGGGAACACCCACCAACCGCCGAAATATATCATTATACGACATACGTAACTTACTGATGACCTGTCTCCTGAATTTAGCCAAAAAGAGTTGCAATATATTGGATAGCAATAAGTTTTGAATAGCTGGACATTGACATTCAGTAAGCAGCTATGAAACTGCCTTAATATCTGATTCCCTGTGGCCTTTAAGCGCCTAACCTGCCGTGCAATGTCTGCACCACTATCAAGTTTTTAATCAATGAGATGTTCCAGATACACAAAGCTGTGTGCATAGGCTAACTTCACACCGCTTAGCGATGTATGCCTCATCCTGCACTGCTAGCTGCTTCGAGGATCAAGCAAACGTAGACACAGTCTTATCCGTGTTGTACCCAATACCAAGCTGCAGAGCTTTATAATCACAGATGGAAACAAGCTATTGGAAAGAGCTGTGATGAGGTGCATGAAGTACTATATCACCAGCGTAGCTGATGGCATTAGTGCAGCGCTCGTTCATGAAACAGCCTACTCCAGTACCATTAAACTTGTTATGAATGTCATCGGTAAAACAATAAAAAACAAAGAAATAGCTAGAGAGGCCCACCCTGTCAGCTTCCATTAGTAGTACGGAAGCCCTTAGGGAATGACTTCCCCTAGTGTATAAACTGCTTCTGATTCCTGTAAGTCAAGAATGGGTCGTGTGGCTTCTTTGTCTAATAGCTTTTGAAAAAGGTCTAGTGATGCTGTTACCGGTAGCAGATCTTCTACCCTTGCGGCCGAAAGATTGGGCAACAAAAAGAGACCCCGTGCACTACTGACCTATTGGGCCATCATTTGAAGCGTTATGTTCTACGAGGCCCTGGTCTGGTTTCCCAACGTCTTGAAATCCGCAGTTAGCAAGCTGCAAGCGGTGCATCTCCCCCCCCCCATCCCCGCAGGACATCTTTACATCACTTCGATCACGATACCTCAGCGCTGCCAGGTGGCCACAGTCTGGGGTTGTTGTCAGAACAGTATACCCTCAGTGCCTTGCAAGTGCAACATCCTGCTCGGCTACAATCAGACACGATCAGCCCTCTGTCTTATAAGATACAATCAATCTAAAAAAAATAATTGCCGTGGATATTGCCCCCTCTTCACAGAAGGGATTCTGCCTCCGAGCAATACCGTACTGACCTGAAGTCACTCCATATCTCCGCTGATGCAGCAGCTGCTGCTGCGCATCTCCCCTGTGGGGTTCCGGACTATCAATGCCCTCCTCTGAATGCGGAAGAGTCGCTTCTTCCCAGGCCTTTCCGCTCTACCCTTTCTCAGCTGCGTTCGGGCCACTGTTCGGTCTTGGCCGAGTATAAATTCCGAGTGAGATAGACTGATGATCCTTCCCGTCAGCTCTGTGGACTTGGTGATCAAAACTGTGAGTCACCTTCTCTCATGTCCTAACTACCCCACTGATATTACGGTGAGCAATCTTTGGCTGGACCCACTTGGGGCTGCACGTTCCCTTGCCTTTTTTCCTCTCTGCAAATTCCCCTGCCCCTGCCCGGTCCCTTTCGGGGCCTTCTCCCCAAGTCGGCGATGGGATGCCCTGACGATAACAACCAACAGCATAAGGCAGTTGTGCTGGCTTTGACCTACTGAATTCAGTTTCAGGCATTGATCCTTAATCGCTTGCCTTTGAGACTTTCAGAAACTCAATCTTGCTCTGTAAAACGCAGCTTTTAGCAGGCTCAACCTAATAAAGTCACTTCTAACACTTGAAAACAGAATTTAAAATGCCAAAGTCAAAGCTTCTATCCTAAGTTTCGGACAAGTTAAGCCTCATTGGGTTAATTTTAGAGCCCAATCATATGTGCCCATAGTCTATTTGTGGATGATCACCATTATTGTGGTAGCAGTGAGCTGGAATCTTTGTTAGACATCAGTAACTGTAAAAAAACACCCATGCCATAGACTAACTTAGTAACTTAGGGCATGTTTGATTGGATGCTTAGGGCGCCTCAAATTGGGCGCCGAAATTAAACTTTTGAGGCTTGCTTGTACGAAATTCCAGTCAGAGGCTTTGGCTTTGCCACTTTGAATCGTACTGCAAGTGTTAGCAGCGATGCGAATTCGGTTAACCGGCTCAAAACTCCAGTTTATATATAGAGCAAGATTGACTATCTGAAAGTCTCAATAATACCCGATTAATGGTCGGTGCTTGAAGCTTAATTCATCGGGTCGAAGCCAGCGCAGCTGTTGCAGTTTCGGATAAGTCAAGCCTCGTGTATAAAATATCTGCGCCCAATCGAACGTACCCAGGATTGGCTTAGAACAACTTTGACGAGCCTTACTACTTTGAGACGCTGTTAAAATTTCAAGGCAAGAAGAGAACGCTGTTTTCATGCGGAAAATATTATAATCTTACTATCGCTGGCACCGAAAAAACGAACAAACTATGTGTGCCCGATCAAGAAATCAATGATCTGACGCTTACGAGTGACATTGAATAATTCTAAACGCGTTAAAAGTTTGATTCAGCATTGCCACGTATGATGCTTTAGCAAGGGTTAGACAAAAAATTGCGTAAAAGGTTTGCGAGTCCAGCATACATATAAGGCACAGCTCACGGCGAACTTATCTCAACCGCGAGGAAAACCCGACAAGAAAGAGTAAATGTTGTCGGAACTAGAGAAATTATTTGAAGGGTAAAAAGAGTGATGGGCTAGGGAGAAAAAGCAGATCATGTTGGCTCATTGCAGCAGCAGATGCTGTGCCTTCACTCTCAGCTGTACACCGGCATGGAGAGGTATACATAGATAACCCAAAGTACCTTAATTAAAACTTCGAATTTGTTCCTAGAAACAGAAGTGTGGAGGGACAAGGGATGCATAAATGGACTACCCACGAACATGATATGAATATGGGGAAGTTTAGCAACATATCAGGAGAAGTGAGCCAGAGATAAAAATACTACTTTGAGAGTGCAGCTTATGGAGTTATGAATTTGCCACGATGGACTGTCTGCAGCACTAAAAAGAGTGAAGCAAGGATTACTTAGTTGTGTTTCGTTGTAATAAGGCAGCCGGAGTGTAAAGTCGTTTAGTGTTGCATTAATGAGTAAAACCGAAAAACATTTGCACACCTGGGGATAAAATCAGCGATAGCAAGGACTTTTTCTGCATGGTGACATTAAATTTTGAAATGTAAAACGCGAGTTTATCGCCATGAAGTGAAGTTATCTGAAATTGTATGCGGTAATGCAGAGCTGTTATAGTCAGCGGGTCAGGGAATTGTTTCTATCTTCAAAGCCCAGCACATATGCTCGACGAAATGGAGCAACTTCTTGAAGCTCTCTCTGAAAAGGATATTGGTATGGATGGGTTTTGGAGAAAATCAACAAATCCGCTATTACGATCTCTACACAATAAATCTTGTAAATCTGCTTGTAACACATCAGAAAGAGTACACCTTCTTTGAACCTAACCTATAAATATTATTACCTCCGTCAATGAGGCTATATTTTAGTCGTGTTTGTCTGTCTCTTTGTTTTTGTTTCTCTATTCGTTTGTGTGTCTATCACCAAGATAACTCAAAAAGTTATTAAGGGATCGTTACGAAATTTGCAGGGATTGTTAGGCACATTTACAATAACAGATGAAAAATTTTTTGTGGAATTCCGTTTATCTGTTTGTTTGTATGCCTATTTTTCTTAGTGCCATAACACAAAAATTTATGAACGGATTTTCCTAAAATTTACATGATTAGTTAGGTTCATTACAAAGAATAAATGACCAAACTTTTGTGATGATCTGTTCGTTTGTTTGTTCGTTCGTTTGTGTGTCGCTGTGTTCGATTTTATGCTTGTTAGCACAGTAACTCAAAAAGTTCTCAATGGATCTTTATGAAACTTACAGGAGTTGTTGGTAATGTAAGAAGACACAGATAATTAAATTTTGGTGCAGATCGGTTGGGCTATTTGTGCGTTTGACTTATGTTTGCTGTAATGATTGTTAGCAGCATAAGTCAAAAAGTTATGAACGGATCTTCAAGAAATTGCAGACGCTGTTAGTACTGCGAAAAGGCCTAAGCGATTAGATCTTGGTGTTGGTACAAAGAAAATCATAGTTTCAGAGCCGATTGGAATTTTTCGTTACAGTTGACTTGCTTAGCGGAGATTTACGCTCTCAGCGTGCTCTAGTTATCTATATATTAATATGCTAGTATCTCCTACGTGCCTTTGTGTCACGTTGTTCAATAATAGATAGGAAGAAATTAGAAATTTGTCTTCTTATGTGAATCATTTCACCCGCATCATATCTACCTACCGCTTTTCATTTTTCCACGACATTCTAAATTCGCTTTGCTGGCAGCGGATGACATTTCTAATAGGGCCAGTAGCGTAACCAGGATACACCGCGGTTAACAGAACGGGTAATGTTGGGCATCTCTGCTCTGAGATTGTTTTGAAGCGAATGTGCTGCTCGGAGAGCAATCGCCACTGCAGTGCGATGTTTGAGCAAATAATATGACATTTTGAGAACAGATTACCCTGTTGCGAGTGAAGAAATTGACCGAATTTGTTTTCTTTCATCATATAACTAGCGCATTACACAAAGCAGAAAAGTGATAAGTGACTGATCAGTATCCACGGGTTCCGAAATAGTGAAAAAATCGAAAACGCCGACAAGAAATTGAAACGCGTAACCTTATGGAGTCTAAATTATCTGTAAGCTGTGGGAAACAGAGCTTAGAAAAGGTGTGCAAATGAAAAAGAGAACATTGCAAAATATACCTTCATATTTCTATGTTTTTATCAAGACACAAGTATGCATTCTCTGCTGACAGAACAAATGCGTGATTCAGTGGTGAAATCGATGTACTAGGAAAGGTTAGTCGAAATGCAAGGTAGACGGACTGCTTAACGGCTGACTGGGGTAAGCGGCGGACGTTAGTTCAGACGGGGTGGGTTAAGATAGAAGAGCTACCTACCACAGGTTAAATAAGGTCAGTGAAAACATTCGCTAACCGTTGAATTTACACGACTGTAGTTATTAATTACTAGAGTGCCCGAGCTGTCAAAAAATGACAGCGAAGAATTCGAGACGACTCGTCTACATTTAATAAGCCTATGTCTCGAATATGATTCTGAAACATACGCTGTAACCGCCGACTCAGATTGTAATAAGAGATAAGGGCTCAGTCTTTCAATTGATGTAAGAAGCACAATCGTCTCTCACCATAGGACACATGAGGAAAAAAGCTTACATTAGCAAGCAGCAAAGCCTCAGTGAATTTAAATAAATTACCTGCCACGTATCCATGATAACGAACAAGCCTTCAGAACATCAAAGATTTTGTGTTGAAGTGAAATCTGCTCCGTCAAAAGGAAGAAAGGAAGCTGAAAAAAAATATTGTCTACTGCCCGTGAAAAATCATAGCTTCGTCCACCCTTCGTTGATTAGCTTCTGAATTTGTACGTGGTTAACTGGGAAGAAACATATAGTTCGATGTACGGAGAAAGTTATATAAATAAAAGTGCATGGCCGCTCTAAGAGAAGCTGTAATATCACTATTTTTCGATTCCAAGAAAATAACTTAGTGTTTCAAACAAGAAGTGCATCGAGGTAAAGAAATAAAGATCCCACTTTCGCCATCTTCTACAACCTGGTCATCGATCTCCATGGAAGCGCAACCTAATTACAAAATCTGCAAGCTGGTCAATTTTTCGCATATCTCTTTTGTTGAGAGGGGGATTCGAAACATACAAATATATAAAAAAATAAACACACAACTGTGCTTATTATACTGTTTGATTATTAAACCTACAATGAAGCCCATACTGAACGTTAGCAATCCCAGGACGCTCAGAGAGCTGCTTCAAAAAATGGCCCAACAATTTTTACGGCTGACTTGAACACCTGACTTGAATGAACATGGATCTTGGCAATGAATTCCATGCCCATACTGGATAGGGTATCAAACAGCGACCGAACTGACGAGTGTAGCACCTTTCAGTCTCCGTCGTAAAAGGATGAGCTCCAGGGCAGCTTGAGTGTTGCTCCCAAAGACCTTGAGGACAGGAAAGAGGAATGCAACCAATGGTCCACTTGGTTGAATAACGTATAAAACCTACCGAGTCTGTTACTGGCTTCTGGTTTTATGCCGTACGAGTGAGAAAAAAACCCACGTTTAACTGAGTATGTCAAGAAAATCTAGAGCAGTCCAGCTTTTTACCTCCCGAGAACTAGAGTCGACTGGGTTAAAGGAGAGAAACCTCATACCTTAAGACGCTAATTTATTTGATACAAATGTCTTGCTTTGGACTAAATCCAATATCTTTCAGTTTTCTCGATGTTAGAATTGGATTAAGAAGCTTCATTTGCCTTTGCAAGCACCTCAATGAATGCGAACTGTACATATGTTTCAATACAGGTAATCTTCTCTGATAAGTCCACACCTTAATCCTCGTATACATTTGAGTACTTTGAATGACGAAATCAATAACCAATTCATAACAGACTCCCCAAAGAATACGGCTCAACTTTTTATGATTTTATTGTATTTGAAGAAGAGCCAAAACAGTTCTTTATGCCCACACTAGCTGAATATCAAATTCATAGGAAGGTTTTCATTACCTAAAATTAGAGAGACCCGTGAAAATTCCATGGTTGATTAATGTTTTCAGTTACCTTAGTTTGACTAGACCCAACGCTTCTAACTATCCCCCCCCCCTCTAAACTATAATATCCGCCGCTTAACTCTGTCTACCGTTACGCAGTCCGTCTGCCTTACCGCTCGTCTAACCTCTCTAGTATTTTGATTGCAAATGTGATTCTCGCATTTGTTCTACCAGCAAAGAATTCACACTTCTGTTCTTATAAATCTATTTTGCACTCCTTTTCCAAGCTCTCTTTCCACAGTTTACAGATGAATGAGTCCTTCCTAATCTTGCACGTTACACAATTTTTTTTTTTTTTGCAAAATTAGGGGACCCATTGATATTATCACTAGCCCATCTTTTTGTGCTTTGTTTAATTCGACAGCTCTACAACAATAGACTCTGCTGATTTCATCACTCAGAGCAGCGTAACCCTCTTTAACCAAGATGTCACTGTATATCCTTAGACATCGCAAAGTCACTTCAAAGATATCTTGGAGTCGAGATGTCCAACACTAGCCACTCTGTTCTCCAGTACCGTATGACAGCAATGCATCTGGCCCTATAAGAATGCCATCCGCCACCAGTAAAGTGAAGATAATACAGCGTGAAAAGAAAGAAAGAAAAGCGGTAGCCATGCTGCGGTTGAGTTGATCTTAATGTTTTTGCTTCGAAACTGACTGAATTTTTTTTTAAGCGAAGAGAAGACAGCTATGGTTGAACTTCTTTCCAGTAACAATCAGAGAGTCTTGCAAGTTGAATTTCCCCCTACCTAATACTGAAACTCGCAACGTGCATACACATGGAAGGACATATGGAGACTCTAGCAGAATAATAATATATGTAGATATAATAAAAATTATAACTAGCTGGTCCTGCAAAAAAAATCACGGTTTAATAACTTTATTTTAAGTGTTTGCAAAATTCCTGGTACCGGTATGATTGTTACTGGATTTTAATGTAGTTAGTTGCACATCTAATTTTATCGTGTTTATTAGTGCAAATCGGTAGTTGCCTCCCAGTAGGTAGTTGTCCTCCTAGAAGTAGCTAAAACTTCCCAGGGGTAGTTGTTCTCCAAGGGGTAGTTGTTTTCCCAGTGGGTAGTAGTTCTTCCAAGGGGTAGTTAACCTCCTATGGGGATAGTTGTCCTCCTATTTAGTTATCTGTCCTCTACGGGATCCGTGGATATTCTACGGTTAGTAAATGTTTTCACTTACTGTAGTTTAACCTGAGGTAGTGCTTCTAACTTAACCTAACCCGTCTGAACTGACGTCCGTCACTTACTCCTGTCTTTCGTTACACAGTTTGTCTACCTTACATCTCGCCTAACCTTTCGTAGTATTTTTAATTCACCACTAAAATTATTCACGAATTTATTCTGACAACAAAGAATTCACACTAGTGTCTTGATAAAGACAGTAACATGACAGTACTTCTTGCATTGTTCCCCAATGTATTTGAACACTATTTCCAAGCTGTTTCCCACAATTTAAAATTAATTTAGCCCTTTCTTATCTTACGCTTTTCAATTTTTGTCGGCGTATTTGATTTTTCTCACTATTTCGGGACCTGGGGATACTGATCAACAGCCCATCATTTTTCTGCTTTGCTCAATGCCATAGCTTGGTAATAAAAGAAGGCAGATTCGGTCAATTTCTTCACTTGCAGCAGGGTATTCTTCTGTTCTTAAGCTGTCACTGTATTTGCTCAGACATCGCACTGTTCTGGTGGAATACCCACTGTAACGGCAAACAATGATACAGATTCTAACGCGCTGACACAGAACAGCTCAGGTGCATAAAAATAATTATTAGAAAAACCTTGCCCTGTTGCATCCGATTGATGATCCCCGCCGTATCATAGATACCAACGTTAGCTTCATAATGCGACCTGCACATTATTTTGGAGATTTGCCGACTTTCTTCCAAGCTATTTGACCCAAGGAGCTTCTATAGAGAAGGAGGAAGCCAGTAGCCTAGCCCGTTGAAGCTCAAGAGTCTCTTATGGCTGTCAGCCAGTTGTCCCATGCACCAATCGCATATCATTAGTCTCTTATGGCTGCAGTCAGTCACTTAAGCACCAATCGCATATCAGCAACTCGGTTCGTCTGCTGCTCCCTCGTGAAACTCAGTGCTCCCCCGTCTTTTCCACCAATGAGCGTCTCAGCCATAAGAGATCTGGTTGA
>LQNS02000211.1:22155918-22168409 GCA_001587735.2 Parhyale hawaiensis
TATGACAATTTTAATTGGCATTTGTTGTATATTTTCCAGATGCATACTAGTAACGGATGTATGTTAAATGAAGACTGGTCTCCAAAAATTCCTTGCTGTCATTTTTGACAGCGGGGGTACTTCATTAAGTTTACAATTTCGTTGTTATGCTACCGCTCTCATACAAGGAAGTTATGAAATAACTTATGATCTAGGCCACCCTCCTACTCCCTAATTATCGTTTGCTAGCATTTAACGTTAAAGAGAAGGTCCGTGAGTCCAATTATTATTGCTGTTAGGCAGTGCAATTAATAACCGTGTGCAGTGTGCGTAGCTCAGATGATAGCAAACAAGAGAACCAGCACCGAGCTATCTCCACATTGTACGTAACCGCTTACAGCTAATTTCTCCTTCACTATCGGTGAGCATGTCCGGTGGTCATTTAAACTTCACAGCCTCAATTGTTCAATGTTCATATGCCACTGGCGTTTCGAATAATTAAGACGGGCCCAGAGCAGCCAAACTATTAGAATGTTTAGTTGCAACTGCGTCGCCTTCATCTCAGGTCGCGGCTCTTATTTCGCAGCTACAAGTGCAGTTGCGTTCAAAACTACGGGACAAAATTCGAAAGCTTTACACAATTTGATTCGTCAGCAGTACAAACATGAAATTCCAACATCAAATACCCCTTATCATTAGTAATGATTTACTAAAATTTCAATGGGAATTGAGGAATAAGAAGTATGTTATGCTCATATGAAATTATTCTAGTTTTAGAAATACCCAAAATTAAGGGACAATAAAAAAAGAGAATTTTGAACATTTCAAGCCTAATAAGTAGAAACACGCTAACACGCTATAATAAATATTTAGTGAACAGACCCTTGTTCTTGATGACAGCTGTACATCTTCTACTGCCACAAAGAATTAAGTTTCTAATAATCCTGCTCAGTTATGTTTGCCCATTTATTCTGCGGTTTCCCCCACAGATATTCAGTGTTGGTAGAAATTCTTGCAATAACCATATTTCTAAAGGCTTAAAAGGATTCTCCATTGGTCTGAGGTCGGGACTTTGGGCTGGCTAAGCCATAATCTCAAAATCGATTTCATGGAAGTAAATCCTTGCTGCTGTATGAGACGGTGCAATATCTGGCATGAAATGTTTTTCTTGATTCCAGGATATTGTATTATAATTACATGTTCTATAAGACGGTTCTTATAGGTATAAATATTCACAAGACCGCCCAAGCGAATAATTGGCCTACTATCTTGGCTTGAGAACATTCCAAAGATCTTAGTGCTTCCGCCGCCTTGTTCACGGTCGTTTTAGTGCAAATGTATTGTATTAAAAAAACTGAGACACTATTTCATATGTATGAAACACATAATCATGTACTTGTTGGCCAACTGTATCGTTTTTCCTTAGTCTTGACGCTAATAAAACGTTTCTTCTAAGGGCTTCGTGTAAATAAGCCAACTTCTTGCACATGTCCTGAAATAATTTATCAGAACACATTTATTCATTACGTATCACGCACTGCTTTTTTTCTCCCCGTTGAAGTAATGAAACGGTCCTTCACTGCCATGCGCTGCATGATGCAATCTTCTCTTCTCGTAGTACCTAGTTGTAGTTCGGGGCCTGCCGGCTTTATATGGAGTCACTATGCGTTCCGTACCATTATAGCACATACTATCCTTCCAATTAAGTACACTAATAGTCTCTGAAATCTCTCTATTGGTAAAATTTTTGTTTTACAATTTGATAGCAGCTTTTCTTTGAGAATGATCAAGCTGCTGGCGTTAGTTTAGCAATGATGCTATGGTTGCAGTATTCACAAATGCCATTAAATATTTTTTATTCACCGGCACTTCGATAAACTTGGGCATGGACCACTCGATCCCTTGACTGTCCACTGAAATTTGAAATGAGGCTCATTGTAAATAGATTGAACTTTGATAAAAGCTTTTCCAGGCGACAGAACGGCCTCAAACAAAAAGTAAATGGTTCTCGGTGATGCAAGAAATCTGTTTATCAGTAAGAAACACAAATTCGTACCTATATACCAACTGTGGACGACGATAATTTAAGCTTGGGACAGCAAAATGGCCGAAAGTTGGCTAACATAAATTCTGCTTACATTGTGAAAAACTCGTAATTTAAACGGAGGAATTTTCATAAATGCCACCTGGAAAGCCCTGCATTTTGGTTTACTGGAGAAATCCCGTATTTTCTCCTTGGTCATTGACTATGGTTACCGGGTTATACCAGATGGCAGTTCCCTATAAACTGCCACTTCATTCGATGTAGTAAGTTATTACTAATAATAGGGGCTACTTATTGTTAAACTTTCATGGCTATACTATTGACAAATCAAATCATTTAAAGTTTCCAATGTTCGTTCCTTAGTTTCAGGAGCAACTGTAACTAACTACAATTTGCTCATTTGCATTTATGATGAATCCATTAGGAATTTTCCAAACATCTAAAGTCTTCGAAACTCTGTTGGATTATGCTCATACGAAAGTGGTAAATCTCCTGCGATAACATAGTTGTTGCATGCAGCAAATTTTCTCTCAGTAGAGTTGGTACGTTCTAGGTCGTTTCGGTTGCTTGGTGTCCAAGAAGGTGAACAGTGTTTTATGTATAGGCAGAGAGGCAGAACTAGTTTTCAGAATGTGAGCAATACATAACGCAACGTGGCAGATGAGCTCTTCACCTAGAATTTTGATCCAAGAATAAAGGATTTTATCTCGCATTGTAGAGATTCATATTTTGTTTTGTTGAAGGTGATGTTGTATGGCGACAACCAAAAGATAGTGGCTAAATCTAATTGGACATAGTGTATATATCTGCCACTGAAAAACTGTGAGTGGATGACTGAGGAAATTATTCAATTTGATAGAGAAAGCAGACCCCACCAAATCTGCGACGATTCGCCACATCACAAGGCACAACACCATCTAGCCGGAACGCACATCGATGAACCACTCTGTCAAGCAAACTTAGATGACAATCGGCAGCAGAACCCCAGACTAAGGAGCATTATTTCAGAAGGGTGACGCCATAGCAGTTATTAAAGCGGCGACGTGTCAATTCCACTAAACCAAACCCAAACACCCTCCAAGCACGTCGCTCTCTGCAATTTTTGTGAGGCAACCAAACGGATGGGGGCCTCAAACGTTAACTTTAGATCAAAATGTACACCCAAGATTACCAGGTCTTTTACCACAGGAAGTGACACACCATCCAGTATAAGTGTGGGAAAAACAGGTCTTACTGTACGTGACCTAGACAGTAGAATACTTTTACTCTTACTTGCATTTAATTTCATCCCCCACCTAGAACACCAGGAATCAATCACCTCCAAATCACGCAAAATGAATTTCCTCGTACATTGGCTCCAAGCAAAGAATGGGCGAAAGGCAGGTTTGTCAGACGTGCGAGTTAAGGAGAGAATGAATTTTCCTGTGTCTTTCGACATTAAAATAAGATTCCTGGTGTTAGGTTGAGGTTTTGCACATACAGGGCCTCAAGTTAGGTAAGAATAGTTAAAGAGGTAAGCCCGTAACGTACAATAATCGTTATTTCGGCGAAGTCGCCTGAAAATTTAATGGCTCTTACGAGCATCCAACAAGACCTTTTTATAGGCACCCGAAGATGAATTAATAATGCAACTTCAGTGCAAAGATTAATATGGAAAAATTAAAGATGATCAACTCGAGGGCAGTAGTGCGTTTCACGTGAAGACAAGATGAAAAAGGACTGCCACGAGAAATCTTGCGGGTGACGAGGTCGGCATCTCCCGGACTGTCCCTAGTGAGGCTTCACATCTATTTGTAAAAATTTGGGCGTCCCATTGGAGGCTAGAATTTTACACCTCCAACCTATTACTAGGATTCTCGTAAACAGCCAACGATGTTACATCATAAGCGTCATCAACAATTAAATTATGAACAAGTTCAAACAAGTCCGCTGTATACAGGGTGTCTCAAAAAGAGCTTACCCAAATTAAAAGGGCTAACATGGCCAAACTATGCAATCCTCATCCCATTATCAAGATATCAGTTAGAAGCAAAGATTACGAGCTTTAAAATTACACCAAGATTATTTGTCCAGATTCCAGACCCTTGCAAGATTGAGTACTATAACTCAGAAGTTGGGGTGCAAAAATGTTGAAGGTTTACTTCGAATGTAAAAAAAGCAATGGAAAACGTTTAAAATATTACGTTTTTATTCCTTTATCCCACCTTCAACATCATGATATAGAAAGCATGATATAAACGTACTAAAGAAACATGTTTTATCACATAACCAAGGCTGTTAATCTCCAACATCCTCTAAGCGGCAACCGATTTGCCATGACCACTTCCTCTATCCAAACAAAGTCCACATCACCCTCGCATTTCAGCAACTCCTTTCCTAATGACGTCGGGATTAATCGATCTCGCAATTCGTCCAGGTTTTGTGGGGGTGGTGTACACTCGGTTTTTAAGATAACCCAAGAAGCAATAATCGCAGGGGTGAGGTCATGTGACTTAGGGGATGATCCACAGCTACCACGCATTTACTGAAAAGTTCCTTCAGGAGATTTCAGACATCGATTAGACGGTAAGTTGGGGCCTCGTCTTATGCCTACATAGCGGAACAGTCCATTTCGCGGGTGTTGCAAATGCTTCTCCATCTTGGGAACAACCTCCTGCTGGATCATCGGTAGATATGCCTCGAAAAAAAAAGTTCAATGAGTACTCCGGAGTCACAGATTCTAATCCAAATTGTCATTTTTTCCCTGCTCTGATTGGAGTTAATTTCCGGCGGGCATACTACAAGACGTTGCCGGTGTTCACATTCCCACTCATGGCAAAGCCCGCTTTATCACCAATAAACAAATTACATAAGAATCGAGGGTTTCTACCACATCGCCCCAGAAGCCACTCCGCGAAGTGTTGACGGCTTGGCTTTGAAAATACAGAAGCAGAAGTTCGTGTCGAACGCACATGCGATAAGGATCAAAAGGCAAATCCAGACGATTGATTCGGCTGAAAGTGGCTGGACATAAACCTAACGCTATTCCATCTTGCACTCGTCTCTCCTGGATGTTCGGCCAGCTGCTGCCTCACTGCTTCAATGTTTGCTACATATCTCGCTGTTCTTGCCGTCCTGAGTGACCTTTGTTCATGTTTAGGCTGGTTCCATGGCTTTAAATACTTTTTAACATTAGCCCACATTGTCATCTGTGAAGGTGACTGTCGATCACTGAATGTTTTTTGAAAAGCATCCTGTGTGGTTTTGAAATTCCCTGTTTTGTGGAATATCATCACCACAAAAACTCGCTGTTTAGTTGCTGTCAAAGCTTCTTTTACACGTAACTTTATTGAACTGGATTCGTAACGTAGATGCGTATAATTTCTCTGAAATAAACGACATTGAAAGTGACACTCGGGACGAGACTCAATAAGTGTGCCTGAACCAGTACAGTTACGACAGCTTGAATTAATGCACCTGCTATTCACTTGAGCTATAGGATAAAACAGGCTTGCATGGTGTCATTGGAATGCTCCTGTCCTAAATGTTACTGACCTCTTCCTCAATTTTTTATATTCAAGTATGTTTAGCTGCAGTAACCCCTTGAACTTGGGAATACTTTTTTCAAAACACCCGGTATTCGATGAACAAAAAAGGGCCCATAATACTACCCTGTAGTACGCCAGATACCACATCCAAAAACTCACTACTCTTTCCATCAACATCTACAGACCGGCGTCTACAAGACAAAAACTGACAAATAAAAGCAAAAATTGAATCACCAACACTCATCAATATTAGCTTATGAAGTAACTCAAATTGATTCACGCGGTCATCGGCAGCACTGAAGCCAAGCTAGACCAACCAAGCCTCATGACCCCTATCAAGTGCCAACTGCAGCACATGAGAAGTGTGAAGCGGAGATTATTACAAATTCCCAAGCCCTTACGAAAAACATATTATGTTGGAGGAAGGACACCCTGCTTTTCAAGAAAGTAAGCGAACCTCGATGCAGCCAACCTTTCGTTATCTTTAGACAAAACAAGTGTGATCGAGATGGGTCTACAGTCTGAGGTCCGAGATGAAATACAGCCCCTCGGAACAGGCGTCACATGAGTGACACGCCAGTATTCCGGGAAGGAGCCTAGCCGTAACAGTCGATGGAACACAGGAGCGAGCGGGGCTTCATGCTCAGCAGCCACTCTCCGAAGAAAGAGAGGAAACATACCCGATGGACCAGTGGCACCATAATGGTCCAAATCAAGAAGAAGGCGATGCATTTCAGAGGATCTGAATGCAAAACCGGAGAACCTCGGCTAAGGGTCACATGCTGAAGGAATGCGCACCCAGTTCCGGCTCTGCTTCCCATCGACGTAGTGTAACAAACGGTCCACCTCGGCAGCAGGGTCAACAACGATGTCACTACCAGCATCACTTAAAGGGGGGACAGAAGAGCTCGCACCAAGCACAACGCTCTTCAAGGTGAACCACCACTTATGTGCGCTAACGGAAGAAGCTAACAACTCCCTAGAACTCGAATTATGCTCCCCCTCAGCTTCCTCATAAGTATCCCCAGCCCGACGCTGCAATTCCCTGAAACGCTGAAAGTCAACAGCAGACCGGCTAGTACACCAACGGGTACATGCCTCCCGCTTCAACTGGTGCGCCCTCCTACAGGCATCATCAAACCAGGGTTCATTTCAAGCACTGTACATTAAGGGACTTCCTCAGATATCTAAGTGACACTGACATAATGGCATAATAGCAATAGCTCAAACAGGGCCGGAGCGTAAATCCCTGCTGCTCTCTGGTAATGGGCCAGTTGGGCAATCTACTGCCAGCTATCAAATCTATTCTAAACACAACGATTTAGTTAAGGTCACATGCATATTCGAACAAAAAATAGAATCGTGACAGCTTTTATGTGATCAGAATATTTGAATTAATTTATAGGATAGATATTTTTCGCATGATGTCTGCATAACCCTCCGTATGAAAAAATATCCGTGAAGTGTTTATCGATATGTTTTATCCCGTTAGCTGTTCTACATGGTGTAACACTAACGCATCTGTTTCCCATGAAGAATCCCTTTCATTGAAAACTGCCGTTTATCTTGAAAATGTATCTTTATCTTCAGAGAACTAAGTAGATTTTCAATAGGGTTTATGTTGGGTGATAATGCAGGCAACTTCGTCAAACGGTACGTAGAGACTGCTAACAGCTGTAGGCATTCAAGATATTTAACACAACAACACAGGCATCTTGATTCTTCGACGAACATTTCAAAGTCTGACCAACTTTACTCATTGTTAAGCCAATCAAACAGAAACATAATTTCGTTTCACTCCCCTAGTTTTGCCGTCACAAATAACGAGGACGATTTCCTCAATTTGCAACCCATTCTCATTATTCTACCCATCTGATCTGTATAGGACGGCGAGTCAGGTGCTAGTACAGTAGACTGTTAAATATCAATATTCATTAAGTCAACTGCCAGTGGGACGGACTCTATCTTATTTTGTATAACCTCCAAACGAGGCGTCGTGGCATGTTTTACACTTGTACCTACCTGCTCCAGGAGGCGATAACTAAAGTAATAAGATTAGATTAGATAGGCGGCAGTAGACGAACCAACAGGCCCATTCTCAAAGAGACATCGGGACTTACAGCCCGGCCCTCTATGAGCTATTGCCATTATGTCAGTAGGATATAGAGAACTGGGGAAACTAGAGCAAAAAAAAATGGAAGACGAAAGAGAAAGAAAAAAAAAGAAAACAAAAAAAAAAAGAAGGGAGAAGAATCTCAGCCAAAGAGGCGATCTTGAATGCACGCAAGCGCAATCAATAGCCGCTGATAAGCGGAGTTTAAAGATGTCAAACTGTGTAGTTGGAGCGAAAGAGAGAAGAAAAGGGATTAAGGTAGCCTCGGAAGCTTTGGCAGTTAAGAGTGTGCGACTCCTGGAGGAGAAATTCTTAGCTGTGTGGGATGTCTCTCCCAATATATGTCAAGACCATTTTTAAACGCGTTGACTGACTCCGCACCAAAAACGTCGGAGGGTGTCTATTCAAAATGTTGACAATGAAATAGGGAAAGAACTGCTGACTCAAGGTTGTTCTTCGAGCTTTATGCTTGAGCTGCTGACCGTTGTTTCGCAAGCGATCATTAAGGTCTCTTCCAAAGAGTCCTGTTGTAGGTACATCGTTGAAGCCATTCAAGTACTTGAATGTTTCTATTAGTTGGCCCCTGAGTCGTCTTTGCTCGACAGAGCTCAGACCCAGTTCTTTTAGGCGACGTTCATACGACTTGTTTCTCAGCTGAGGTATCAGTTTCGTTGCTCTGCTTTGGACTCTTTCCATGTTATCGATATCTTTACAGAGATGTGGCGACCAGAATTGAACAGCAAATTCTCAGCGTGGCCGCACTAATGCCTTGTACAAGGGAATGATGATGTCCATGGACTTGTATTCAAAATTTCTGGTGGTGAATCCCAGTACTCTGCTTGCCATTTTCACACTCTTGTCAACTTGTTGACTGTGTTGTAGTTTCTTTGTAATAGTGATTCCCACGTTATTGGGTGACAGGAGCCAATTCCGTCCAGTTCATTTTCAATGGAGTTGAAGCATTCACCAGCCCTATGTGCATTACTGAGCACTTGTCGACATTAAAGCTCATCTGCCAAGTTGTGCTCCATTCCAGAAGTTGGTCAAGGTCTTGTTGGAGCTCGGCTCTTTTCGTTGCAGGATGACATAGTTTTGTATCATCCGCAAATTTACTGATTTTACTACGGATGTTAAGATCCAGATCATTAATTTAAATTGAGAACGGAAGTGGGCCAAGCACGCTACCTTGTGGAACCCTTGATGATACCTGCGTTCGGTCGCTCGTTTCTCCTTCAAGCTTCACTCGCTGCTGCTTACCCGTAAGCCATGCCCCGATCCATCGTAAATAGTCTCCATGAATGCCATGGGCTGCCATTTTTTTCATTAGCCGTTGATGAGGGTGAAGTAAGCTTGACTACATCACGACTGGGAAATCCACACACACGTACACTGGTTCGAGATGACGATATAGGGCAACTGGCCCAAGAGGAGTGTACGGCTGCAACCGACCTCGCATCATCAAGAATGACAGCACCATCGACTGCTGGTTATTATGCAACGACCCGTGACACCTCTTACGCTCATTATTTTTAGGAAAAGTAAGTGCCCGTACACCACCTGTGCATATTTATCAACTCCTAAGTTAGCGCTAAAAGCACCGTAAAGCTGCATTGCCTGGATTGGCACTCGCAGCTGCAACGTCCAGTGTAATGAGTTCAGCACACTAGGCTGCTGCTACTACCGTGTCCAATTTCGAAATAGTCTATCATCCCCACCACAATGTCTAAAACAAAAAAAAAAGAAAAAAAAACTTTTCGACTAGTAAAACATTAGTTCTTCACATTATATGCGTTATACGCCCCATAGTAATACATCTGCGAGCTTTTGGCCTTGCAACAGATGACGACACGATTTTTTCACAGTTCGAGTATTTCTCTCCTGGATCTCCCATACTTCCAGTATCGTTTTTCTTATGCCTAACTCCAGGACAATGGTGGCCTTATCATTTAATGGAAACACATAGATAATAATACTTTCATTCGGCACGGGGCTAAAATTTGTATACATTCAATTTATTCTTGTCCAATTCATTTTACTAGAGTATACGCAGCCTGATGTTGCCGTCATTCAGCAGATAAATACTTTACTTCGAACAAATAATTACACTTTCAGTCATTACAGAACACAAAAACGTACTAAATACAGTAAATACAGTCAATTTGGCACATAGAGATGGAACTGAATTGTTCTTGTAAATTTATTTTGCATTCTATTATATTTATCACCCGCGCTTGAAGCGAAGAACGGTAATAGTGCTTCCGTTGAAGATTTAAGTATATATATATATATATTTGTTTGTACAGTTGCCGGTCTGTCCACCCTAAGGAGAGAGAAGGATTTGAGCAATGTTCATAATTTTTTGCATATACTCAGGTGGGTTGACCTAGGTGCGAAAAATGCTAAAAAACGAGAGTTACCAGGCAATATAAAATCACGGCCTTGAATTTGTTGCTCCTAACTCAGCGCTTTCAGCTCTTCCCGCTCCCCACCTCGGGTGATGCTATTACGCCATGGGGCGTTCTAGTTGTTAAATACAGTTGTCGCTCTTTCGTCATTGTATATGTTTTTCCAAAGCAGGTTGACGATCATCTGATGACCATCGCACGTCGGCAACATCTCTACTTGCAAAAATGCAAAAAATTTCAATCAACGACGGATTTAAATTCTTACTTCAATTACAAGTTTGTGGTGGATCATCGCATCTCGTACTGTACAATATGGAAGGTAAACGTTCTCAACATTTCTGGTGAAAATCTTTACTTTAGATATTGCCTTTGTAAAAAACACTCCAACGATTAGTTGGAGAATTATAAATATAAATCTTACTATAATCAATATTATTACTTACACTAAAGAGGTTACGATTTTGCTGGAGTTTCTCTGTAACCATAATAATGAAAAATTTATGGCCAAAGCCTTATATTAAACTTAAAGGGAATATTTGGTATGTTAGGAGAAACAGATGATTAACTTTTGGTGCAGGGCAGTCTTACCTTTTATTACTTGTTTGTGGATCTTTTTTAGCAACATGTGTCACACAGTATGAAGGGATCTTTATGAAATTTACCGGAATCGCTGGATATGTTACGAGAAGTAACTGACTAAATTTTTGTAGTGCTCGGTCCGTACGTTTTGTTCCTGTTGTTATCTCTATCTTCGTTTTATATGTGTGTCAGTAACATAACCTAGAAAGTTATGAACGAATCTCGAGGATATTTGCAAGAATCGTTAGAAATGTTAAAAGGTGTAAAACATACAAATGGCAGACTTCTATAGCGATGATCCGTTGGCTCTTTTGTGCGTTTGTCCAAGTGTTTGTTAGAATATAACTGAAAAGTGGCTGATGGATTTTAGGAAAATTACGGGAACTATTATTGTTATCAGAAGACACGATGACCAAATTTTCATGATGATAAAAAGGAAATCTTGGTTTCAGGTCCAATTGAATAGCTATTTCATGAGCAGTACCTTGTTTGGCTGAGGTATGCGCTCTGATAGTTCTCCTCTTACTATTACTTTAATAATTGAAATTATTATCATAAAAACTGTGCATCCGAGCTTCCACGTACGGACAGGCAATGAAGCGAAATTGAAGAATATCCAATACCAGGCATCCCAAAAACGCTGCTAAAACAATCAATAAGCTGCTAACAGCTGACTTGAACGCATGCGGAACCACATGGCTGAGAGCAAATACAGGCCTCAA
This sequence comes from Parhyale hawaiensis, assembly GCA_001587735.2. Taxonomy (NCBI): domain Eukaryota; kingdom Metazoa; phylum Arthropoda; class Malacostraca; order Amphipoda; family Hyalidae; genus Parhyale; species Parhyale hawaiensis. The sequence goes on from LQNS02000211.1 coordinate 22,167,288, forward strand.
ATTATAATAAACAAGAACGGACCAAGATAGAAAACATCGAAATAACTGACGATTCTACACCGAATAGGCGCCGTTTTAAGGAGGTCGGGATTTGCCACGACACTTGTATTTCTCACAAAACCTTGAGGCCATGAATAGCGATACAACCAGTACTTTATTGTTTACCTTATTATAAGTAAAATATAGGAACAGGCCAGCAACACCACGGCGGTGATGTTGAGGGTTGAGATGTTCCTGCCGAGTACCACTGCCACCCGATTTTCTCCCCCTCCCATACATATTACCACCTCCGTCTCCGCCTTGATATCTGTTAATAAGACCACCTACCAATTCCTCTCCACCACCCCTACAACTCTTCTCAATCTTTCCCTGTTGTGCTCCCTTAACCACAGCTTTTGAACATTCCACGTCACTATCCATCTCCCCTCCCCTTCCTCTCCCACTCCTCCCCCTCCCCCCCATCGCGCATTTCGCTGGTCCCACGAAGAGGGACCCCACCTAGCCAGCACGTTGATACAACGTCATTGTTATTATCATCTTCATCATCATTAGATCATTGTCATCACCAAAAAAATTATAAAAATAGATTTTTACAATAACGTCATATGTTTACTACTTACAAAATTCAAACAGCTTTATCTCCGCCAAATATAGCAATGTTAGCAAACTAGTCAAATTGGTTCTAAGCCCAAGATTTGCTCTATGTCATCACCAAAATTTGGTCACTGGTGCCCCCTGACAATAATAACAGTTCCTGAAATCTTGTTGGACATCAGTGACTCTCTGAGTTATGTTCTTACCAACATTAAGAAAAACATACAGACGTATGAAAAAAGCAAACCAGTCATCACGAAAATTTGGTCATTTCTGCCTTTTAAAGTAGAGGTAAAGTCAACTTTGACAGCACCCTCAACTAGGAAACTCACATTGGTTTGTGCTGCGAATATAGGCCTACTGGCCCCAGAGGAGTAAGTGAGGCTGCCCAGGTAGCAATCATATATTATAATAATATTATTTTAATGTTTCAATGTTATATCAGTGTTAGATGTTAGTTTCGTTATGTCATTTCAATGTTATTTTAATATTACCATGTAATATTTCCGTTTTGTGTTATAATATAAC
>LQNS02000211.1:22209441-22231339 GCA_001587735.2 Parhyale hawaiensis
GAGTGCAACACCATCACTGAGCATCACCCTTCGCCCCTCCCACTGTGGCCTGTGACCTGCCACGCCATTGGCTGCCTCGAGACTGTACTTGCTGAAAGGTTCAGGAAAAAAAATTCGCGCCCGGGTCACGTCGGCGCGCCACCCATCTTGTTAGCCGGTCGCGGCTACAGGTGCTGGGCCCTAAGGTGGGCCAGCTGCTCGATGAGGCTGTTCCTAATCGCTGCCTGGTGGTAATGCGGCAGTGGCCGCCTATCCGGGACAGTTATCATGAAGTCGTCCAGCAATCTTTTGAAAGTCACCAAGCTGCCGTCAAAATCCCTCAGCCCTCCCGGAAGGCAATTGAACAGCCTCGGTCCCATGACCGCAAAAGATCGTTCAAATATACTTCTGACACTCAATGAAAATCGTGGACAGGTCGGAGATGGCATGTACTGAAATAATACTACTGCTGTAAGAACTATGAAATGCAAATGAAAATGTTACTTATAAAATTCAAGCTCAGATTATATTTTTGGAACATTGAAACTGTCGAAATAACAGAAGGTGATATTAAAAATATATCCATCGAATTTGTTCATTTATTTATTTGTTTATCTGTTAATTTTCTGTCCAGCTTTAAGAAAATTGATCAGTGAAAATTAGGCCGCGTTGCAGACAATGGAAAAAGCGTACAGTAGTGATAGGGCGAACATTCGCATCCACAACCGTGAAACATCCGTACCTTTTTGACATTCGCATCCGCATCTGCATAAGCGGATGTTACGGTGGTAACATCCGCAATCGCATCCGCAGATGTCAGAGCAGTAAAATAACCAGCAAAGGAGGCGCGGATGCGCAGGTTTATCACTGTACACTGAGCTCATCCATAGTGCTGAAAACTGCAAATTCTCATTTGGATTGAAATGTGTGAAAGCGCTGTCCCTGTCAACAAAGCACCATCTAAGTTTTTCCCCAAGTGTTGTATAAACTGCCGTCGTGAGAGGAGGTGTGTGTGTTTGTGGTGAGGGCGAATATTTTGCATCCACAACCTAGGAACATCCGCACCTTTTTTGACATCTGCATCCGCGGATGTCAAGATGGCAACATCCATAATTGCATCCGCATCCGCGGATGTCAAGATCGCGAAATCCGTAATTGCATCCGCATCCGCGGATATCCAAAAAATGACATCCGACCCATCACTAGTGCACAGCGACCTTATACTTGAATGCATCCACAGCAGCAGCGGACGTTGCGTGCTGCGCGGTTGTCCTGAGGGTCGCGAGAACAATCCCCAAGCCAGGTGACCGATTATTGTGCAAGGCACTCGCTGAATCATCAAATTTGCTTGGTGCGTATAGCTATCGAGGGGGTAGTTACCTTAGGGGGGGGTGGCGGGTAGTTGAACCTTCCGTTTTGGCGGCATAGGCTAGTTCTTAGCGACCCGTCATCGGCTGCAGCTGTACTTACTCTTCTGGGGCCAGTTGGCTTGTGTCTGCCGCACGAACCAGTGCGTGTGGGTATCCCAGTTCAAATTGCAGTCAAGGTTGACTTTACCTTCACCAAAGTTGAAATCAAGGCCCTGAAGATATCTGAAGCTTCCCTTAGTACTCTCATGCACCCCGAGTCTTAGATTGTTCCCATAGATAATTTCGTTACATCAATCATTAGCTTCTAACTTTATTCCATTCGTCAATGAAACAACTTTTGCCAAGTAAAAAAATGGTTCTATCTCTGTTTTATATTCTGGCATATTCATGAAACGAATTTAATATCTTGAGCGATGCTTGACTGGCTGCAAAAAGCAATTAAGTTATCTCCTTCTCAAGGAAAGAAAGGAAGGGTTCACTGCTCAGCAGTTGTTAAGCTGTCAATGCTTATCTCTTTGAACAAGGTCCAGGTGACGCTGCTCTCATCACTTCATTTGTGTACTGTCAGGATGCTGATTTTCTTCTGTTAAGTCGCAGGCTTCGCATCCAGAGGAAAAGCAAGCAACGAATTATCTCCACACTCCACGTAGCCGCTAGTCGCTGGTCTATCTGGCATTCTTTCTAAATAAGAATACATAAATTTTGTTAATTTTATAACACATACATCTGTGACATTTCGAATGTGCCGCAACATTAAATTAAACAGCCTTGTTCCCCGCAGAGCAAATCTATGAGCATATATGGTATACATATTAGATCATTTTGTTTCCACTGCGTTGTCATAATCATAGCTGCTTACCTCACAAATTCTTCAAATTCTTTCCGAATGTCTGGCTACAATACTCTTTTTCACTTTCACAGTGATACGTGACAGAATTTTCAAATCCACTATGGTTGTGGAGCGCTTGAATTTTCGTTGCATTGAATACAACTGGAGACAGCTAAGTCATTCGTCACAGTCGTACTCTCGCGTGCCTCGAATATTAGCAGTGAACGTTCTTTAACGAGCTTCGAGTTGTTCTAGTTTATTCTCGTAATCGTCATCCAACGTGGAGAACTGCACTCTGGTCAAGACAGAATTAATGGCTGAAGGTGAGGATCACCTCTTCCCGAGATGCCTGATGAGAATGTTGGTAACACCCATCCACTCCATTGCCTTCCTACTGCAATAATTCTAGCTACATGTTCTCGCGCTATGATCGCACAAAACTGTTTTTCTTTCAATTGCATGCCCATCACTAGTGATATACATATGATGTAGACTTAAAGAGTGACAAGGTTTTTCATGCGAAAGCAGCTTGAATTTTGTTCCAATAGAAGCCATGTGATTTTTACCGACCATTAGCAGAAACTTTTCAAATCTCGTTGGACGGAGATCACATCTTTCTCAGATCGCACAGGAGTTAATTAATATCCTTGAGTCATCAGCAAACGACGATGGGACTGCATATCTGCATCCGTACCCCAGGTCGTTGATTATGATGAGAAAAAGTACAAGCGTATCACGGAGCTTTGTGGTATTCCACAGATCGAGTACCGGCTGTCTGGAAGAAACTTAGTTCTTGAGATTTACACTTTGAGTTCCATTTGACAAAAATACTTTGAGCCATTGAAGGCTCCACGAATACCTATGTGGCGAAGTTTTAGCTTTATAGAATGCAGTGGTTTACCTTACCTACAACCTTAGCAAAATCCAAGTATACCACGTCCACTGATTTCATCGACATACCCAAGTAGTGAATCTGTAACTGTATCATAACGTTTCAACAGTCATGAAAATTATGTCCGAAACAATGTTGCTTTGATGTGAGTAAATCCTTATACTTTCTAGATGTTCCCTGAACACTCTTCTAACCGTTTTCACATCGTGACTCGTCCTTCTACTAGTCCAGACGATTTGTTAAAGTGTTCACTGTCTGTGCTCCGGCAACTCGAAAATGGGTGGTCTTTTTCTTTTCTAAATGTTCAGCATGAAATACTGGAAAATCTTGCGATTTCACTTTGCTGTCTAATGCTAATTTTTGAGTTTTTCTCCATTCTTTTGCAGGCAATAATCAACTTCTCTGAAAAGTTGCTTCAAAGTATAACGCAATATCTTTGTTTTACTAATGAAAGTAAATCATCAGTTATCGCCACCTGGGCAACCCAACGTCTTAAAACAGCATAACAGTAGTACGGCATTGCTTACTAGTGCTACAGACGCGTTTGTCCACTTCAAACCGGAATTCACCAGTTGACAGGCACACCATGTAACATCCTATACGTAACTGTTAGTTCATCAGCTCATGATAATATAATCACAAATATTGCAATAGCGGCGAGGTTTATGCAACGTATTATTCAGATCTTCATCAGACATCTACGAGTAGATGTCAAGACTGAAAAGCAGTTAACATTTAAGCTGTGTTTGCTGTTATCTTAGATGACGTACACGGTACACGTACACGTACTTTCACTTATATTAGATTGCTGACCAAACACGGACCCAAACAGCATTTTCAAGAAGAAGCATTTCTTTATTTCATCAGTGGGACGAGCCTGTACTTAATCGCCTTCACCTTTATTTAATATTAACCCGTGCCACTGATCTTCCCAAAGCTTCAGCCAGGCTGTCAGTCCAACATGTTAGTTGGTATCTATGATCTTGAGCAATATTTGGGGGGAATAAAGAAAAAATTATTCTGAGCAAGAATATTATGTGGATTTGCTCATTACCTTTCTTTGTCCTAAATAAACTTATAATTGACACAGCCTAGCAAAGCTGTGCTTGTGACTGTATAAAATGAGGAATAATGACCTATGTTTAAACAAAAAAAAGCCAAACAAAGTTCATTAATTTATTATTTCAACTGGATGAATTGCCCAACATTATAGGGGCGCAGCACCTTGTGGTATTCAGTCTTGAGGCTAACATGGTCACCCTCTATTAAAGACATTATTCAAGTTATTACCTCCGCCAATGAGGTTATATTTTCATTGAGTTTATCTGTCTTTTCATCTGTTTGCGTGTCTGTTTGTATCCTTGTCTATTTGTCTATCACCGAGATAACTAAAGAAACTATAGACGGATTTCAACGAAATTTGCAGGGATTGTTAGGTATGTTAGAAAACAGATTATTAACTTTTGGTGAAGATCCGTTCATCTGTTGTTTGTTTGTTTGCCTCATTTTCTTATTGCCAGAACTCAAAAAGTTATGGACTCATTTTTATGAAAATTACATGAGCTGGTAAGTTTATTACGCAAAGTAAATGACCAAATTTCTGTGACGATGTGTTCCTTTGTTTGTCGCTATGTTGGATTCTGTGCTTGTTAGCTCAAAAATTCAAAAACTTATAAAATGATTAAATTTGGTGATGATGATTTTGGTTGGTCCGTTTGTATGTTTGACTAATATTTGTCAAAATTTTTGTTACCAGCATAACTCAAAAAGTTATGAACGGATCTTCATGAAAATTACAGAAACTCTTAATACTGCCAAAAGGCACAAATGATTAGATTTTGGTGTTGATTCAAAGAAACTCATGGTCTCCGCACCAGTTCTGATTTTTGTTACCGTGCTTTGCTTGGTGGAGGTATGCGCCTTCAGAGTGCTCATGTTATTATATTCAGAAGTTTAAGGCTCCTTTTCCACAACATAGGCGATATCACAGAGGAAGAAAGAAGGGGCATATTGTATGACGGTAGACACATGGAACCCATGCACGAGGGGGTTCCCACACGGGATCAACGCGAATGGGAACAGCAAGTCCTGAAAGAAGAGGAACAAAAGATGGAAGAGAGATCAGTAGGAGTATGAGATGGGAAGGAAGTAAAGTGGGCACGAAAGGCAGACGTCTCGAAAGCCTAACTGATGCCCCATAACATAGGATGGGCGAACCTAAACTAACCTATAACCCTATGACCTGTGACCCATCCCATGTCCCCTGAGGGGCATTATTCAAGTAACAGAATATTGCACGGGTAGATGTTGTTAACATTTTTCCTGTCCAAGTATATGAATAATACAAAATTCATAACAAGATTATGATTACTAGAGTAAGGAATGCGGTACGCATCACTTGTTAAATTTATTACGAGTATGTACAATGTTGAAGACCTGCTGAAATTTTAGCCAAGATTGAGTGACTGTCTTTACCTAGATGATTTTCTAGTAAAGAAAGCAAGAATAACAATTATTATCTGAGCGGGAGGCAATGCCCAACATCTCAACATGGGAAGAAAATTGCTGGTCGGCCTCTAGACTTACAATAGGGAACAGCTAGTACGCATACGTCATTATACCCAAACCAGCGTAAGGGGTCCAATGGGCGTCGCTAAGAACGTAAAGCAACTTGGCCAAATCTCACTTAAGAGCGTGGTATAACTTGTCTCAATCGATAAAATTATATATACATTCGAATACTCAAAGTGCATTAGTCAATAGATTAGACTTGGCATTACTGCGTGGAATTCAGTCCCGCCCCTAAAGGACTCCTTACGCTAGTTAGACTTATAGAAACAGGTAGCAAGTAACACAATGTTCCGTGGAGAGAGAAACTAGCTTTCAAATTTAGATAGCCGAAAGGTTTTCCGAATCATTAGCTTTAAAACTTCTTTGAGTGTAACTAATTAAACTTAATAATGTCATAACTATTTATATGTAACAGATACATTTGCAGAACTTCCAAAGTGTCAAAGGAGGTTAAATGAAAAATATTAGAAGATACAACATAAATTTTCGTCAAGGGTGGGTGACTGTCTGTCACGTTTGCCGAGCAGATTTTGGCCCAGTTATTGGGACTTCTCAAAATGTGATAGCGGCATCTTGGTAAGCTGATTAAATTCAGTTGCATTATGTACTGGAGTAAGCAGATCATTTGAAAAATGAGCTCCAGAAATCGACAGTGTTTGTTTATCAGAGCAAATGCTCACTGCAGCAGGAAAAATAAGAACCTAACACTAGCGTGCATCGCTTCTTGCTGCACTTTATTATTGCTGGTTACCTATTCTCCCCTAAAAGTGTTGGAATTTGAGAAATATTTCGACATATATCACACACGCATATCAGCGTGTCGACAATCATCCCAGTGCACACGCGATACGGATATGATATTGAAGAGTATCAGAAAGAGCGCTGTAGCACCAAACCGTAGCAAACCGTCAGAAATTAGTCTTGAGCTCTCTCTAAGTCAGTTCATGAATGAGAAATCAGTGAAGGGACTAGATGATACAATTGCAGTGCATGTTAAATCTCGGAGTAAAAACTACAATAGCACTTCGATGCATCATAAACTTTTCCAATCATCTGAAGAAGTCTGCAATATGCGTTCTTTTAAAGGAAACACACCACAACGAGCAGCAAAACTCAAAATTTGTTTCAAAAGTTTAGTGCACACATTGCAGACTGGCGGAAACGTGCAGGTGAGTTGAGCGTGTGCTGTCAGCATTATCTCTGTCTGTACCAGGCTGTGGTACCTCGCTACACAGGCTTTTTGCCGTAGGAAGACAGTAGGATAAATAACTCTGTTAATAAAATGGCACAGCCTGGTATTATTAATGTTGAGACATCAATATAATTTCAGAGTGCTGCATGCAAATTTATAAATTAAAAGAACGTTGGCATTAATACAAATATTCGTTTCTGATGGCAGTTACGCTAACTGTATAATAATAATTATTATTATGGTAGTAGTTTACTGCACTTGTCGTATCAGATGAGCCCATTATAAGTTGGCATTTTGGCAACAGACGGTTAGGGTGAGGAACCCTGTATATAAAATTATTATGTCTTCAGATTAGGTAGTGAATTTTTGTTTGTGATGGGTCAGCCATTGTCGCATCCTGATGGCTGAATTATTCAATTGACTTTCGTGTATATTTTCTGCGCATAGTACCAAACCAGTCAGATAGTTTTTGCACCTCTTTTGTACAGTGTACACTTTTCCCTTAAAGTGTTTGGTGATCTATAATTAGTAGCAAATACAAAATTAATTTTTTACCTTATAAAATATTCAATAATATAATTATAGCAGTGCATCTAGACCAATGTCCTGAGAGAATTTTTTCAAATGAAATAGTTTGCAATATAACATAAAGAGAATTCACTTGTTGTACGCTGTTCAACGTACAACCGTGTTTTGTTTTCCTCTAGGTATCATATAGAGCTTCAAAGTATAGAACTTCATCGGTCAGCTGCGAGTTATCCGCGGAAGACGCTGAGTTTCTTTACGTTAAAGGAAATGTCAGTTAGTGAAGGAAGATTCTGCACTGCTCCAAAAGTATGCGTCCTAAATTGTGTGGTTCTTTGATCTCAGCAATCGGGTGTCAGCAATATTATCAAACTGCACATTTATTAGGCTGGACCTCAAGAAAACCTGAACAGACAAACGGTTGGGTTAGGATGGAGTTAAAATTGCCTGACAACAAGATGACAGATAGGCTCTATGAAGAGACAAATGCATGAACGATGTAAGTTTCGGTTTCATTCAGGTCGTCAATGAGGCAAAATGACTTACATCGCATTAGGCCGTGAAGTGAGTTTTAACAAAAATTGCTCAGTACCGTTAGTACCGTAGCCTCGATACACGCAGATTAGATTAGATATTATATGTTTCTTCACTGAGCGGACTTATATAAGTGTCTTAAAGCTATTACCATTTTAACTTTTCATACAACCTATTTGATAAACAGGCTTACAAAGGGAATTTGAAAACTCAAAGATTCCCAGGCTGTAGTTAGTATATTAAAAAAATAGCATCAAGCTTACAAGAAAGCAAAGAGCAAATAGTAAAATAGAAATAGAACGAAAACTAAAAAACTATTACATAACGTAGGTGTCTTGCTATGAAATTACAAGATGACTTACAAATGCCAAAACTTACAAATTTTAGTATGATATCGAGATAAAGAGTTAAATCTGAATAATCGAATCTTGACATTTAAGGAGAGGATACAATATACAAAGGAGTATAATAGCAATTCTAGAGTTGAAATAGCACCTTAAATATTGTGTATCTGATTAAATTCCCAACTACCTATACAAAGTGAAGTATGGCTTGAAACAAAGTAAACCACAAATCAGAAGCTAGTCATACGTGACTCTCGTGTTGCATGGTACCGCCAAATGTAATTTAGTTAGAACGCCCTACTTTCAGCTCGTTCCTGCGGTGAACTCGTTTCATAAAAAAAACTAGAATAGAATTCAGAAAAGAATACCACACCAAGTGAAGAGTAAATTATGCAATAATACGTCAACCCAGCAAGGGAGTTAAACCCTACTGCCTGCAAAAAAAGTTAACTAGCCTTTGTGCAAACAGCCAATGAGAGAGTTCGTTGCACTTAACTTGAGCTCTTACCAAAAAGGGGCCTTTGAGCTTCGTCAATGAACTTACTAGTGGTAACTGTGAGATGCAATACAGGTCGGGTACTACAAGAGTGTATCTATCTTAATAAAAACGGACCCAACTCGGCCCGTATTTAAATTTTATCAGATTAACAAAATTGTCGACATAAACAAGCGTACACGTTTCGGGATTAACTGCCCACTTAGAACTAAAAATAAGGATACAAACGTCTAAAACCAGCTAGCTAACATCTTTTTATGCCATCACGAAGCAATATGGCTCGACGAATACCCAAGTAATTTAAAACCCATCCACTGCAAACGCTATGTAGACGACTCCTTCCTTATCTTCAGAGACCCAATATATTCAGACCTATTCCTAGAATATTTAAATAGTAAACATCCTAACATAAAGTTCCCTGCTGAGAACCCATCAAATAATTCTATAGCATTTTTAGACATCCTAGTCACAAATCAAGACTCAACACTTACCACTAGAATCTACTGGAAGCCAACTTTTTCAGGTCTCGGAATTAGCTTCTTCAGTGACTGCTATGATCAATTGAAAATAAATGCAATCAAAACTTTCCTGTTTAGGACATATCATTTATTTTCATCCTACCTAGCATTTTCAAACGAAATAGACTTTCTTCGAAATTTCTTCATGAATAACGGTTATCCACACCATCTTTTAAATTCACCATTATTGCAAACTCTTCCTAGACAAACTATTCGTACCCGGTATCACTAAACCTACTGTTTGTAAATTAGATTTTTTCCATTCTCTTCCATACTACAGCACAACCACCGTCGCTACACTTAACTCTCTGAAAGCTTTCCTCCCCGATGCTTACCCGCATGTAAATTTTAGGTTCTCAAAAACACTTTAACAACAAAATTCTATTTTAAGTTTAAAGACAATCCCCTCACTCCTTTGCTATCCGGTGTTGTTTACAGGTACAATTGCAGAAGTTGCCAGGCTTCGTATGTGGGCAGCACTGGGTAGCATTATAAAACCCGCATTGACCAACATTTAGGTATATCCAGTAGAACAGGTTTACTATTTGCAAAACCAACCCATTCAGCTCCCCGTCTTCTTATAGAACAGAACAACCATCCCATTAGCAGGAAACACTTCTTTATCATCGACTTTTCTAACCCAACAGGACTCAATTTTAGAATTTCTTTACAATCATAAAACTAATCCTAGCCTCAACATAATGACTACAGCTAGCTGTTCCTTTTACTACAGTCCACAACTGACATTTTTTCGCCAACTGTACATTCCTTCTGCCAAGGTTCCCTAACCCCCCTATAGTACAATCATTGGCATTACACTTCCCTACGATTACAGATCTGTCCTCATTTAGTAAATCGAAATAAATTACTTGTTTTAGACGTGTATATCCTTGTTTTTAGTTCTGAAGATGTGAAGTTAAGCCCTAAACGTTAACTTCCTTATGTTGATTTTTTTAGTATTTGTGTATTAGTAATGTTTAACGTGAAAAGAGAGAAAAACAGTATTTTATGCTTGATCGAGTTACAGTATTTTTGCAGTTCGTGGTAACTTTAGCTCTGTAGCAAAGAAAGTTGTTTGGTCACGTTTCTGAAATCCAGCACCGTGAGTTGTTTTCGAAGGGAAGTAAACGGAGAGATCCTTCGTCCTTCAGTAAAATTCCTTTGGGAATTTTTCTCCTTTCCCCTACAATGTTACAGTTGTCAAGACTCACTAATGATCTGAGGAACTGCATCATTAGGAACGACTTTATTCATTTAATAATGCTTCCTTCTAAGTAAGAATGGAACTGCCCGTGCACTGATCAACAAAGTTGCATCCGCCAAGGAAGTTATGTTTTTATTGGAGTTTGTCTGTCTACCTGTTTTCCTGTTTATCACCAAAATAGCTAAAAAAAACAATTACGGATGGCTTTTCACGAAATTTCCAGGAATTATTAGAAATGTTGAAAGGCACAAATGGCCAAATTTTAATAATGATGGGCTCGTTCATTTCTGTATTTGACTTGATCTTGTTCGGTATAATGTTAATTGCAGGAACTATTATATTTGTCAAGAGGCAATAATGACCAAATTTTGATGATGATAAAAAGGAAATTCTGGCTGCAGGATCAATTTGCTTTTTTCATTTACGTTGCCTTGCTTGACAAAGGAATGCGCTCTTAGCGTAATTTTCATGTCACTGCTATTCAAATAGATTACCAAATTCTCTTATATTTGCTAACCTTTGCACTCTGCACACCAGGTTGAAGATCGTCTCCAGACTATCGCACATCGGCAGCTTCTCTACTTGCAAAAGTGCGAGAAACTTGGATCCCCGGCGGCTGTAAATTCCTACTTCAATTACTTGTTTGCGGTGCAGCATCGCGTCTCGTATTGTACTATATGGAAGGTAGCTAAATGTTATTCACAATTTTTAGAAAAAATTAGTATCCCATCATCGATTTTCCAATATTGCAGCAGCTGAAGACAATATACATTCCACCATGACTATTATGGTGCAAATACCATACTCTGTTCTCACTTACATTGAGAAATGTTGATAGAGTATCATCTTCATCACAAAAAATCAGGAAAGTATATTTTTCCATAAAACACGGTACATTTGCTGATAACCAAAAGTAAAAACAGGCTTCCTGACGTCAAGGTCAATAAAAACTCATGGTCGCTTTTTCAATTAATGTATGTGTGTTGGCATTGTGTTAGAATTGATTGAACGCATTACCCAATAGCCTGTAACGAAGTAATTTTTTCAGTCGGGGTCAACAACAATGTACAGTCTATTCTACACCATCACGGGCAACTCCTCACCTCTACTTCCAACTACTCGCTTCCACCTCCAAGTGCCAAAGCTCTTCCCCGTCCCAAAGATCAGAGACTTCACTCGTTTCGTCAACAGCTTCCTCACACTTACCATCGTCCGCCATCCGTTTATGAGGTGAATTTGATGGGATAGTGGAAAACAACCGGATCTGTTTTTACGGATCCAAAAATGTTTGCTTTTTGTGATTAATATTGAACTGATCGCCCTCCCAGGTTATTGTCAACTTCTTTAATGTTGATACAATGTTGATCAGCTGTATAATATAGAAAAGAAAATTGGTTGTTTTTCAAAGACATTAAATTACTTTTAAAAGTTAATAATATAACTTATTACTCATATCAAAGGTTTTTATAATTTTAAATTACCTCTCTCCAACGCTCCACTACCTTGCTCATGCCTTCTTGAAAAAATACCCAAGTTTTAAAGATTAACAGAGCACAGTCTTACTTGGGTGTTGTCCTTCGTATGAAACTGGCTGTGGATTGGAATTTTCATCCATTTTCTTTTGCGTATGTTAGTCTCTGCTGCATCAATAAGTCACTAGAAGCAAAGAACACTGCTGTGGAAATAAAAATTGATTAAAACAGTTGCTCATTATTTTCATTGTATGAGAAATTGCGTGTAGAATATCCCCGGGGCCGCCGCTTGATGTTGCTGTACACCGATGACTAGGGCTGTGGCAATATGCTCTTACAGACAGAGAAGTCAGTGATAACTCCAAAACAACGACAAAAAACCCAAACGCAAAGCTATGACTGTAACACAACCTGCAGAAGCAGTTCACTGTAGGAGCCTATACTTACTGCAATTTGTTGTTTTGGAGTTATCAGCGACTTCTCTGTCTATATAAGCATATTGTCACAACCCTACCGATGACGTCACTACGTACCTCCCATTCCGCTCCACCGATTCTGCCAATTCTTATCTGGTGTACCCGTTGCCGTTCCCTTAGCCTGTCTGCGCCTTTTCAGTTCATTTTTGCTGTGACTGCCCATTTTCAGTGGCGGCAACACAGGTTAATGAACACACTTAGTCATCTATCAAGACCTGTATTTTAGGCTTCAGCAGCTGTCCAGGGCATGGTAGCGAATGCGGCGGGAGTTCTGCAAAGCCCGATGTATAATTATGTTGAAACGTTGTGTTTCAGAGTCGTGTCGTGTTATTGCAACAAAGTCATCAACCATGGCTACAACGAGATTCGTATCCTCAGCAAAGGACCTCTATTGCTCAGAGGAAGAAAAACTCTTGACATCATTCAGGAGTTTCTCTTTCGCTACCAATTACAAAAGCGTTCAAATGGCAAAATCCTTTTCGTTAACAATGGAACCAACAAGGAATTTTTAATTTTGAACACTCCCGGTAAAAGTGAGTTCTTAGCTCGCTATCAACAGCCTCTGGATACCCCCGACCCAGCACCAGGTGTGCCCACCTTCCGTGAGTTTGTCCTCTTCACTGCCGTGGAGCTGCTCAAGTGCGGGGATGATGCCAAGTGCTTGCTTGGGGTCAACCGCCACATTCACCCGCAAGCCACATCGTGTAATGTGTGCAGCAGACCTATTGATTACGTCATGAAGGTGAAGATGTAACTCATTCAACAGTTAATACTTTTTCAATGCATGGATATACTTCTGCAAATGCTGAAATGAGTAATGTAACAAGACAATAAGAATCAAAATTGTCGCAAAAACAGAACGTTTCCTTCCTTCTAACTCATAATCAACACAGTTTTAAAAACTACATTAAAAAGCTCTGTTAACAAACCTTTCAGCACTGAAGCTTTTCGTCAGTACCTCTGACAATATACAAAATTTAATATAAAGAAAACATTTAGAAGTAGCAAACATCAATGTTAAATGATTAAAGAAATGCTAATCAGCCTCTTGCTGTTAATTGTAAATCAGTGTATTTTGTTTTGAGTTTTGTCATGTTTCATTGTTTTGTTCTTGTGTGGTATACTTCACCTGTTCTAAATTCTATTTGTACACTTATGCTGTATATATATGTTTTGCAGAGGTCTTGAAGATGACGAAATCTTAAAACTTTGGCAAGTTTTAGTATTTTATTGTATTTTTCAGCATCATCAAGTATTTTCTACTTATAGATTTTCTTGAAGTAAATTGCCAATATTGAAGATATTTCCAGCTCGGATTGATACTTTAGGATTTTATTTATTTAAGTAGAAAATATTTCTTCCTAGCAAAGAGTATATACATCGGTAACTGGAACCACGCAGCAAGCATTATGGGCACAGTCTGAATGTGTTACAAGTACGAAAATACTTTTCCTTAGACTAATTAAACGTTGCAAAAAATAGACACTAACAATTCTTACGGCTGTCTATTGATGTACCCATTTGCAGCATTGATATGATTGGAATCTGATGCTTTACCCACTCTCTCAGTAGTTTCAGAACATTGCCAACAGTTTCATATATCCCTTGGATATGAATAACCCTAGATGTCCATATTCTGAAACGCTTTATTTTTCAACAGCTGGAAACCCTTCAGGAAGACATGCGGTTCTTGACTACAGCTCTTCGTCTTCCTCTTCCTCCGCAAATAAATGTAAATATTCGCTCAGCGGCTCCAGGAGACCTGCAGAAATTTCGAAGTACAAAAAATGCCTCTAACATTGAAGATCCCCTAATATCTCAAAACATTCCCGTCTATGATCGTTTTCGTATGTTGAGTAAAAACGTATCTCAAACTCAAACAAATGCAGCCGATCGAGCAAAGAAAGCATTTCCAAAGAAAGAATATACAGGCCTATCAGGTCATGATCGTCACCCGAGCGACAGCCGCAGGGCCGCAGAAACTCCCATTTTCAACATTAAAAGGACCTCAAAAAACTTTTCCGGCAAAATGACCCATCTGAACCCCAGTCACTGTGGACCCTACGAGCACTACATGCGTCAGCTCACCAGTCTGGAGATTGACCTCCTCTACACCGCCTACTACAGGGACTTTGAGTTGTTTGGTTATGAGCCATTTGCTTAAGTTGATGACCAATTGTTTGTCGACATCTACATTGAGAGAAATTAGGGAAAATTTTATGGACTTTTATGCATCAAAATTATATGGATCATTGTCCCAAAACCGAGACATGAAATTGTATCACAAGTGTGCTAAATGTATTATGAAACGCTTTAATTAACTCTATTTTAATCATAGCATCAATTATGTATTATCTTGCATGCAGTATACATACCTAATGAGTCTTTCCTTTCGCCTTTAATGGCATTATTTTGAAGATCTAACAGCGAAGAACAAGAGAAGCTAACGCTGTGAGCATTCGAGAGTCGAATTCAGTCGGAGAGGGATGTTTCAGACTTCACACCCTGTTTTCCACACTACTAGTGCCATATCGCCAAAAGTATTGAATAGTTGCAGCACCCTCAAGTCTACGTTTTTAGGTGTACTCACTGCATGCGAGATAATGAATGATTATTGTTTTCATGATAGCTAAAGTTATTTCAAGTGGGGCATGATGATCCCTATCGAGAGCTCTTGGTGCTCTTGCCTTTAAATTGAAGGCGGATGATGCACGAAAGTGCATTAAAATCGGGCAATTTGTGCAACTGCGGTGATGACAATTACAATAGCGACTTGTCTGGTAGCAGGAAACTGTTCTCGCTTCGTTCTTGTAACAAAACTACAAAAATGGTTTTCACTTTCTTTTCGTCAAAATAAGTTTTTCTGACTGCAATGTCTGTTGCGATGACATAGTAAACTGCGCATGAAACACCTATGTGTATCCCAATTTCTCTTAGTACAGGTAGAGGTGTCATCGGTTAGGCGAAACATACAAACAAGTGGGTTGACATCGATCCACAGAATCGAGAACCTGGCGTACGTCGTTGACTTTCTATTGATTGCCCTTGAGACTTCAACGACTAAGTTTTACTTCGTAAAATTGAGTTTTTAGATGTCTCAAGCGTAATCAGGGTTTTGATAATGGCTGCCACGTGATTCAAACACAGAATTACATAAAGGGCGCTGAGTTGAGCCCTGCAAGCTCGACTTGTCCGGAACTTTAAACAAAAGCGTTGGTATGCCTCGTTGATTCGTGTTCTAGATGTTAGAGAGAACCTGATTATCTGATCTGGTGACTATATACCGACTCCGCCGCAATTATAGCAACACAATCTTGAGATAATATTAAAAGTACTATATATCTAAGCCCTGTTATCAGTTTTTATTTCAGTCTGCACCAAATCTTATATAATTCTCATTTCAGAAGTAAGACTGCATCAAAACTAAACACAAACTGTTGATGGGAACACAATCGTATCCGCTTGTAAAAAAGAAAGTAATTTTAACATTATAAAAAGCTGACATTCGTCGTAAAAGTTTGGAATATTGTGAAAAATTTTCAGGAAACTGATAAAACATGCAATCCTACAGGAAAGGAAGAAAGCGGTCCGTTCGAACTCTATATCTCATCAGAGCCAGGCGAAAAAAATGAAGAAGAAATTAGCAATGTCCAACGATAAAATTAGCCACCGACGCAAGAGTTTGTCAGGCTTCAACGTAGCGTCTCCTAAAAGATGATCTCAAGGTATATCCTTACAATAGGCAGAAACGACGCCAACTTACCATAACTCATGGACGGGTGAGATTTGACAAAAACTGGGCTTATACTCAACATCTTGGAAGATAGCATGCTGACCAATTTGGTTTTCACTGATGAACGAAAATTGATGTCTGGTAAACTTTAAATCATCAGAATGACACAGTTTGGGATAAAATACGTCAGTGGAAGGCAGAAGAGTGGTACGACGCCAGAAGTCACTTTGTGTGATGGTCTAGGCTTCATCCAATGCTATTGGGAGGTGCACGAAGAATGGGCTCTGATTCCACAAAAAGTCCTTCGTGCCTCCTGTGATGCTTTCTAAAGAAGATTAAAGTCTGTCGTTAAAAATAGAGCAAGCCATATTGAATAAATGCACTTAATTATTGTTTAAGTGCATGAGCTATGTGTCCATTCAATAAATTTTCAATGTCGCTCCTTTTTCCTTTACACTTGATGAAACATTTGTTTCCATAATTAAGGGCAATATATCGAGATTTGTTTTAAATTTGTGAACTCTCTCTTCATTCATGTCTACTTCGTGTTCTCCAGTCCGCGTTGTATACAATGGGGGGGCTCATTACGCAGGTTCATCGATTTGAAATAAGTTTAAATTGCTAAATTTAAATTGTTATGCTGAAATTAATATGTTTAAATAATTGTGGTTTAAATTGCTAAATAAATGCTATGACTATCGAGTATACGTAACAGGATGTGACAAAATCCTTTAGCAACACTATATAAAATGCAAACAGCTTCGCAAAATATGCCAAAGGATCTAGGCGATGGATGATCATTCCTCCCACTAGTAAATATCAGGCTGCTCGATGCGAAGGTACCTACTTCAACGCTGAATAAGTCGCCCATGAAGACTTGGTCCCTCCTGGCCAGTCCTACGATAAATTGTTCGATTGGGACGACCTGAGACGGTTATAAGGACGAACGTGAGAAGAAATCATCATATAAGAAAACGTGAAGTCGTTTTTATATCACAGTGCGAAACCACGCATTTCATTCATCGCCCAAGAGCTTCTAGAGAAAACCAAGGTGACAGTTTTTCTCTTCCGCCGTATCCGCTTGACCTGGCACCGTGCAACATTTTATTAGCTCCAAAAATGAAAATCATTTTAATAAAAAGACAGAAGATTTAACACAAATTCAGAGATTGAAAAGGAATTGCGAGCGCTACTGAACGATCTCATAAATAAACACATCCAGGGCTCAGAAAGGCCATTTTGAGCGAGCGGTATATACTCTCACCAGCCGGCCAGTCTGAATGTGACCATTGTGAATAAGGCACAGATATAGAGTTATTTTTATTTATTAATGTATTCCACAAGGTTTTAGGTTGCGCCACGTATATTTTGAATTTGCTACAACTGTTTTCTTTACTTACAGTTCATGCCACAATTTTGCATAGAAGACGAAAATTAAAAAATAAAAAATCAACTCATGAAGTAAGATGCTAATAATTGAAAATTCTCCGCTTGAATCTCTAATTCGATACACTACTACTCTACAGAGAATAATATGTGCCTAAACCGTTGAGCTGATTAGTGAAAATGTCATCTATCTAAAACTCAAAGAAAGAAGCAAAAAACTTTTTTACTTATGTTTCATTATATTATAATACCATTTCAATATACCGTCAGAAACGAAAGAATTATGAGAAGATACACTGAGTAAGGTGCTTCACTGAGGGATGGACTAGAAATCGAATGAGGAAGAAATAGTCTAGCGCGCATACCAGGCTCTGCAGGGTTGCATTGAGCAATGAGCTCAGCCGTGAGAAGACATGTGGCAAGTAAGAGGAAAGTCTTGTCGAAGCGGTAGAAATCCGCGTAGTAAAAAAAAGCTTTGCACAGGGAAAACCAGGTATAGCTATACTCACTCAGTACAGCAGCAGAAGCTGTCCCTCTTTGCTGTTCACCAACGACGTAGATAACACAAAATATATTCCTAATAAAATGAAAATTGTTTCACGTACAGAAAGTGGAAGAGGAGGCCAGAACGCATACAGTGATTAGTGCTTAACGTGATATACTAAGATATGGTACGAATCAAGCTTGGCTAAAAGAAAAAGTATATATTCTAATTGGAGTGTGCAAACTCATCAGCAGAGGAGGCATAATACATGTAGGCTAGTAAGGCTATTAGCCCTTAAATTGAAAGCACCATCCATGGCCGTCTACTGTCGCTCGGTGAACTACACAGTTATTGTTATTGTACAGGGCAATCGCAGAGTCGCTAGCAAAAATTGCGGTAATTACGTATAGCTTGTGAGTAATTTGCTAAAAATTGCTAGTAGTCATTGACGATGTCAATCTTTCATATTCATTCATTGTTCTTCCTTCCACTTCAGCTTAAAATGTTGCCATATGAAACTGTAGAAGCCATATAATTGGATGTTGCCATCCTCACAGTGCTGAACAAACCAGTAAATATCCATATGTCTGGTACACGCTTAGTGAAAAGAACGAGCTTCCTCTGCTAAGTGTCCGAACGTTTTCTTGAAATCTCCTAAGCGCAGCTGTGAGTGTGCCGAGAAAAGGTGTAAAATGTTAACCGTCAGTTCAGTCTTCTCAGCAAGTACCGTTTAGTTAAATTTCGAACAGTTCTTTTAACTGGGAGGGAATTATAACTCAAAAATTTTTGCAAGTGTGTTATTTCAGTGGACACATCAACGCATTCTGACGAGGAAATAACAAAACTCCTTTTTTTCACGAGCGTATGAAGAGGTAAAATGAAACTCATACAAATGCGTGAAACTTGGACTTCAGCCTTCAGAAGATAACTGAGAATTATAAACGAGGCTACCACGCTCTGTTTCAATATCTACCGAACGGAATCAAGATGAGATGTGAATTTTATTATCTTCAAATTCATCCGCTGGAAGCTTGTGCTGGATCTCGTGACAGAAAGTATTGCACAAGAATGGTACTCGCGGACTGGTCACTGAGATGACCTGTGAAGCATGTACTGTCCTCAGTAACAGTCGAAGCATGAAATACAAAAGAAAGGGTATTATTTAAAGTCCAACATTGATGGAATGTTAGAATACTGAATGTGTTGAAATTTGGTTAGGATAAAGCAAAATATATACATCAGATAACGAGATAACCTCCTGAAGAATTTCCTCTCAATTTATAAGGTCTTGGGTAGAAAAAGTTAAGCAACCTAGCTAAACGTCACTACGTTTTTAAATGAACTACCTGCAACCTTCTTTTAATAGTATTACGCGGAACACCACTATATTCTCTGATGCCACAGCTGTTCTAATTTTGAGCTCCTCTACTCATTAACTACATATTATGTACATGTATATTACTCAATCACAACGGAACAAATATGTCCATCCTCGTCTAAAGATTCAGACCTGAATATCTCCACTGTGCGCCAGCTCTGTCTTCATGACGGTCACAGTTCTTTTTAACACACTGTGTCTGCTCTCGAGTACAACCCACCATTCTCCTTTTTGTCTCCGTCAGAGCTTGACTGTGGCATTTTTTCAGAGGACTTAAATCCATCGTCTTCCTAATGTAAGTATGAAAAATAGTTTAAAATCCAAGAAGCACACCGAAAGCCCGACGTCCGCTAAGCGAAGCAACGCTAACGAAATATTTGTATTTTTGCTAAATCCACTGTTTCTTTTTCATCATCACCGAAAATTGATCATCTTTACTTCTTGACCCTTCGAATAGATTCAGTAAATTTTATGGAGATTCGTTGACAACTTCTTCTTGAGTTGTGTTGCTGACAAACAGAAAGACAAAAAAGCAAGCGGATCAGCAGATCGTTACGAAAATTTGGTCATTTTTTTTCTCGTATCATTTCCAATAGTTACTGCAATTTTCATGAAGATTCGTTCGTAACTTTTTGAGTTGTGTGGCCAAGAATAAACAGAACACAAACAAGCTGTTGCAAGGCTTATCACCAAATTTTGGTCCTAACATACCTAGCAATCCCTGTAAATTTCATAAAGGTCGTCCTGTAACTTTCTGAGTTATCTTGGTAGCAGACGAAGATACAGACATACAAGCTCCGACAAAAGAAAAGACCTTCTCAACTGAGGTAATTCTAACTCAAGAAGTTTCTTTTACTACTGAGAGTAAACAGTGAGCAATCGCCACTTGAGCAACTAGCAGTCTTCCATCCGAACAGTTCCGTTGGTGTATATTAAAATAGATTATAAAAATAGTAACAAATTACTCTGAGGAGTGAGTTCATGAATATTTGACCAATACCGTTGTACGTCCTAAATAAACTCATTATTAACGCAGCATTCCAAATCACAGTTAGTGACTTATTACTTATGAGTAAAATTGAATAGTGTTCAGAGCTTCTCTCCAGCATGAAACAGCAACACCAGAACCTGGTGTACGTCCTTTTTTGCTGCACTTCTTTTCTATTGGCTATCTATACTCCCCAAAGAGTGGTAGAATTGAACAACCATTTAGCTAAATATGACACCAGCATCTTAGTGTGTCGACAGTCACCCCAGTGTACACGTGATGCGGATATGCTGCTAGCGCTTTACAGAAAAATTACTGCAGCACCAAACCTTAGTAAACCGTCAGAAATTAGTCTTCAGCTCTTCGTAAATCAATTCATAAATCAAGAAAAAATGGAGGATCTAGAGGAAAGAGTTGCAGAACAAGTGAAAACTCCTAGTAAAAAGTACGATGAGCACTCGACAAGTGACAAGTTTTTCAAACCATCGAAGGAAGTCTGCAACATACGTTCTCTCAAGGGAAGTACTGCGAGACGTGCAACGCAACTCAAAATTTGTTTCAGAAGTTTAGCCCACACATTGCAGACTGGCGGGCACGTGAAGGTGAGTTGCTCGTAAGGCAGGACGAAACGATTAACTTCTATGGGTAGCATCGTCCTGCAGGATCTTTTTTTTTAGATTCTGTTGCGAGTAACATTTAACTTAATCAAATAATGAATATAGCTGAATCAGAAAAATACAGCAACTTTTTCTTTCATCGACCCTGGCTGTGCTTGGTTTCCAACAGACAGTAGAGTTCCTAGTCAACACATATCAAATAATGCGTAAATCTACGAAAGAACAAGCGTCTGGGGTAGAAAAATATGCTGTAGAAAATAATGTATTGTCCCGCTATGAATTATTAAGTGTACATATAACGTTCTTATAAATAGAGTTACTCAAGACAGACCCAGCCTCGCCTCGATACACACAACTTGTTTTAGATATTATATATGGCTGTACTTCGCCAAGGTATATGAGTTTTAATGCTATTGTAATTTTGATTTGTCCTTTCTATAGACTTACTTATCTTCGCACCATGAATTATGTCAACTTGATGTTAAACTGAGAATAATTATTATCAGTTAATATTCTAATAAAGACAGAATTCTCGTATATATAGTTGTAGACAACTTCACAATATATGTACAACAGGCTGAAGATCATCTGCAGACCATCGCACGACGGCAACTTCTCTACCTTCAAAAGTGCAGGAAATTCACATCGACAACAGACATAAATTCTTACTTCAATTACAAGTTTGCTCCGCAACATCGCCTCTCATACTGCACAATTTGGAAGGTAAACATCGTTTTCATTGTCGGTGAAAATCTTTATATATATATCCTAATTTCACAGCAGTACAGATACTATTTACGCGTTAGACTGCACCAACGCTATAATGATATGTATGTTTAGTATCTACTATATAATAATTCACGTCGTGTTTTTATTTATTTATTTATTTATATATTTATATCTTTCCTGT
>LQNS02000211.1:22240570-22265127 GCA_001587735.2 Parhyale hawaiensis
AGAGATACGTTCTAGAATTTTTCAAATATATATGATTGTAAATAGCTTGAATCTTCGTTGTATTGAATACCATTGGAGACAGCTAAGTCGTTTGTGGTACTCGTACTCTTTCATGCCTCGAATTCTGGCCGTAAGCGATCTTTGGATGGCTTCAAGTTGTTCTAGCATTTTCTTTTACTCGGCATTCAAAGTGGAGAACAGTATTCTATTCTCGGATGAATTAATTGTTTCCAGAGTGTGAAGATAGTATTCAATTCTCGGAAGAATTAATTATTTACATAGTGTGAGCATTACATCTACTTCGCATGGCGCGAAAGTTCGTAAAACCTATGCACTCCATCTTTTTCTCACCGTTATAACTCTAGCAATATGTTCTTCGAAGGTAGCACTATCTTCAATTCTCACTCAGAGGTTTCTTAAAACTGTGTTTCTTTCAATTTCATGCCCAGCGCTGGTGGTATATAGTGCGGATCCAAGGACTGTTTGATTTTTCCGTATCTTAGCAGTCCATATTTGATTTCATAAGAAATCATATTATTTTTTACCGATCACTGACAGATACTTGCCTAATCTCGCTGTACAGGCAGCACGTCTTCCATAGATTGCACAGCAGCTAGTATTCGTGTATCGTCACTAAATGAATGACGAAGGTGCTGCGTAGTTGCATCCGTATCCCATATCATTGATCATGATAAGAAAGATAACAGGCCCAATCACGTTGCCTTGTCGTACTCCACTAAGAACCAACTGTCTTGATGACACTTTATTGTTGACGATTACTTATTGAGTTTTACTTGACATGAATGCTTCAAGCCACCGAAGACATTTTCCACGGATACCTATGCGGGAAAATTTTAACATTAGGATTCTGGGGTCAACCTTGTCAAAAGCCTCAGCAAAATCTAAGTATATTACGTCCACATTCTTTCCTTGACACGATATCTCTACGATGGAGACATAATGCTCCAGCAGTTGTCAAGTAATGGAACGTTTATGTTGAAAACCGTGTTGTTTTGATGGGAGTAGGCCATCACTCTCGAGATGGTGCCCTAAGTGTTTACGGAACACCCTTTCAAACGTTTTCACTTCGTAGCTGGTTAATGAGACAGGTATAAAGTTATCTGGATCTGTGCTATTTCCAGTTTGGGGGATTGGAGTAATGATTACGTGTGCTTGGTATAACACCATCGTCTAATGAGTTGCACAACATAAGGTCGAGCGGGTAAGAAATGCTTAGCTTGCACATTTTGAAGATTTTTGCGGGAACATCGTCTGGTCCTGAAGCACAGTTTCCGATAATTTCATCAATGGCTAATTCGTCCTTGGTTTTGTGAATTCAAAATCCAATAGGTAGCTACTGGTGTTTTTGCTAAAATTTTTGTAGTATTGACGGCTCGGTACTTCACTCACCTCCTGATCGTTATCAGTCATTGATCCATTTTCGTCCAATAATGGTCCCATTGTTATTTTCAGAGACGCGTAATTTGATGTAAAAGAGAAGAAGTACTTACTGTCTTCTTTTAACTTCTTGATGGCTTGCAGTTTTTTTTTTCTGATTCTCATCGTCATGAGATTTTGCATGTTTATGTTCAATCTCTTCCAGTCTTCGCCGGCATTCAATTTGTCGCTGTAATACACACGATGACTTTTGGCATTTGATAAATCTTGCTTTTTTTCTTTGGAAGCTTTTGCGAAATTTATGGTGGCGATTTTTTGGACATTTCCTCCCTGTCGGTGGTAGGTATTTCACGCACTTTTCCAACAGAACTTTTTCGAGAACTTCGTTCATTGTTTTCCTTTGAGTAGAGTCATTTAGAAGAGCGTCCCAGTTCACCCACCGAAGTTCATCGTTCAAACCTTCCCAATTCATCTCTCTATTGAAAGCATTTAAATCTCGTAGACTATTTATACTATTTTGCCCATTATTCTTTTAGTCACTCGCTTCATAGCTACTGAACTGGGTTGTGATGTCAATGAGTTTGTGATCAGACGAAGCTGTATCTTGGGTACTGATATTCTTTACAAATTTGGTATTCTGTACAAAGAGGAGATCTAAGATGTTGTCTTTCCTTGTTGGCGAAGAACTCATCTGCTCTAAAGAAAGTTGATCCATTACCTGTAGTAAAGATAGTGCTTGTTCTCTCGCATCTATTGTGTACGAAAACTTTTTTTGTTAAAACCGAAACTACCCGTTTCATCGGGCACGTCTGGATGTAACTTAGGAATGGAAAGTTCAAGTTACCTGTAATGATTAGACCATTCTTACTTTCAAGTCTACTGCAATGTGTCTGAATTTCATCGAACAGATCCGCAAATTTCTCAGAAGTACATTTCGGTGGTCGATAGCACAACACACAAACCATTTTATTTTTTCTATTTTTAAATTAAAATTTCACACCTGCTATTCGAGAATTTCTGTAGAACGTGCGAGCCAAGCTGTTCTTTCACATACAACGCTACTCCGCCGCATTTACGGTTTTCGCGGTCACACCTGTGCAAAGTATAGTTTTCCATTTTGACCTCAGCATNAGTGTAGTAAAACGAGGGAATCAAGATAACAGTAGTATAGAAAGCGACAGTATCGAGATAAGCGTTCCGTCTGGAGCGAACGCGTAAGTGGAACGGTTGTCTCGGTACTGTCGCTTTCTATACTACTTCTAAGTATTAGTTGCTTTCTGTAGTTTTTTGTGTATAGGCCTTGAATATTGACCATGTAAAATTTATTCAGTGTATGGCTTTAGGTCTTTTAGGTCATTGCATCGCTTCCGGTGGTTGATTTGGTCGTTTATTAAACCTCTTATCCATATTTAGGCAGGATTTCCCTGTTGGAGTAGGTGCCAAGTCCGCTGTTGAATTCCTTTCTGTCCAATTCCAGGTAACCTTGCATTGATAGCATCTTTTTATACATTCTTTGTAAAAAATTTTCTATCTTCTGAATGTTCTGTTTCATATCTCGGAGGATGCACTTGTGTCAGCTTGGTACTGTGCATTAATACCATGAAGTTATGAAGGTCCTTTATACCTTCATGATTAATACCATGCAGGGTCGTTATCACTTCTATACCGTGTTTTCTCGCGCTCTGAGACTCCTTTTTTTTTTTGCCTGTTGGCCTGCGAATGACTTCGCCTATGCCACGATATCCCAGAATTTACCCCGCGGTCCATTTGATGCTACAAATGTGGTTCAGACTGCAGCTGTAGAGTTCAAAAATTTGTCTCACGAGTTGGACTGCGTGGAACTCGCTGCTGGTTCTCTCAGTGCCCTTGGAGTGCAGCAGCAACAGCACCGTCACACATAATAGAACACGACATGGACTTCATCTCAAGCACTTATATATGGTATCAAAAAGTATATACTAATTAAGTACATATGTCCAGTATATTTTCGAAGCATTAAAACTTTTTCAGTTTTCTGACTGACGTGGTTCTGTTCAGTTATTGAAACTGCCTTGCCCCGCGGTATTTTAGAATTTTGTAATTATATTATCATTTAGTGTGTGCTCAATATTTGCCAATGCTATGTGGAATACTTGTAATAAATATTATGGAGGAACGAACCGCATGAATCATCGGTACGCGCAATACTCAATTACAGTCAAGCCGCTGTTTTTCCATGGACTGAGCAAATCATCGCACTGAGCTCAAGCTGAAACATAAATAATACTCAGCTCTAGAACAAAAAAGACAGTAGCAAACTGTGTGATTGTGATACAACGGCATATAAGCACGGTATGAAATGCTCGAAGTTGTCTCGGTCTTGGTGGAAATTGTAAATCGATTGCCAAGGAGCATGTAATGGCACAGCACGCGTGTCTGCTTATCGCACTCTTGGTGAATAACGAGAGTATGCAGCTCCTGATAAGCGTGACTCCATTAGGAGGGATACTTCAGCAACAGCAAACGAAGTTCTGTCTCTGGAATAAGCTACAAACGGCAGCATGGAAAAAAAGATGAACAGTAGTGTTTCTTTCAAGAAAGCTGGCAAATAGCTTACGAGTTCCATTCAAAAATCGTCCATATTTAGCATAGAGAATTTCAGGTAAGGAGTGCAAGTCTACCACCCAAAAAAGTGCGGAAGGCTAATGAACTATGGTAGGTGCAGCTGCCGCAGCACCTATTTTGCCTAGTACCTAGTGTGTTTTCGGACAAAGTCCAGGTGACGTTGACGTTCTTAACATCACTTCACCTGCGCGGAGTCACGATGCTGGGTTTCCATTGGTGGGTCGAAGCTAGCGACCGACGGGAGAGCCAGTAGTGAACTAGAGCACTCTGAGAGCGCATATCTCCGCCATGTGAAACAACGGTAGCAAAAATTCAAATTGGCTCGGAAACCATAATATTCTTTGCATAAACTCCAAAATCTAATAACTCGTGCCTTTTTATATTAATAACAGCTTGTTCAATTTTTTTGAAGATCCGTTTGTAATTTTTTGAGTTATACTGTTAACAAACGTTATGACAAATATGAGTCAAACATACAAACGAACCAACCGATCTGCACCAAAATTTGATCATTTATATGTTTTACCATTATTAACAACTCCTATGAATTTCATAAAAATTCATTCATTACTTTTTGAGTTATTGTGCTAACAAGCATAAAATTAAAAACAGTTACAAACGAACGAACGAACAAACAGACCATTGCCAAAATTTGGTCATTTACTCTTTGTTATACACCTAACAACTCATGTTAATTTCATCACAATCCATTCATAACTTTTTGAGTTATGGCATCAAGAAAAATGACGCAGACAAACAAACAAACAAACGGATGGACATATCTTCACCAAAAGTTAATCATCGGTTGCTCGTAACATACCTAACAATCCATTTAAATTTCATCTAAATCGGTTCGTAACTTTTTGAGTTATCTTGGTGACAGACAGACAGACAGATAGACAAACAAACAAACATGATAATGCCCGCTGTTTTGGAGACAAAGTTCGCGCAGTGATCAAACCTCTGGCAGCAGCGAACGTCTGCTGGGCTGCGGGCAAAACGGGCTGCGCGCCGGGCAATTCTTCCTGTTCACCCGGCAATGTTCGCCCGTGTAATAGGGGCTTAAGTCGTTTGGGGTAGCCGTGTTCTTGAATGCCTCGAATTTGGCGGCGAGCGATCCTTGGATAGCTCCAAGTTATTCTAGGTTTGTCTCTCATAGTCGCCATTCAAAGTAGAGAACAGTATTCTATTCTTGGCTGAATTTATTGCTTTCAAAGAGTGAGTATCACCTCTACATTGCCTGAAGGTACAGTTCGTAAAACAGACCCGCTTCATATTTCCCCACATAGATAACTCTAGCTACATCTTCTTCAAAGGAAGCATTTGCTTGCATTCTCACGCCAAGGCTTTTTAAACTGGCTTTCTTGCAATTTCATGCTCATGACAAGCGTATATCATAATACTGTGGACGCATAGAACGTTGATTTTTTTCTGTATCTAAGCAGCTAGAATTTCTCTGTGGTACCCCACTGAGTAAGTACCGACTGCCTTGAATATACTCTATTGTTGACGATTCACTTTGAATTCTAGTAGATAGAAATGTTTTAAGCCACTGAAGACATTTTTTAAGGATGCCCATGCAGTAAAATTTTAACATTAGAGAAGAATACGGCATCTTCCATCTTTGGATATGTCGTTTAAAGACTTGCGCATGTTTGTCACTAGCAACATGAAAGTTTCAGGGCACTGCTAATATTCGTATTCAATTAAAACGAAGATGCTCTATCTTCCAACAGCTGGAGACCCTTGAGGATGACATGCGGCTCTTGACTACAGCTCTTCATCTTCCTCTGCCACACAAAGTGAAACTTGATTCAGCTATTCCAGAAGATGCTCATGACTTTCGAAAAGATGCTACTGGCATTGGAGATTACCAGAAATCTCAAAACATCATTGGGTATGATCTTCCTCAGACTAGGGCTAAAAGGGAAGCTCAGATCGAAGCGAATGCCGGTGTTTCAGCAGGGAAAGGTTATGTGCAAGTTTCGGGTCATCATCCACACCCGAACAACAGCCGGAGTGCGTCAAAAGCCCAAATATTCAACTACAGCATTTATTCGGAAAATTCTTCCGGCAAACTCGCCCATCTGAACCCCAGTCACTGTGGGCCCTACGAGCACTACATGCGTCAGCTCACCAGTCTGGAGATTGACCTCCTCTACACCGCCTACTACAGGGACTTTGAGTTGTTTGGGTACGAGCCATTTAAGTGACGGTCAATTATAGTACCACAACATACAGCGACTCTCAGCCCGATTGGCTTAACTTGACCGAAACTTCAAGCAAGATCTCTGAATTCAACCAGGCGAATCGATTATCAGACTTTAACCCTATATCGATTGCCTTAGGGACTTCCAAAAACTCACTGTAAATCGGAATATTCTGACGTCTCAATCGTAATCAGGCTGCTGCTAACGCCAGCAACCCGATGCAAAACCGCGAAACCAACGTTCTTGCTTGAAGTTTCTGACAAGTTAAGTCTGGTAGTCTGAAATTCTCTATGCTAATGGAAGTTGCCTGGGGCTAGCTAATTAAATTAATTGTTGCCAACAGACTGTAAGTTAAATAGCGAAGTGCAGAGGATGGAGCAGGTTAGTGCGCAAGTACTTATCTATAAATTATTTGCATATCTGCATTGTCCTGCAAAATAACGAGTACACTGAATGTGTCGTCCATCAGAACGATGAAGTGACGCTCAATAGGCTTCACTTGTCCGGACTTTGCTAAAAGATTTCGCTTCGCCACTTAGAATCGTAATATTGGAGAGTGGAACGTACTTATATCTTCAGAAAAGGGGAACCAAAAATAAAAGTATTTCTTTCAAACTTTTATTATTTCATCATTATGATCAAAATATACGATGAATACTTGTAAAAATACTGTGCATAGGTGACAATGTGAATTATTTGTGAATTTATATTAGATGAGAAGAAAAGTTATCCAATAGGCACAAAAATCTAGTTGGTCCTTCCGAAAACCTGAATTACTTTGGAAGTAATGTTACCTAATCGGATTAGCTACATCAACAGGAACAGTGTGCTGGTTCCGCGCTTCAGTAATGAAAGTTCTGCACAGAACCATGAAAAGTTATAGATTTAAATTCGTTAAAAGTTCTGCAGAGAAAAATAAAGAAATGAAGAGATAATGAGATGTAAAAACAAGAATGAAACTGAAAAAGAGGAAGCTCTAAAACCCCAAAAAAAAAAGAAAATATATGTACGGGTGAAGGCAAAGAACGCAGGTTTGTAAATATCATTGTTTCAACAGTCACAATGTTCATAAACGTCAGTTTGGACTTTGATGTAGGATTTTGCGCGATTTTTTTGCATCTGATCTTCTTATATCTCTTTCCGACTTATTGTTTTATACTTCTAACTAGAGTTCTCTGAGAGCACATACCTCCGCCAAGCAAAGTAAAGGTAACGAAAAGCTAAAATTGGTTCTGAAACTATGATTTTTTTTTGTATAAACACCAAAATCCAAGCGTTTGTGCCCATTAATAGTGTCAACATCTTCAGTAATTTTTTTGAACATCCGTAACTTTTTGAGTTAAGCTGCTAACAAGCATTATGACAAACAATGAGTCAAACATATAAACGAACAAACCAATCTGTACCAAAATTTGATCATTTATGCCTTTTAACATTATAAAGAACTCCGATAAATTTCATAAGGATCCATTTATTATGTTTGAGTTATTGAGCTAACAAGTACAAAATTAAAAACAGTGACAAATAACCGAACAAACAAACAAACTGATCGTTACAAAAATTTGATCATTTACTATTCATAATTTAACTAACAACCCCTGTGCATTTCATAAAAATCCGTCCATAACTTTTTGAGCTATAGCATTGAGAAAAATAAGACAAGACAAACAAACAAACAAACGGAGGGACAGATCTTCACCAAAAGTTGATCATCCGCTCCTCTTAACATATCAAACAATCCTTGTAAATTTCGTCAAAATCGGTCCATAAC
Organism: Parhyale hawaiensis; assembly: GCA_001587735.2. NCBI lineage: Eukaryota > Metazoa > Arthropoda > Malacostraca > Amphipoda > Hyalidae > Parhyale > Parhyale hawaiensis. The sequence goes on from LQNS02000211.1 coordinate 22,248,554, forward strand.
TTTTTGAGTTATCTTGATGACAGACATACGAACAAACAGATGCAGAGACCGACAGACAAATCCGATGAAAATATAGCCTCTTGGCGGAGGTAATTATGCCGTTATCCCCTTAATTCATCTCATCTGTTTATTTCATCTATACCGAATAATTAAGAGCTCCGAATCTACTCCGTTACTACAGGCATTTAAGTTTAAAATTATGGTGTTGGTGATCTATACATATATAGAATAGTTAAGTAAACCAGTTCCACGTTACGAAATTAGTTTGGGTTTGTAACTTGAGAGGGGCATTTTGTGTACGCGTACATCAATAAATGAGAGAACGAATTCAACATTTACATTTATGTATTCTCTTCGTATCACTCTACGTTTTCCAACTACTGGAAAATTGGTGTACTATCAAAAACACTATGTACAGTTTGATTCAAAGAACTATCAAGTTGTTGAGAGCTTTCCTTTTAACAAATCATAGTTATAGAATCATTCGAAGAACCATCCCGCACTTTGCATTCGTGGTCATTATTAAGTCAAGTATTATCTTCACGACTATAATTTTTTATTTCAACCTAGCTTAGGCACAGCAAGTAGATCAATAATTTCCAGTGACACCTCGGGATAGACTCAGAAAGGCGTATATTCATAAAAGAGAAAGTCTTCGTAATATGCGGTGTAGAGCAAATCGATTTCTTCTCCCGACAGTTGCCCCATCAGCTCCTCGTAGGGACGACAGTCCGAAGGCCCTTTGTTGGCCTGGGGAGTGAATAGTTCGTCTGCTGATGTAGTGTTCCATTTCCCCGAAAAGAAGTCGTATAGGAAATCTATGTCTTCGCTTATGGTCTCCACCTGAAAAAGAAAAACACTATAGCTAACAAAAAAGTACGTTTTGTAGAAAATCGGTATAGAAAGTTTGTATCTTCACAAGTGGCCTCCATGAGAAATACCAGAAATTTTAATTAGTTATCAGAACTGAATGATGACGTAAAAACCGGAGAATTAAGCACATTTATTCGATAACTTCGAGTATATTGTGAGCGATTTCATATACGTAGTACCGGATAATTGCCGTAAAATATCCAAGTGGAAATCATCATCCAAAATTACTTCATCCAATGCGTCTAACTCTTAAAATAAAAAGCAAAGCGAGTTTCTCTACAAACAGTTTTAAGCTCAACCTCACTCGAACCCTCATATATTGAGCATTTCAAATATGCACTAATTTCAATACTTACACCAAGAATTCAATGTTTTGTGACGGTTTTTTCCATTGATCGCTGTTGATAAACAAATAAAAAAATATATCAAAAATTTGAGATCCCTCTCCAACAGTTCAGTCTTGTTCTCAACATGCGGTCACCAGTCTAGTAAGTTAAGTGAACACAGTCAGTCTGTCATCGGTAAATTTTTCCACAACTGAAAGTTCATGCAAATCTGGTAAGCAATTTTACACTTTGCACGTGTCCATTTTATGAAAGCAGTTCGTGCATGGTAAAATTCCTCTACAGCGCTGTCAATTTTATGCGCATTTCTGAGATTTCTCAATGTGCAGGGAGTAGGCGGGGCTAAGATATGGGCCTCATAAGATCTCAGAAATCCCCATAGAATTGGCAACGCTGAAGAGGAATTTGACCACGCCCACTGCCTTGCCTTCATAAAATATGCAGAGCATAACTCCTGCTATCTGCTCTTCTCTGGTGTTTTAATTTAGTAGTTCGCCTTGTGAATTACGGTATGTAGGTTCTACCTGTCGTACCCTCATGGCCAGAGTTTCCTAGCACGCTCGACGCGATTGTAGGACCGGTCTTCCACTCGGTTCCCCTCCGCTTTATTCTGTTAGGTCACATACTGGAATCTGTAGCGTCCCAGTCACGATGCATGATTGCAAAACAATTTTTCTGTAACAGATCTAAGCATCCTCGAGTAGCTGTATATTCTCCAACTCAAACCTACTGTAAATGACACACAGAGTACATTGTCCCTTCTCATTCCCAAGTCTTAGCTCATCAGGCCAGATTTTTACCTCCGCCAAGGAGGTTATGTTTTCATCGTTTTTGTCTGTTCGTTTGTCTCTTTGTCTGTCACCAAGATAACTCAGAACGTTATAGACGGCCCAAAAGAAATTTACGGTGATTGTTAGGTATGTGAGGAGGAACAGATGATTAACTTCCGGTGAAGATCCGTTTCTCTGCTTGCTTGGGTAGTGTGGTAGTTGGGTGGTTGGTGGTTTGTTTGTTTGTGTGCCTCATTTTCTTAATGTCATAACTCAGAAAATTGTGAACGATTTTCATGAAATTCACATTAGTTGTTTGGTATAATACCAACAGTAAATGACCAAATTTTTGTGACGATCTGTTGGTTCTTCTCTTCGTATCTACTTTTAATTCTATCTTTGTTAGCATAATGACACAAAAAGTTATGAACGGGTATTTTTGAAATTTACGGGAATTATTAAGAATGTTGAGAGAGTAAATTGTTAAATTTTGGTGATGTCGGTTGTTCTGTTTGTGTGATTGAGCAATGCTTTTCAGAATGTTTGTTAACAGCCTAACTCTAAAAGTTATGAAAAGATCTTCGAGAAAATTACTTACTTGCTTGCTTTTGAACCAAAAAGGGGAATTGTCAGAGGGTCGCAGATGTCGGTCGCATGAGCCTTCGGTCTCTGACACTATAGCTCTGACAATTTCTGGTCGTGCACTCCTCGGGTACCAATGACCATCCACTTCAGCAAGAACCAGTGCAGGTGGCTTTCAACTTATGTAAAACGGTCAATTTTGCTTTACTTTTACCCCATATTAATGGCTAAACCTACTTGCGCTTCATTCGACTAGCAGCTTTAATAAATAAGCCAAACTTGTTAAATTTGCATCTCTTTTTGTCTATCAACTTTAATTAATGAGTAAAAACAATAAAAATATACACCTCTTTCGACATGAAATTTTAGTATTTGAACAAATATCGTAAAAAAAATTCACTAGCTCCCGTGAGGTCGTTGGAATTTTTTTGAAGAGAAAGCGTCGCGGCGCTGACGATCGCTAACTATTACTACTCAACGTTTCAATTAATGCTGTTCGTACGAAAAGTGTGGCTAGTGTAATCAATATACTGTAAGACTCAAAATTAATGGAGACTAGAGAGACCATCAGTAGCAAATGGACTGCAATAACGGAAGGTTCCTTTCACCTTCTGAATATCTATTGGTAGGCCTCTCTCACCATTTGAGTCCAGTAATTAATAGAAGATTGGAAAGCTCCTATAACCTACTGATAGCAAATGGTGTGCTCCCCTCACCTTCTGAATGAAGTCGAAGTGCCAGTCACATGGGTTGCACTTGTCCACCAGAGGTCCGTAGTGGATGTTCAGTTTCCTTCTACACTCGACATCTGTTCCGCAGGCCAGTATTGTGACGGCGACGAACACCGCAAATTCCCTAAAACTTGGAATGCTGAAAGCTGGCGTTTTCGACAGTCGCTTCGGCCTAGCACGAGATACTCGCTTCAAATGACTGTTTGTAGTCCCATGGACAGCCAGGAAGTCCTCTTTTCCTGGAGTATTCAGAATACTAAACGAGTTTTCCTGAGGTTGGGAAACATTACTTTGGAAACGGTAGAGTGGCAGATCTTCTGCGATGACATCCGCGATGCTGCGCCCTCTGTAGGTCTTAGCTTTGTTGGCGTCTTTTCGAAGAACACTTTCTGATTTTCTCGTTACTTTGTCGCAGTAGCAGGATGCCAACCTGACAGATAAATTTGAAGATGTATACAGTATCCATATCATGAACAGGTGATTTACAGCCACCCTGCATATGTAGCCATGTAGATTATACTTAGTTACAGATTTGCAACAGAGGTCTGCAATATATTTGCTCCACTATGTAATTGCACTGCAAACTTGGGCTGACAGTTTGCACATCGCCCATGCCACCGTATCTATGCTACACGCACCCTATTACTATATTTCCGGACGATCTACGAGCTGAATTGGCGCTCATCAAGTCTAGCGCGCTGTTGCCTAGTATAATCCTGGCATAAGAATCCATTCAAGTGTACCAAGAAGACATTACAAAAATGCACTAAATCTATACTATAATAAGAGAGCCGTCAGTCCGTCCGTCCGTCTGTCCGAAACCTTATTTTTCGCCTATCTAATACTGAAGAAAAAATTCCAACGCACACAATTTTTTTTTTTTTTGCCAAACCGTATCCAGGACACGAACCCGGGAATTCCCGGGTTATTAGTGAAGGCCTGGTCACGGGCCTTTGTGAACTGGGTTGCCTTTGTGCCCTTGGTGAACTTCGTGAACTTTGTGGACATGGTGAAATTTTGAGTATTGTGAACTTTTTCGATAGGATGGTAAGGTATTTTCAAATAAATACTTTCATGACTTATTCAACGAAAGGGTTGCGTTTGGTGCACTAGTTATTACTAAAACTCCAATGGTCATAGTGCATTCGTGTCAATACAGAGGGGCATGGAAAATTCTATCCTGATTCGTTCTATGTACGCTGCAGTTATTGAGATCAATTTTGCATGCGGACCGCATGCCAACACCATCGTTGCAGTCATACCTACTCGTAAATTTCATTCACTAAAGAAACGTTATGCAAATCGATTGAAAATAAAACTATGCCTTCAAAGCTATCGAGCCACCGTTACAGTTTGCGCTCGCAGAGCAGCCCCAATGTCCTCGAATTGTTGCTGTTAGAAAAAATGAGCCTTGCTTCCAAGATGGCTAACAATCAATTTGATTTTAAAGCGATGCATGGAACAGAGATGGCAGTTTTTGTTTTGTAACAGACGGTAGGGCATTATTTCTCAAACTGGTAATGTATGCTTGCGTGTTTTCTAGATGCAAAGAAAGCTTTCACAGGGTGAATCACTGGATGCTTTTTAAATTTAAAAAGTGTTTGAGCAAAGGGCTCTGCTACCTAATGTAGACTTGCTGAAATTTGGAATTCAGATGTCTAGAGTTCTGAGTACGCCGATGTAAGTCGCTCTTTGAGGCCTCCGTACGAAGGAATCAGACAGGGCAAGCTTCTTTCGCCGCTGCTTTTCAGTATTTTGAATGATGAGGCTCGTAGCGAGCTTAACTATGTAGTGGATTTGACTAATGCATGGGCGGGCGCTGCATCAATACACTCAGCTATGCTGATGATAAGGTGCTTAATTCTTGCACCACACCACAGCTCTCTCCAAAAGCTAGTTTCTGACTGCGATGAAGAAGCTTGGAAGCTTGATATTGTGTACAACATGGAAAAGACTGCATGCTGACTCACAGAAGCAAGCAGTTCATGATTCAGCATAAAATATTCAGCAGTGTGAAGCTAGCCTATGCAGACAAGTTTGTGTAATTTGGGACATCTCATATATGGAAATCTAAACGATAAAAAATACATTGCAATACAGGTTAGTTGCCAAGGTACCACAGGTAATCAGGTATTGCGACAGTTTCATAGTTTCTTCTTGAAAGTCAGGATTCAGCTATTCGAAGCATATTATATCCAGTGTGCTGCATACTATTATCATTAGACCCTTTGTCTAGTGTGTTACCATGTACGAATACTCATTCCATACCATTCATACTGGCATTCATGAAAAGACTTTTTTCAATGGCATGGCAAAGGATAAGTAATTGTCACAAACAAGTTCTCAATATCACCGAAAAATTTCAGTAAACTGTACTTACTCTTCTTCATGAATATAGCTCTTGTGTGATTGCAGGCTGTTCATTGCTAGTATAATGCCTTCAAGCACAGGCTGAGTGTATTCATGTATTTTCTTTGTGCGTGGGCCCCTCTCATATGAGTGAGTCTGGGCCCCAAATTTTTGTTATACATGTATACATACTTGTAAATTCGTCGTATTTTAAGTAAAAATTATTTTTATGCCAATAAAAGAGAAAGAACAAGCATTTGTCCACCTTCACAAATGCAAAACAGTCTAAAAAGTATCATGTTGTTGGTCCTACATATGTGCTATTTATAAATTACTGTAAACCAAACCTCATCAGAATATCGAATGCATTTATATAATGTCTATTGAGATTATTAGCAATTCACTTTAAAGTTTGTGATATGAATTTGCCTAACTAGCTATTTCATGACATCTCAGTACAGATGTTTTGTGTGCTCTCAGGATACTGTCAGCTCCATCGTTATGTGAAGTCTCTGAATACTGTCAGCTCCAATGTTATGTGAAGTCTCTGAATACTGTCAGCTCCAATGTTAAGTAAAGTCTCTGAATACTGTCAGCTCCAATGTTAAGTAAAGTCTCTGAATGCTGTGAGCTCCATGGCTATGTGAAATCTCTGAATACTGTGTTTTCCATTGCAATGTACACAGGATCTATTCGAGATAACATATATTTTCATTTTTATTATTGTTTTACTAGTAATGCCGCGCGTGAAAAAAAATTCACGCAATAATCGACATTTTTATTTAATCAATATGGGCCGATGCGGAATCTTCTCTTCTCTGACTTGCTGCTTCATTTTCTTCATTGATCCTTTGTCAGGCTCTCATCCTTAGGTCCTCTTTCCTCTAACTTGCCGTTTCAACATTTTTCCTCTCACGCTTATCAGCAGCTCTTATTTTCTTCTGTAACCTTTCTGCATGCTTCAAGTCTTTCTTGACATTGCAGTGTCACATTGACGCTCTATCTCATCTCCATTGATTCTTGAGACTGTAGAGATCTCGTTCTCGTTCTGGCGTTCCGATTTCATAATCCCTCTTTTTTTAATTAAACGTGCGCCCCCCATAGTGAAAGGCACAAGTAAAATATTAAATTAAACACTACAATAAAATTGAATGTAACTCTAGTCAGCTTATATGCTTTGTGAGTGCACCGTAGCCATGATACTGTCTTGCAAGCTAAGATATCTGCTTCATTGAAGTGGTGAAAGTTTGACCTTTCTCCAGAAGAGAAAAACAGTAAGCAATAATAAACTATTGTCTCCTGCCCGTGAAAAATAATCAATTCGTGAGTGCTCCGTTGATCATCTGCAGGATCCTACATTTGTCGTGACAAAGAGTTTAGAATACAACAAGAGGGGAAACTCCACGGCAGGTTTTATCCCTGTCGCTCCAAAAGGCCGTAAGCAGCACTAGTGTCGTTTTAATTGAGCAAGGAGGTTCAATTTGTTAATTCAAACTGCCACATGTTTTGTTGACTGTTGTGCAGCGTCCGACGAGATGCAATCTAGGCTTGGAAGAAATAACGGTATCGGTCTCCTACCATTTAAATATATCGGGCAACGAAATCATTGATAATTACGAACAGTAAATCAATATATTTTACACCCAATGATGTAACATTCTTTAAGGATATGAGCTTAGAACTCTTTCTGCTATCGAAACTACAGCTTAGAGTAACATTTTAGCTACTACTAAAGCAGCGGCGTGCGGTATAAAGCACCAATACTGATTTAATACTAAATTAAACAACATTTTTTTTTTAAATTGAGCTTTTCTGACGTCTTTGAATTATAAATTCATTGATTCATAAATTTATTGAGCATTCAAAACATACCATGCTATTTTTCAGTATTTTGACGCTTATGTTCACGTCATGCGTCGCCATTTTGGAACTTACATGTAGCATTTTAATGTTGTAATGTCTCCATGATCATTGAATAAAGTTTCATACTATACACAGAAGTGCCACCAGAGGGCGACAGCAATCGGAACTAAAAATTGCACGTACTTTCCGCTATTCTTGTATGCTAAACTCTTTGGTCATGCTCTGAAAGAAAAAAAGTTATAACATCGGACTCCAGAAGCTGCATATATATTGTTCCGATATCAAGAAGTATTTCTAGCAAGAAGTGTCTTCTGATAAAAGGATAAGGAACCCACTTCACCATCTTCTGCAACCTAGTCATCGATCTCTATGACAACTTAACTTAATTACTAAACCTTCAACCTGGCATATTTTCGTCTATCTATTTCCTCAAGAGAAGAGCGGACACGGAATAAATAAATACACGAAACGTTTTATTGTATAAAGATTACCGGTACTAATATGTCCATTGTTAACTCACCTCCGGAAAGGATGGCGTACTGAAGTGAAGGAAAAGTAAGTTTTTAATTTCTCGTGCGCCAAAGAATCATCTATTCGAGGGTACATTTTAAATGATGCCAAGTGCAGGCTGGCGTTGCTGCTGAACTTAGTCCGTTTGTTGTTGATCGCCATCAGCAGCGTCAGCACTGAACTGGAGCCTGTCTAACAGAATAACGAGACTTAGGACACCAAAGTGATCAAAAATGATCATGATTAATATCTCCTCCCGATGGATAACCAGTGGTGGCGAACAATAATTATTATTTCTGGCTAATAAAAGCATTCCTTACGTCACCATGACTAATTTTTATTTAAAACAACTATGGTATATAACTGAACATTTTATTGAAATTTTCTGGACGAACTTTTAGAGTCGCATGCAAGAGGAAGGTAATCCGGCATAGGTGGCCTGTAGGTGAGGTAAATATTACTTATTCGCTGTTGCTCGTGAGATCATCAGTATCCGAGTTTAAATTACATTAGTTTTTAACTCAAAGTTAAATTCCTTTAGGTTAATTGATGTCAATTCATCCGGTCCGTGAATGCTAACAAAATTTCTTTGTTAATTATCAGGGCTAAAACCATTGGAGATAACTAAATATTATATTAAATGCATTTTCATTCCAATTGCGTATTGTGTCTAGGTAAGCGATTTTTCTTCGGTTTCGACTCCTTATTTGCGTGTTCAGTAAGCAGACAAAGGCGAGCAACTACACAAGCAGGATATACTTATGAGACAGAAATTGAGGTACTGTATATACAGCACTGTACGTGTCAAATTCTGGGTTACCTTGCCAGTTTTGCAGAAGGCCAGCTCGTGCGGATCATCGAACAATACTCGGTGGAAAAATTTGGGTACGCCAATTTTTTGCCGCTGCGAGCAATGGTCTTCCACTGCCACGATCCTCTGGGCCATGTTGCGAGACCGTTCGCATTCCTGTATTGTGAAAGGATTTGTTAGATTCTATGGCGCATACTCAAAATTTATTGCAGTTTTAGGGCAAATCGAATTCTAGACAAAAATGTGTTACAGTTCTTTCAAAAAAATGAAGTTGATGTCAAACCCCTTATTGTCTCGATAAACACAGATCGGAGAGCTAGGACTTTACATTTACTTACATTGAATACTTTGAAGATTCTTCGGGCGAGGTACAAGTAACGTTATATACGCCACCCATCTTGTGCAGAGGTGATCCTACATTCCTGAAATGCCGGAGGGCCAACATCGAGTTATCCCCACACAACACGTAACCGCTTACAGCTAATTTGTGCGGTACCTTCAGTAAGCCTGAGTCGAGTGAGGTACTATTCTTCTAAGGTCTAGGGAGAGCTGTAGCTTGACGAACAGCGTCGGTTTACTTTCGAGGCTAAGCAAGCAGCTCTTCAGGCTGCGACAGCTTCTCGTGCCCGCACGTTGTGACAGACCGATGTGGAACGTAGAGATGAGGCTAAAACGGTATGTATGAGAGGGTGCATTCTCGTCAGAAGCAGCGTTCCAGAGAGTCGCTGCTGATAATTGACCATCCACATCGTTTGTGGAGTGAGTTGAATGGATAGATCTTCGGTGCTGAACCCTCGTTATAGCCCACAGTTGGGCCCGGTAGTGGTATCATTGATGATCCCTTGGCTAAGGCGAAGCTCCTCTCGGCTCTCTTGATGAAAATCAGAGCAGATATGTGTTTCTGTTACCTCATGGCTGTCACCCTGAACCTGGTTTAACATCTTTGATATTCACAACTAGCATTAGCAGAGTGTTACTTGAGGACCTTGATCCATATGTTGGCGTAAACTCTGTCGGCATGTTTCCACTACTTTAAAAGCAACTTGCTGGCGTTCTCGTCCTTTAGCTTGAAGTGATCTTTCAGCGCCTGCTGCGTTTCGAAAATTTTCCCTGTTCTTGATGTACTGGGAACTCACCTCCATTCTCAAAGATCCAGTGTCACCAAGTGTCAGCATTTACTAATACAGTTCATTGACGCCCATTTTGTAGAAAGTATTTAAGAAACTGGTGACCTGATAGCTGGGTCGTTTTGTTGAAGTTGCTGAACTGCTATCTACTTGTCATTTTGCGTACAGAACTGGTTTAGTTCGCTATGACGCAATGATATCTCTGTTACACCATTTACAGTCAGTGATGGATCGTCATTCTGAAACACGCCTTGAACAGTTGGATTTCAGTGAGGCGTTCGGCAAGGTCAACCACAACGGATTACGTTACAAGTGGGAGTCATTTTGTGTGGGAGGTAATATTCTGGCAATCATTGATAATTTTGTATCTGAGCAAATGCAGAGGGTGTCTGTTACTGATTTTTTTAGTGCTTCAGTTGCGGTAGTGTCGGGTGTCCTTCAGGGAAGCGTGTATGGCCCGCTGCTTTTTTGTTCTGTGCACTAGTGACGAATTCTCTTCGCTATAGAATAGATGATCAACCATGTTGAGGATTCCTCTTTGACAGAAGTAATACCGAACCCAGCATGCGCACAGTAGGTAGTCGACCAGTCTCTAAATAGGGACCTGTCTCGCGTTCGTGCATGACGCTATTTGTGGAGTAGGAAGTTGCATGCAGGTAAGACTAAATCTCTGATTTTCAGTCGGTCTAGGACATCTTTATCCCAGCATCCACCTCTGAAGATAGGTGATAATTTGCTTCAAGAGTCTAGCTCCCAGAAGATTCTTGGTGCTGTGCTTGACGAGAAGCTTACATTTGAAGCACATATTATGGCTTCTCGTATGAAGTGCTTCCAGCAATTGAGCCCGAGCATAGGATAAATCTATGTTTGGTCTTTTATGCTTTTTTGCTGCCCGTGTTGGAATATTGCTCACCTGTTTGGGCTTCAGCTGCTGACAGTCACTTACATCTGCTTAACCCACTTGACAGCTCTGTAGATTGTGTGCTAGCGAATCTGTCCCATAGGCGAGGGGTGGCCGACCTCCGTACAACAATGAAAGATACAGGTAATATCTTTTTTACCAATCCTCAAGGTCTTGAGGAGAAATACATGTGCCGCTGTCAATGTGCACTCCTTCACATTGGAGGCCGTTAGGTGTCAAACTCCTCAGTTTGGTCGGTATTTTCTGAACTGGTCCGTTTCCGTTTGGGACTGTTTGCCGGGATCAGCTTGCGGTCATGTTGGGCTGAAGGCATTCAAGTCAGCTGTTAATGGCTTTCTGGTGGATATTCTTGTCAATGTGTCGGGCTTCTCAGTGTTGCATAATGCCTTATTTGGGTTGCACTATCTGTCCGTGGTGGCCTGAGCGTGAACTTTTAATAATAACTAGATGATTCTCAGAGCGCATACCCCCGCCAAGCAATGTAATGTTAATGAAAAATTAAAATGGGTCCTGATATTAAGATTGCCTCTTTATTATCAGAAAAATTTAGTCATTTGTGCCTCGTCAGAGTAATAATAGTTACTGTAGTATTCTTGGAAATCCTCTAGTAACTTTGTGAGCCATGTCCTGATACACATTAGTCAAACACTCAAACAGACGAATCGATTATCATGAAAATTTGTTCATATTTGTCTTTTAACATTTATAACAATTCCTATGAAATTCATAATAATCTGTTCATAACTTTTGTGTCATTCTACCGCCGACTATAAAAACAAGAGACCAACGAACCAAGAAATCAACACAAAAATCTGGTTAATATTTAGTTACAACTACAATAATTCCCACAAATTTCACCATGATCGGTCAGAAACTTTTTGAGTTATGCTGCCAATAAAAGAGAAGCGCACAAGCAAAAAGTTCAACGGATCTTCACCAAAAGTTAATTATTTGTTCCACCAAACATTCTGTACCAAGCAGTCCCTCTAAATTTTGTAGATATCTGTAGATAACTTTTTGAGACATCTTAGTGATAAACAGAGACACGATCTGACCAAAGCATTACCTCCGTGGCGCAGGTAATAACCGAGACTCATACTTCACAGTTGCGACCGATACTGTCCGAGTATCTGGCAGGAATCAACATATTAACATTTTCAATAACTTCTCAAATTTTCCAGATATATATGTATAATTTTGTGATTGTTCAATTCTTCCATACCTTAAATTCTAGCAGTGTACGATCTCTGGATAGCCTCGATGAACTGTAGGTCTTTCCATTTGTTTGGCATTATAAGAGTTGAACAGTGTTCTATTATTAGCATTACCAGTTGTTATTCTAAGCACCCATTTCCTCCATTTCTTGCCAATAGTAACAACTTTAGCTACGCAATCTTCACTCCAAGTTTTCCAAAAAAATTTTCGTTCTCTCCATTCCGCTCCTGTTACTCGCTGTGTAGGAATTTGATGCGTTAAGCTATATGGGAGAATATTTCCCTTATCGTAACAGTTGAAATTTTGTTTCGTTGACGGTCATGTTTTTGTCCGATGAAGAGCAAGTACGTCAACAAGTCTGCCACTGACTGTACCACTGTTGAAAGATCCACTGAGATGCAACATTGGGTTTGTATCGCGTGTAGAGAACCTACTACAAATGCTACACCGAAAGTTGTTTGCACAAAATGTGAATTTCTTTTCTGTGCTCCTTGCGCAAAATTACGTCCGGGCATGATAGACATGTTTAACAGATTTCCCAAAGGGTTCATGTGGAATTGTGAAAGATGCTTACAAGTTCCAACACAAAATCGAAAATGCGTAGCATCTGATACAAAGGAATCAGTGGGTGAAAGCCTAAAAACTGCTTGAGAAAAACCACTGCAGAAATATGCGGAAACCGGTGATGATAATGTGAAAGAAATCAGTTATGAAATAGCACAGAGCACTGTGCAGAAACGAAGTAGCTCTGGAGGGGACTGGATATCCAAAAACGAAAAGAAACCAAGAATCTGCAAGTGCTATGACAAAAACCAATGTAAATATGGAATTTCAGGCAGAGGGTGCAAATTTTTCCACCCAAAGAGGTGCCCTAGGTTCATGAAATATGGCAGACAAAGTTGCAACTCAAAACGAGAATGCAATTTCTTTCATCCCTGGTTGTGCCAAGAATCATTCAGAAACGGCACGTGTTTTGATACCACATGTCCTGAAATGCACATGAAAGGAACCATTCGAGCGGCTCCCACTGCCCATCATAGGCACACCCACGCTGAACGAGGGGAAAATTCGGGGAGACCATGGCAACACTCAAATCGCATACAAACTCACAAGTACGGAGAAAATAATCACCAGTACTATGTGGAAAGAGATATTACCACGAATTACCGTGATAAGATTGTGTACAATCAAGATGTGAGGAGAGATTTACAAAATATGCAAAAATTTTTACAAACACTGTTCGAAAAAATCTCGTCCATGGAGACTTATATGGAAAAAATGCAATATGGGGGCCAAGAACACCTTGGATTCTACCAAGAGTAGAAAATTCTACACAACTGTGGGATAGAATCCTGGAACAACTCATCAACTGAAAACGCAAACAGCCAAAAAGAGAATGAACATCAGGAACTGAAATTCAAATAAAGATGAAATACTTAGCAACATCCACGTCATAAACATACGAGGCCTGTTAACGAAAAATTGCAGAAAACATATGGTGCTGCAGTATAATTATAATAAATGATGCAGGTTCTAAACTGATTGCCGTTACTGAGACCCATCTAGATGATGCAGTCAACGATGCAGAAGTCAAAATAGAAAACTATGGATTGCATAGAAGTGATCGCAAAGATAGGAAGTGTGGTGGTGTTGCATTATACGTAAGAGAACACCTTGGTTCACATACAAAGCAAAAATTCTCTTACAGAAGTTGTGATTGCATTATTGTTAATATTGAAAAACTTAGATTGATGTGCGTGGTGTGCAATCGACCGCCAAAATGTACCACCGAAACATTTGCCGAAATGTTGCAAGTGATCAACACAGCTTGCAAAGAAGTCCACAGTAAGTATCAATTGTAAATAACTGGTGATTTCAACTTCCCCTTCTTAACATGGCTAAGGACAGACTGGCCAGATGAAACTGGAAGCTTCGTAATATCTCTCTAGTGCACATGATGGAAAAATTTTCACTGACCAAAATGATCTCGTCACCACGAGAAATGAAAATGTCTTAGATCTTTTCTTCGTCGATAACGCACAATTGATTAAAAATATTGAAATCCATGATACAACATTATCTGATCATAGGCTTGTTGAAATAACGACTCAGCTTGGCGAACGCGCTTCCCACAGACCGCAGAAAAATTCGCAAATAAACTCCATCTTCAGTCTACGGGACTTGAACGTACACGATATAGGGATAAATTGGGACGGCTTAACTGCAGAACTGCAGTCAGTAAACTGGGACGTACTTCTAAATAACTCAATAGAAAGTGAAAGCATCAATGAGACATTGGAAAACATTTTATTAGAAAAGTGCATGAAGTACCTTAGCCCGGTAAAAAAGAAATTTCATAAAAGTCGACACCACAATTTCCGTAAAAGACTTCTTAAGAAACGAGCAAAACTTATCAAATGCCAGCAATCGACGAAATTACTACAACGCAAAAGGAAGCTAGATGAAATAGAATGTCAGCCTGCAAGATCACACGTTGAAGAAGAACAAGAAAAAGAAAAGAAAGCCATCGAAAAAATTAAAAGCAATAGGAAATATTTTTTGCCTATGACCATTCCTCGATGAAAATCAAAAATCGGGACGCTGGTGAATTACACAGGATCTATTGTTGAGGATGACCAGAAAGTGAACGAAATACTAAGCCGTCAATATCAAAAAGTCGTTGGTGACAAAATTGAAAATCCTGAGATCCCAAGAATTGATTCAACGACAAACTACCTAACGGACTTGGAGTTCCCAAAACTAAGCATTGAACTAGCCATTGATGAACTTAGCGGCAACAGTGCAGCGGGACCAGATGATGTGCCTGCAAAAATCCTTAAGATGTGCAAGCTAAGCATCTCTTACCGCCAAGGGCCTATACCTTTTGTGGCGGAAATCAATGGATGATGGAGAATGTTGCAGCTGCGCAACCACTTCAGAGAGGCCACTTCAGAGAGGCCACACTCCAAGAGGCTATCGTCTGAGGCCATCCTTGGGCCTCCTGACCTACTGGCTTTCACACGCCTCCGTGCTGAGGAGGGCCAATTGCGACATGTTCATCGCCACGCTATTTAGCTTTGCTTCCTTGTGTTATCTTGTACTTCCACTAAAACGTATGCGTTTATAACCCTTGTAGCCGTAAAACTATTAAAGTTAGTGCGATGTTGGATGCGACACTGTTGGAAAGTTCTTCTATTAAACGTTCAGGCCATCGTCCTTTAGATTCTCTCAAGGCTTTTCCTTGTCTGAATCCCAGATACTTCTAAGTAAAAATTGATACTCCAGGATGTGGATCATCTGCTTAAGTGCGAGAGGTCAGATGACGGTATTCCCGCTCTCTGGCCGACCACCTACTATAAAACGCCCTGCAGTGCGCAGCGCACTTGCTACTTCCTCCGCAGCTACCGGCCGAATAAGAAATGCCCTGTTCGGGTCTGTTTGTGCTTAGTACTTTGCTAATCAAATAATAGTGCCACTTCTTCTCTATATATTGAATAAAACCTACCGCGTTGGCACAGTGTCTGTCAAAAAGTCGCGATCTAAAAGAACTCATAATCAGGCTAATACTGCTTGTAAGTGTATGTCGAACTTTCGCCTATTAAACTGATAAAACTCCAGTGTGTCTTCTGACCCTTACCTCAACAAGCAGGAAGCCACTCACCTACAAGCACACGATTATTTCACATATTTCTAAAGCTGAAAATAACATGGATCCAGCGAACTATAGATCTGTCTCCCTAACTAGTCACGTAGTGAAGACCTTTGAAAGGGTCTTTAGGAAACACCTTGTATATCATACAGAAAGCACTAAGCTGCCTACATCAAATCAACATGGCTTTCGCCATAAACGTTCAGCCACTTTGCAGCTGCTTGAGTATTATGACTCTATTCTCGACCTACTATGTCAAGGCAAAAGTGTGGACGTAATATATTTAGATTTTTCCAAAGCATTCGATAAAGTAGACCATGTCATACTGCTACTCAAACTCTTCAACATGGGCATCCGTGGAAAATGTCTTAGATGGATCGAAGCTTTTCTGCCAAATGAACCCAAAGTGTAATTATAAATAATAAAGTGTCTAAACAACAGCCGGTATTCAATGGAGTCCCACAAGGCATCGTGCTTAGCCCAATACTCTTCCTTATTATGATAAATGATATGGGCGCCAATGCAAGTTTGTTGTTCCCTCATCGTTCGCTGATGACACACGGATATTAGCAGCGGTACAATCAACGGCGGACGTGCGGAATGTACAATTACACCTAACCAATATCTTTCACTGGACATCGGTTAACAACATGACCTTCAACGAATCAAAATTTGAACTTTTACGGAAAAAACTTTTCCCTTACTGAATCCACGTCCTACACGACGAGAGATGGGAGCGAAATCGAGAGAAAGCAAATTTTAAGGGATCTTAGGGTGAGAATACAAGATAATGCCACTTTTGAAGATCATGTGGCTCGAGTTGTTACC